>JARHVA010002570.1:957500-977500 GCA_037957365.1 Torreya grandis
TGTAATGATGATTGAATCTTACTAGTTCATTTTTGGAATACAAAAGTGAAGAAAAGGGTTATTATCATGTTGTTGGCTATGGTGATGAACCAAATAAAAATGATGTGTCTACCTCTATGGAATTTCTTTGAAACATTTGCTCTAGTTCAAATTTGATCATATTTGGCTTCCAATTTTGGTATTAGGCCTTGATCATGATCTGGGTTTTTAAAAATGTTCCATTTTTTAGCTACACATCCCTTCTTAGGATCTTGTTTCTAGTGCTATCTATTTCTATGCTTGTGCCACATGGTGGCCTCACATTCAATCTAAGCTCCTTATCCTATGTACTATTGATCTTCCTTTGCATGGCTCAAATGCATGCCAATGATATATTTGATAGTTGTCATTATTGTGACACTTGGTAAGAACTAATTCATCCTTAGGATAATTTAAATCTTTGACCTGTGCTCACTATTGATCTACTTGGTAGGATTAAATGTGCTTCATTGATCTAATCAGACCCACTATCCTTGTCAGTAGATGCATATAATTATATCTCTCTCCAAGTATTTGAGATCTTTACACTTGTCATCAACATATTTACTCTAACCTTTTGACTTGATTCATACCATTGATCTTCGATTATATAATTAAACATGCACCATAGATATTGTTGGGCCCACTGAGCTTGTCAGTTGACATGTATTGTAAATATTATACATAAGCTCCAAAGATCTTGACATCTATCACCTTTATATTCAACCTAGAAACATTTGAATTTAAATAGCTATTTTTTGAAGCTTAAACTTGACATTTGTGTGCCCATCCCAAACTATTTGTTCAATTTTGGAAGCTTATATCTTGAGATAGTAAGCTCATCAAGAAATGAAATTTTCATAGCATGATCAAGGCATGAAGAAAATCGTGTCCATGTAATATTTTGACTTTGAGTGGCTTATTAAGTGAACTTATAAAATACAAACCAAACTACTCAGTTCATTTTTTCATGACATCCTATGATGTTCTGGATATTCTAGATCACCAAATTCACACTTTAAGCTTGCTTAATGTGTTTCAAAAGCTTGAAAATGGAAAGTTATCTTCTCTTGAATTCCATATGCTCTTTGTGACATTGGATCACTCTTCAATTAGAACCCTACTCAACTTGTTATTCTAGATTAATATTTTTTTCTATGTAGGCCAAATTTGGCCAACATCTTTGGTGACTCAGCTGGGTGGCATGCCTGTTATGATTGAGAACTTAGACAATTTCAATGACTCTTGGATTCACCAAAAATGATGAATATTTTCTATGACTACAAGAAACCTTTTGACTTGAAAATACAATGAATTTCACCAAAACAAGGAAGGAAACAAACAAAACATGGATGTTAACTAAACAAAGAAAAAGCAAGTAAACTAATTTATTAGGACAACACTTGGAGGAAAGAAAACAAAATAACTATGTATAGGGAACTCATCTTCTTTAATAAGAATGTTTCATGTGTATCCCATTAACTGAGATAGGATGTTCCTCACCATCCATCTTTACAAGTTGAAAGGAATTATGGTATTTAAATCTACATATTGTGTATGGACTACTCCAAAGAGAGTCAAACTTTGTATGCCTTCTTGGCTTAACTCTGTCCTTATCCCACTTGAGGACCGAATCTCCTTCTTTAAAACTTCATGAAGAATATCCTTTGTCAAAAGCTCTCTTCACTTTTGCTTGATAGCTTTCCATGGCTAGCATAGACTGATGTCTTATCTCTTCTAACTCTATAACCTCATCATATATGATCTCCATAGGTTCATTCTCTAACAACTTGATTTGATGAATCAGATCTAGGGTAGGAAATTCAAGATAAATAAGCATTCTTCATTCTTTACCATATACCAGCTTGTAAGGAGAGTTGGTTATTGACCTCTTGTAGGTGATCATATCAGCCCACAGAGATCACTTGAACTTTGGGTGCCATGACTTATGATTATCTTCAATAGTCCTCCTTATGATCTTCAACAGGTTCTTATTAGTGGACTCAACAAGAACATTCCCTTAGAGATAGTAGTTTGATGAAGTGTTGAGATATATTCCATGATAAACCACCCATTGGCTGATTCTAGACCCCAAAATGGCCATATCATTGTCAAAAATATATTTTAAAGGACTCCAAATCTAGTAAGCAAACCTTCAAATAAATATAAAACATTGGTCTTATTTGCTTCTTTCAAGGCCACTGCTTTTGTTTACCTATTGAAGTAGTTTTTAGCAGTTAGTATCTATTTATGACCTAATTTTGAAGGGGGGTTAATGAGACCAATAAAGTCTAATCCCCATTAGACCAAGGATTTATCCAATATAATTGGTTGGAGAGGTAACACTGCAAGTTACACCTTTTCGACAAACATATCACATTGTCTACATTTCTTAACCCATGCATGATAATCACCAAATAATATTGGACAATAATACTCACCTCTCATGATCTTGTGGGTTATGGTCCTTACTAAATAATACCCTCCACCATGTCCATAATGGAACTCCTTAAGCAACCTTTCCTTTTGATGTTTTTCAATTCCTCTTAATAACATGCCATTGATATCCTTTTTCAACAAAACACCATCAATAAGAACAAATCGAATGGATTGAAATCTGAAATATCTTCTTTTTGAATGAGTTAGGTGAGAGGGAGAAATAAAATCTTAGAGATATCTTACCAAATTATGATACCATATAGAAGGTGAGGTATGATCATCTGTAACTTCTTCATATGTTGACACCATAACCATCTTAGTGGCTTCTTGTAAGTCCTAGGATAGATGCTCATAAAGTGTTTTACCTTTAATCAGCTTTGTGACCTTGATCTCCATATCACACTCCATTACCATTGTTATCTAACCGACTATTTTCTCATTTATGTCTTTGTTCAAGATAAATTCCTTGACACTTAGATGGGAAACCATTAGGTGTATCTTATTATTAGACAACAAGTATCTAAATTTCTTAAGAGCCCTTATGACTAAAAGTAAATGCTTTTCAACAAAAGACTACCTTGTTTCATAGTCTTCTAAGCCTTGATTGAAGAAGGCTATTGGCTCATCTCAGGCCTCATGGTTCTGTTGCATAAGAATGCCAGAAATGATGTCAATGCTAGAATAGGTGTACATAATGATGTCCTTTCATAAATATTGGTTCAAGAGTGTAGGATCACTATCCATGGCTCTCATAATTTCATCAAAAATCTTTACTCCTTCCTCAGATCAAATTAAGCTCTGATTCTTGTTTATCATGGTTTTAAGTGGATTAGCTAAAGTAGCAAAATTTGAGATGTATCTTATGATGAAATTGATCTCCCTCAAGAAACTTTGTAAAGATATTTTGTGTTTGGCTAACGAAAGTACAAGAATTAAAGCTATCCTTTTGGGATCCATGCTTTGAAATTATATGTCCAAGGAGCTTACCTTCATGATCTAAGAAGAAACACTTTTTGGGATTTAGGGATACCCTAAATTGCCTACAACTTTCAAGCTCTTTCTCAAGGTGAAACATGTGTTGACTTGCATTATTTGAAAACACTATTATATCATCTAAATAGACTAGTACATACTTGTTAATAAGAACCTAAAATGTCATATCCATGGCTCTTTGAAAATTTTATCCACCATTAAATAAGCCAAAGGGCATATTTCAATATGCAAATGACCCCCACTTTGTGGTAAATGCTATCTTGAATTGGTCAACTTCCTTGAAAAAAATTATTGTAAGCACTATATCCATCCAACAAGGAGAACCTCTCTGAACATACAACAAACAATATATTTTTTTATATAAATGGCAATGGCTAATGGTCTTTAAGGGAAGCCTTGTTTAAGTCATGAAAGTCAACACATAGTCTAATTTCAATATTATTTTTATGTACTAGAACAAGGTTTGCCACCCAAGTTGAGAGATTGATTGGAAATCTAATAGCTGACTCAATGATCTTATGAAGCTCAGATCTCATCAAATGCTCAAGCTTATAATTAATAGGTCTTTGTCTTTGTCTTACTGACTTAGTTTCATCTTCTAGCTCAATGGTATGTTGAGCTATACTTCGGTCAAATCCTTTCAGATCACTATATTGTCATGTGAATACATCAATAAAACATGCACATAGCTCAATGAAATCTTCCTTTTTTGAATAAGTTTATACCTTACCCAAATTTAGGTTCTTACCAGGTGTAACTTCCACATTGGTATAATGTTCTTCCTTTGTTGACAAATATGACTTTTCTTTCCTTAGATCATCATCACCACTGAATATGTTTTCAAGTGTCACCAATCCCTTGGGAAAATTATTATTTTTTAGTTGCATAATCTGATAACCATACTATTGCAAGTAATTTGACTAATTTCCTAAGGAAAACATAACCTCTTCTTACAAAAATATAAAAATATAATTATCATCTTCAAACACTTGCTAATTATCATTATTATCTAGGATAGAAGGCCTTACAATCACCTTAATGTGTGACTAGATTTTTTCATTTCTTACATTAGATGGGATACTAAATTATTCCCCAATGGCAGTCAACCTATTTGCATGTTTATTCTCATCTCTTGGTATTGCCTAAATGTTGATGTCCTAGAAATCATCGAGTAAGTCCCATAACCTATGCTTATAAAATTTAAACAATGTGTTTTTCCATAGATTAATATCATTCACTTGGTGAACCACAAGTTCGCTATCATGAAATGCTTGTGATGCATTATATTTCATCTTCCTAGCCCATTTCAAACCATGAACTAATGCCTCATATTCAGTAGCATTATTTGAAAAAAAAAAATTGAAACTTAATAGATGATAAATACCTTTGCTTTACTATAAAAATCAACATCATTCCAGCCCTAGTACCATGATTTTTCCTTGATCCATCAAACTCTAATTGATATAGACCATCACTAGACTCATCATCCTTCATCAAGGATGAAATTGGTGCATCATTTTCATGCAAACAATAAACACCAAGTCATTCTTATTAAATTATATTATAAGAATCATATTCATAAAAGATAGAGGTGCACTCATGTAAGAACAAATTTAGAATCCCATATAAAGGTGATTCTTTTTCCTCTACACTATATTCTATCACCTCATCTGAGATGAGGCAATTGGTGTTCACAACACTTGGAATATATGGTTTAAAATGGAACCATGAAATAGGATAAAAATATATGGTTATATTACTTCCATACCTAGTCCTAAAAATATAATATATACAATCATCTGATAAATATCCTCTAGTCTTTGAGGTAAAGTCCCTTGATATACACATGGAAAAATAGCGAGGCAAGTCAACCACAACTACGTCCTATTAAATGGTAACATTAGGAAAATCATGTAATGTAAACTTAATATCTTTAATTATGCCTACTATATTTTTTGGTGACCAATCTAGTTGAAACGCTCCTTTAGTATTTGGTTCATAGACAAGACTGAGCTTGTTTGTAATTTGCTTAACCATGACAGTGCTACTGGCTCTACTATTTACCATAAAGTTATGAACTAAACAGTCACCAAATTTTATAGAGAGGTAGAAGGAAAGAGTTTTACTTAAATTTTATTGATCTTTATCCCCTTTTCCCATTTTATGTACCTTATATACTTGATGATTCATCAATTGGTCTAAATTAGTTAGGACAACTCCTTATTTCTCAATTGGTTTTAGAGACACATCGAGAGTTGAAAGCTTTTGGACGATAAAGTATTTTTGAAATGGAATAGTAAGGGAATCTCGCATGATAGTTTTGAAATTGGATTTATTAATCTAATCCATCATACTAAATGTATCTCCACTAACCATTGGCTACAACTTTTGAACCACTAGTTGTTCACAAACTAGAAGCATTTGAAGGACCTTCTCAGCCTCTACATTTTGATTTTTCTATGTTTTATGGGTAGTAAGTTGATCTTTGGTACTTTTAGAAAAAACATTTGGAGTAATTGAAGCATTATCCACATCTTGAGCCTCATCAATGCTTATTATTTTAAACCTAGTTACATATGTAACTTGACAACTTGAACTGCTAGTCTCACCACCATGATTGAAAGCAACATAATCATCTATTTTAAAATTTACATTAATTACATCAAGCTACCATTGAACTTGTTAAGACTCTCCTTAGGGTACCAAACTTGTCTCCTGATACTAACCTTCTTGAAGAGAAAATTCTTCTTGTGTCATTTGTGTTATAGTAATGCCCTATGATACCAAGGCTTGGTTCTAAACATAACTGAGGTGGAAGGGCTACCAATTTGAGTCATTCATAAAAAAAATTGAGATGGTGTCGAAACAACAGCTTTGGATGAGGAAGGTGCATTAGGATCAAGATATGCATATGGTTTAGTTAGAAATATGGCTCTTTGTGATTGGTATGGTGGTCTATATTCTTTAAATCCTTGATAAGGAGACCTTTGATCTCTAAAGGGATGATAATTAGTTTGATTTTGTGTTTGATAGGACATATTATTATGATACTATTACCTCTTGATTTGTACTATTTTATATCCAAAAGATTGAAGCAAACCTTTTAGCTCACCAAGCTCATTGGTTTGACTAGAAGGGGTTAAAACTTGAGCTTGAGGAGGTGGAATAGGGGGAAATGATGGGAATTGAGGAACTTGAGGGTGTGGAATAGATTGAAACTCTAGGAATATAGGAATTTAAGGCCTTGTAGAATGTTTACTGACTTGTATCAAACTATTTTCTACTCTTATTGCAAATTCATAAGCATTTGACAAGGTATTAAAACCCATGGACTATATCATTACACTAATATCATAATTAATGTATTTTAGATAGTATAACAAGGCATATTCTAGGGATAGTCTAATCACTTCAAAAATCCCAGTCCATGTCTTTTGGAATGTGAGGTTAAAATCAAACATGAACTCTTGGGGAGCTCTCTGAATGATAGCTAGCTACTCAACTAATGATAGGTGATCAAATTTATATTCAAACTACCTAACTGAAGATGCACCTAACTCATCCCATGTGCTTACGGAATTTAATGGTAGATTTATATACCATTCCAATGTTTTCCCTTTGATGGAAGCAATAAGCAGTCTAATATCTACATTGTTTTGGATAACATTATGAATTGAACAAAGGTTGGCAACATCCTAGATATGCTCCAAAGCAGTTGTTTGACCTTCTCCTGATAATAATGGTATAATATTAAGGGTGGATATAATAATGTCATCAAAATGGGTCCAATTTAGTGCACTACCTATATTTAACAGGACAAACACTTAATTCTTGATGGCCATTTGGGTAGTGAGGATTTCTCTACATAAAAAAATAGGATGAACAGGAAATGAATATTGATTTTGTGGATAAGGTGTTTTAATATTAATCTTTCCCTCTTATTTGAAATAGAAGTGAGCTCAATGAATTCAAGGTTAATTCCTTTACTAGCTAATATTATAGTAACCTTTGGCATGAGAATGTTATCTGAACAGTGCTCTGAACTCTATAACTTGAATAATATTTAGTTTTTGATGATGATGGATCTCCTTTTATAATGTATATGCTTCTCCTTAGTTCCAAATTTTAGTCCCTCTAGGAGACCTAGTCCCACTAGGCATGATAGAAATATTGGTGTTCCAGGTTGCACCCTAGTTGAACAAAGGGATTGTTCAGGTCTTCTTGCTAAAACTTAGTCAAACATAAGAATGACCCTAGGATGTTGGTCACCTAATCTTGTGTTAGACCTCTAGAGAAGGCTGACTTCCTTTAGGGTATATAACCTATACTAAATCTAAACTAGATTCTTATTGGGAAAGGGAGAGAGATGAGTAACAATCTATGAAAGCATAAAAAGGAGGTGATGCACCAAACATTTTGATCATTATACTTACACAAGATACACTATATAACACATCAAGATTGTTGAACATCACTTCACTCACTCTTTAAATATCCTTCACATAAATATTTCACAAAAAGGCATGGACTAAATATTGACCTGGTATGAGAGGGAAGTTCTTCACTTTCAGACTGACCAACAAACTATATATTCACTTAGAATGACCTGTGAGAACTATCAAAACACTACATGAAGGTGAGGGAATTTAGATAAAGGAAAAGGAAAGCATGGATTCACTTAACCACATCAATGAAATCATGAGACACACTTCAATTGATCTTGTAAATAGAGGAATTTAATCTATATTATATCAAATAGGTGTTATAGTATAAATCTTGGTAGAGTCTAGTCATGCCAAAGAGAGGGATTGATTTCAAGGCTCAAAAGCTTGTATTTATAGAATAATTAGATAAGAGAGATGAGGATCATACATGGAAGGATAAAGAAGGGAGCATAATGACCTAGATTACCCATCATTTCAATGTTGATGATGTTAGAAAAGATCATAGTGTCTTAGACTACTTATGAAAAGTTGACAAAACAATTGTATCAGTCCCTTTCAATCAATTTATGATCTTCATTGATGCTCCTTATGGTTACAATTAGTAGAATCAAGTCATTTCAAGTTAAATTCTTGCATTGAAGTCATTGTGATAGCTAAATTAATATTTTAAAATCTCCTTCTGATGTTGATACCATTATAACATATTAATCAATATTTTTTATCTTGTTTCAATGCCAATTTCTCATTATTCATTAATTTTGGGTGTGAAAGAGTGGAGAAAAGGGTCATAATCATGCTACTGGCTTTGGTGATGAACCCATCAAAACCAACGTGTCTTCTTTCATGATATTTTTTTTGAAACATTTGATCTAGTTTGATTTTGACTATTTTTAGTGGCTTTGAATTTTGATATTGGCACTTGATCTTGACCTTGGTTTCTAAAAGTGTATCATTTATTATCTATTCATCCCTTCCCAAGATCTTGTTGTCAACTCCATCTGCTTCCATGCTTGCACCATGTGGTGGACTTACATATGATCTAAACTCCTTGTCTTGTGCACTATTAATCTTCCTTTTCATGGCTCAAATGTATACCATTGATTTATTTGATATTTGTATCACTTGTGACACTTGGCAGGAGCTTGTTCATCCTTGGGATATTTTAACTCTTTGACCTTTGCTCACCATCGATTTGCTTAGTATGAATAAATGTGCTCCATTGATCTACTTGGGCCCACTATCCATGTTATTAATTGCATAATATTTGATCATTATTTAGTTATTTGAGGTCTTAACACTTGTCATTGATGAAATTATGTTGACCTTTTACCTTGATGTTCACTATTGATCTTTGATCATATAATTAAAAACGCACTGTAGATATTTTTGGGTCCACTGATCTTGTCAGTTGATGCATATAGTATATCTTATAACCAAGATCCTAAGATATTGAAATATGTTAGCTTCACATTCAACATAGGAAAATTTTAATTTAAAGGGCTATTTGTCAAATCTTAAACTTGATGTTTACATGCCCATCCTAGACTACTTGTACATATTTGGAAGCTTATATCTTGAGATATGAAGCTCATAAAGATGTGAAATTTGTATAGCATGATCAATTAATGAATAACATAATGTTCATTTAATGTTTTTACTCTTAGATTCATCCTAATTTAACTTATAAAATTCATAAGGAAACTATTCTATTTTTTTTTGCATGACATCTTGTGATGGTCTAGCTCTTCTAGATCACCAAATTCACACATTAAGCCTTATTAAAGTGTTTCAAAAAATTAAAAATGTCAATTAATATTATTTTTAATTACATAAGATCATTTTTCAATTGTATCACTCTTCAATCAGGACCCTCCTCAGCTTCTTATTCTAGATTAAGAAATTTTGGTATGTAGGCCAAATTTGGCCAATAGTTATCTCAATGCAAAAATTGATTTGATTGTCAATAACGATGTGATAAAATACATGTTAGAATCTAGGGATCATGTAAATTTTTTTATCAATAGCCATGAGGATTACATGACAACTAGGTCTTCAAGGAAACATTATATGGATGGGGACAATAAAGAAGAGGATGAGATTGAAACCTCTCACTATCATGTCCTCAAAATAGATATTTTGAAAAATTATTTAAAATAAATTATTACACATGAAATATGAATCACAAAATTAATTTTCAAACCCTATCTAAATATTGTGTAAATATATAAAATGGTACTCGTATGAAATTAACAATTTCCTCCACAAACTAGAACCCAGATTTGACAATTTTACAACAGTAACTTTTGATTTTTTTCATATTATTAAAATATTATTTTCATACATGTGATATTATGTTACAAAAAAAAAATCCAGCCACATAGATCTACAAATCTTAAATTTAAATATCCACATAACTGTGACAACCAGGTTAATCTCAATGCCCCAGATTTGGCAATTTTGGCACCAAATTACTTCAAACTTCCCATAGATCTGAAAGGTGGAATTTTGTAAATTTATATAGATGAAAAATACATATATATTTCAATTATAAATGAGACCAACACAGCAAAATAATATGAAAATCAAACCACACCTAAACATATATAAACAACTCACCAAAATCTGCATGCACAATACCAATTAGCTCCAACACAATCTCTTGATGAGATCACCTATTTGAATAAAAAGGGATACATATTTAGAATCTTGAAATAAATTGGTTTTCATCCACTGATATCCTCACCTAAACATTTTTTTCCTCAGATGCAAAGTTGAACTGTAAAGTCTAGGAATTTGTTAAAATGGCAAAAGATAGCTCAGAAAGAAATCCTGGCATATGAATACACATGACACCCAACGTTTTGATGCCAAAATATCAATCTCACTGATTTGATAAGATGGCATGAGTTATAAAAGGAAACTAACTCCATATTCATCTTCTTTTCCATAAAACATTTTGATCCTTCTTCTTTCTCTTTTGTTTCTATTTTCCAAGCTTCCCAAATTTGACCCACATATCTTGAGGATAAGAAAGCAAGATAAAATTAATGAGTTTCCATGGAAGATCATCATTATCTCCTTATAAAAATCCATGTTCCAATTGGTAATTTTGCATGTAGACATTCAAATTTCCAATTGAAATTAATATTAAAATATATTTAACATTTAATTGTCCCCATTTAAAAAAGTTAAAAATATAAAATAACCATTAGTCCAAAATATTAAATATTATTTTCCCAGCTTGTTCCTTTTTCCATGGAAAATATAGGAATGGGCATTTTTACCATAAAATTAAATTAATCAAAAATGGGACATGACATGTCCACCATTCCTAAAATTGCTTGTCCTTAAGCAATTGTAATAGAGGTTGCTCAAGAATCACCAAGCCAATGTGATGATTCATACCATATTTTCCATAGAGTTGAAATCTTGTACTCGCGAGGTGTTTCATCTCTTGCCAAAGAATACCATGAAAACCTGAAGGCTCATATTCCTTTGTGAGAGTTTCATGTGCCAAATAGAAGTATCCATGTAATCTAAGATCTTGGATATTTATGTATTTGGTGTGTTCTCTACAATACTCCAAGAAATATTTTTTGAACTTACCTAATGCATTTTCTCCCATCCTTTCTCGTAGAAGTCTAAAAAATATCAAAGTAGTGGATCTAAGTTGAGTGATACTAATGTAATAATAACCAAGGTATAACCAATTGATTCATGCTATAAATTGGTATATAATATGCCTCCCTTTATTTTCCATTGGTATCTTTTCTCCCACAATTTTCTTTTTAGTTGTGTTTATGCACTAGTATGTGAAAGGTCAATCCTCGAACTCTTGCAACTTCTCCAATTGATATAAATATTAGCTTGAGAGATGGTAACCTCAAATTCATTGATTGATATATAACATAAAAATATATTTTAAATGTGGAAGTACACCCTACTAAAAACAACACTAAATGTATTACCGAATTCACCCTTAATTGGAAAGTCAAACTATGAGACAAGACCTTGAATTTTTTGTGTTCAATAAAGAATTTGAATTTAGTACTGCACATATCCTTAACAATAAATATATGAGGGAATATTTTAGATAAATTAGTCCTTAATAAATATGGTCCAAAATTAGTATGTTCACAACCAATTTAAAATTTTAAGGCATGTGGAAATCTCCTTTCTAATAATGATCCTAGGAACATATTTATGAACACTATTATTTGTTGATTTAAAAGTAGTTGAATAATAGAATAAGGCCTATGTTTCTCAAAATATAAAAAAATAGTTTGCATGTACTTCATCACCAACCAACCCGATACCCATAATATTTTTTCCTTGCAAGGAGTCCTATTTTCTAAGACTACTCCCAAAGTTCCTTTGGAGACACCTCTAAAAACTACATTTTCACATTTAGATGTAAACTCAAGCTCCTTGGATTTTTGAATCTATAATAACTCATCATTAGAATGCAACCCTTATACATCCATAACCATTTCAATTTTTCCCAATCTATTAACATATATATCACCACTTTCTATCCCATCAAGAATTTTAGGTTTCAGGTTTTTTTGAATGTCTTCCCTTTGTAGTTTTTTGGATAAAGAACCAGGGTCCCATATCATCATGCATAAATAAATTTTAACATTAGGAAAATGATCTACCCTTTCTTCATTCTCTTTGAATAAAATATCACCTCATTCCCATATGTAGAAATAATATTGATTTTGAATTAAATAACCTACATGCTCTATGCTATGAATTATAACTTTGTCCCTATCTTCCTTCTTAGAATGATTTTCATGATAACAAGAGTCTTATAGTGACATAGTAGGAAACATTAAATTTTAATCATTTTCATAACTTAAGCTAAAATCAACATGATCATCCATTATTTCCATAAGATACATAATTGATATATCTTCAACACCTTCATTTTTATAACTTAAATCTCCCAACATAGGGCTAACCCAAACATTTTCCTTGGTATCATTCCCAAAATCTACATGCTCCTGTACTGAACCCTCTAGAAAAATATTCTAAAAGTCTTCTTGTTCCACATTTTTATTTTCATCCTCGACTTCTATATCATCTAAATATTCCTCTAACACTTTCCCTTATTCCTTATGATCTAATGTCATATATAGTTTCAATTTTTATTCACATATATTAACAACATTTCTAACTAACATATATGTAGTTGTGAAATGTTATGTTTTTGCCTTAAACCATACAATATAATAGATATCAGTGGCTCAGATATATCAACACTCCCCCTTAAAGTCTCAGTCATAATGGTTTGCCTACAAATTATAACATTTTTTGCATGACTCATACTAATAGCAGAAAATTAAAGTTGAAACTTTTCAAGAATAAGATCATCAAAATCAAGATCTAGCATCAAAACATAAAAAACAACTCTTGGAAATGTCTCTAGAATATTTACCCTCTTAACAAAAGAATTATTTAGCATATCATCTGAATCCTAGAAACTTTTTACAATTAGATGAAATACCTCCTTCATTATGTCATCCTTTTAAGGAACTTCAGGAGATATAATTCTTGTGATTTCACTAAGGCAAGATGTGATTAAAAGTATCACATATTCATCTATATGTCTCATAAAATTTAGATGGACAAAATTAAACATTAATGGATTTATAGACCATTTCAAAATTCCACATTTTGATTGGCTAACCTTACATAAAAAATATTCTATTTCCTTTAAATTATTAAGAAGAACATATTTCAGTTGATGTTGAAACTCCAGATCATTTCTTAATGCATAAAACATATTTCCCACTTCATTTTATTTTTTTAAAGACCTAGGATGGACAAAATTAGATGAGTCTCTAAAATGTCTTGATAGGGGACTCTTGTTCTGATTTACTCTAGGTACACTTTTAAACATAGATTCAAAGAAACTCCCTATGATTCACATTAATAAGAATTTACCTTTCTCAAACAACATACAATGTCAGATACCACACATGAAACCACTAAGCATTAACATGAAACCAATGAAACTATAATTAAAATATTTCTTATTAACAATGCAACCTTATAAGTTTACATGCAACACATATAAACTTACATAATGGTTATCTTCCCTAATAAGCTGGTAAGATCTTGGCTCTAATACCATTGTTATGTCGAAGAAAGGGATATTTCAAAAAATTATTGAAAACACATAATTAAATATTAAATATTAATCATAAAATTGATTTTTAAAACCTCTCCTAATACTATGGAAATATAGAAAGAGGTACTGACATGAAATTAATAATTTCCTCCACAAACTAAAACCTAGATTTGATAATTTTAACATAGAAACTTGTGAAACTTTTTCTATTAGTGAAATATGATTTATAAACATATAATGTTATATTACAAGATAAAAATATCCAGCCACACACCTATACAAATATTAAATTTAAATATCCATAACACTGCAATAGCGAGGTTACTCCTAATGCCCCAAATTTGGCAATTTTGGAAATAAATTACTTCAAACTTCTCATAGATATGAAAGGTGGAATTTTGGAAATTTATATATCAAAAAAATATTGATCTATATCACTTATAAATTATATAAAAAAAATTGGAAATCAAGCCACAATAGAAGACACCTAAAAAAATACAAACAACTAACCATAATCTACATACATAATACCAATTAGCTCTAATGCAATCTATGGATTAGATCAACTCTCTGAATAAAAAAGGATACATCTTTTGAATCTTGAAATCAATGGGTTTTCATCCATTGATCTCCTCACTTGATTTTTTTTTTCTTAGATGCTAATTTGAACAATAAAGTCCAAGCATTTGTCGAAATGATAAAAAATAGCCCAAAAAGAAAATCCTGGCATAGAAATACACATGACACCACAAAGTTTCGGCACCAAAATCACAATATCCTTGATTTGATAAGATGTCATGAGTTAGAAAAGGAAACTAACTCCATATTTATCCTCTTTCCCATAGAATATTTAGATCTTGCCTCTTTCTTCTTTGTTTCCATTTTTCAAGATTCCCAAATTTGACCCATTTATTTTGAGGATAAAAATGCAAGATAAAATCAGTAAGTTTCCCTGAAAACTCATCATTATTTCCATCTAAAAATCTAAGTCCCAATTGGTAAGTTTTGATGTATACATTCAAATTTCCAATTCCCATTAATATTAAAATATATTTAATATTTATTTGGCCCCATTTAAACAAATTAAGAATATAAAATAACCATAGGTCCAAAATATTAAATATTATTTTCCCAACTCGTTCCATATTCCATGGAAAATACTGAAATGGGCTATGACACTCCCATGAGCAGGGGAGTAGAAAAGAGCCTAAAGAACCTCAAAAATTGTATCCTTTGTGGAGTGCTTTAGGTCCATTTATTTTATATTATTTACATACTCAACCTTTAAATGTGATTCAATGTTAGTCTTTTTCACTATGCATGAGGTTGTCTCACTAAACAATATCCTACTAAACAATCCCTTTAGGTGTTACTCGAACCTTTGAGCCAATTACTAGTTTTAATAATCTTATATTGTTAACCTTAGGAGGGTGACATGTAAAATAGTTCTATATGTATTGGAATAAAAAGTATAAATCCATAGGATGGTAGCTATACTTTCAGCCCTAATATAACTGAAATTTTATCAAACAATGATAAAAGTCTACAAAATTAAAATTATATTCAGGTGACTTTAGATAAGGATGAAACCTTATGCAAATGAAATGATAGTGGTAGAAAAACTAGTAGGGGCATAAAGCATTCCCTCTTATTTTGTCTCAAATAAATAAGAACAAAAGAGAATAAAATACCTTCAATAAGGCTCTAATTTCATCTAACCTCCTTCAAAATGTGTAGAGGGATTATACGAAGCAATGTTGATAATTGAAAGATGAAAGAAGCTCCCTCAGACTTGATCTAATGGTGTCCAAGTTTTAGGGTTTGGAAATACAACTTGTTATCTTTCTTTTTTAGTTTTTTAAAATTTGATATGATACAATAGGCAAATTTGTAATTGAACCATTCTGAAATTAAGTAAAAGAAGTAGATATTATTGGAATAAAAAATAACTCCTTTCACCAATTTTTTCCAACATCCCACCACCAACGTTCCATCACTAAAAATCATTCAATGATCAAAATCAAGTAGGTGGGAAGCCATACCTATTAAGGTTACAAAAAGGGTAGTAGTGAAAGTTGTGTGTAAACCATAACTACAATAAATGATTTTAATAGATTGGTATGAAAGAAACTAAAGACCTATATACATTTATGAGGCACTTGTAATGAATTAATTAAATTGGATATAATTACAAATAGAAAGGAGTTTTCTAAATGTTGTATTGTTCTATTTGAAGTTCTAAGTTTGTGTTTTGAATGTTGGATATTTCTACTAGGTAGAAGTAAAAATATTGTTAATAAAAGGTTATTACTGAGAGGGGGTGAATCAATAATATATGTAATATAAATTTTTACATATAAAATTATTCCACTTAAGATATAAAATATAATCAAATCACAACTCACATAACACAAAGTAATAGTGACACAAGATTTATATAAGCAAACCCTTTTGTGAGAGAACCATGGAAAACATTTCTCAATATAAATATTCATAGGCACCAACCTACTGGAGCACCAACCCCAAATAATTTTTTTTGGGAACTAACCTATAGGAGCACCAACCCCTTTCACCAAGCACCAACTCAACAAGAGACATGAATCTCTTCAAAATGAAGGCACCAACCTTCTCACAAAAATCAATCTTTTATCTCTAATTTGTTGCTAACACAATGGATAATATAACACTTCTTTATTTCCCTTTTTTTTGATCTACACTTGAGTGTTTTCACTGCTATGCTATTCCTTATACTTTCTTATTTTTTGTTTCAATTATTTTAACAAAAATATACTGTCAAATATTTTTTTTCTTCTTTTATGTCTTCCACTTTTTGAATCTCTAAATTTGCCACTCATTTATGCACTTATTTATAATACATGGAAAACCACAAATTAAGGTTCTGACTCTTCAAGTGAAAATGTCCATTTCAATTATCACAACTTGTCCTAATAGGTTGGCCAAGGTTGACATTTCTATCAACATTTCCATTGACAATTCCATTAACATTTCCATTCACTTCCATCGACATTTATGTTCACTTTTGGAAACAATTCCATTCACTTCTGGAAATATTTATTTTCACTTTTGCCATCAATTCCATTCACTTTTGGAAATGATTCAATTCACTTCTGGAAACAATTATGTTCACTTTTGATAATAATTCTGTTCACTTCTAGTAATAATTCCATTTGACATTTCCATTCATATCCATTACAATTCGTTTAACATCAATAACAATATTCTAACAATCTCCCCCTTTATAATTTATGGAAACCACATACTAAAACTGCTCCCCCTTGTATTGTCTCTTTTATCTGATCCTTATTTAATATAGCTCCCCCTCTCTATGACATTCTCTTTCTATACTTCTCCCCCTTTGAAATCAATGTCAAAGTGTCTATCAAAGAGATAGTACTCAGCTCCCCCTTAGCTGATGCTTCCCTTCAATGTAAATAAGTAAAATAGATTACTCCCAAATTCTCACATAGGTACTCAAATGTGTCCTTTGAAAGTGCCTTCATGAAAATATATGTTATCTAATCTATTGTATTAATGTATTATAACTTGAATTGTTAATTTATAACTTGCTCTCTCAAGAAATGGTATCAAATTGGAATATGTTTCATTATATAGTGCATCACTGGATTCTTCAAAATATTGATGGTACTAGTATTATCACAGTATATGGAGATAGGTTGATCATACTTCACCTTGGTATCTTCCAAAGTCTACTTCATCCAAAGCACCTAAGTCCAGCATAGAATGACCTCTATATACTTTGCCTCTATTGTGGATAGTGAAATTAAATTTTGTTTCTTACTTAGCCAATATACTAAGCTATCACCAAGGAAAAATGCACCTCCACTTGTACTCTTCTTGTCATCTAGGCAACCTTCCCAATCTAGGTATGTATATTCCACTAAAGTGAAATATCTCCCTATAGGATACCATAATCCATATTCTAGGCTCCCCTTTATATATTTGAATATCCTCTTCACAACTTATACATGAGTTTCCTTAGGGGCTACTTTATATCATGCCACCATGCCTACCACCTGCATGATATCCACCCTAGACGCTGTTAGATAAGAAAGACTACCAATCATTGATCTATAGAGAGATTGATCAACATCTATTGATTCTTCATCCTTACTTATCTTGTCTCTTCTTGCCATTGGTGTGATAACAGGTGCACAATCCTCAAAACCAAACTTGTTCAACATTTCCTAGGCATACTTATTTTTAAAAATGAAGATTCCATTATTGGATTGAGAGATTTGTAATCCAACAAACAAAGATAACTCTACAAGCATGGACATCTCAAACTCCTTTTACATGTCTTTAGAGAATCCATTCATTAGATTTTCACTATCTCCTCTGAATATTATGTCATCAACATAGACAACAACTATCAACTGATGCTCACCTTCAATTTTGATATATAAGTTGATGTCGACGAAAACTCTTTTAAAACCTTGATCTTACAAATATTTCTCAAGTCTGACATACCAAGCTCTAGGGACTTGTTTCAGGCCATACAAAGCTTTCTTCAATATGAAAACATGTCTAATATCATCTAAAAGGAGAAATCCTTTAGGATGCTCAATATATACTTCCTCTTCTACTTTATCATATAGAAACACAAAATTCACATCCATTTCATATACTTTGAATTCTTAAATGCCATATAGGCAATAAATATTTTGATTGCTTCTAACCTAGCTACTGGAGCAAAAGTTTCTTCAAAGTTAATACCTTCAATTTGAGCATTCCCCTTAAACACTAATCCTACTTTATTTGAGGTCACTTGACCATCTGCATTTAATTTATTTTTATACACCCATTTTGTGTTGATCACATTTTGATTTATTAGTCTTGGTACTAGCTCCCAAGTTTCATTCTTTTCAATCTAGTCCAGCTCCTCTTCCATTGCTTTCAACCAATGTTCTTCATGGCTAGCTTCTAAAAAAAATTTGGCTGAATTTTAAATAATAATGAACAATTTACTTGATAAGGATTATCTACCAACCTTCTTCTGGTCTACACTCTAGTATTTAAATTTATAGTAATTTGGCTCTTAGCATGATTTTTATGGATAAATCAGGGTGGAGCCTGGGTGTCTTTCCAATCATCTTTATCAATCTTCTCTAATTCAACATCTTCTTCTTCAATGATATATAGTTAATCTAATAGATCACTTAGCTTATGATTTATAGTTTCATCTACTCTAACACTTGCACTTTCTACAATAGTTTGTATTCTCTTGTTGTAGAATTTATAGGGCTTGCTTTTGGTGGAATATCCCAAAAAAATTCCTTTCTCGGATCTTGAGTTAAATTTCCCCAATTCATCTTTAGTCCTCTTAAGAAAGCACTTACTTCCAAATACTTTGAAATATTTGATGGAAGCTAGTCTTCCATTCCATTTCTCATATGGGGTCTTGTCATTGTTGACTTTGATCTGACCTATATTTAGGATATATACAATTTTGTGGATTACTTCTCTCCAATATTTCTCTGATAACTTGGATTTGTTTAGCATTATCCTATCCATTCCTTGGGTAGTCATGTTATTTCATTCTACTACCCCATTCTATTATAGGGTTCTTGCAGTTGAGTATTGTCTTCTTATCCCATGGTCTTCACAATATTGAATGAATTAATTGAACATGAACTCACCTCCTCTACCTAACCTTAAGCATTTGATCCTTAAACTAATTTCATTTTCAATTAGTGCTTTGAAGTCACTAAAGGCCTCATACTTTTATTTCAAAAACATAACCCATGTCATCCTAGTGTAGTCATTAATTAACATCATAAAATACATCTCACCTTGTATACTTTTCATTCTGGTGGGTCCACATAAATCTATATGAATGAGCTCTAATTTCTTCATGGTGAAATATTCTTTTATTTTGAATCTTGTCCTAGTTTGTTTCCCATGTTGGCATTGCTTTCAAAGTGTGCTTG
>JARHVA010002570.1:985000-1005000 GCA_037957365.1 Torreya grandis
TATTTGCACAAGTGAAATTTACACAACAATCTACATAGGAGTAATTTTAACTTGTATATCCCCTTGTTGACTAATGTTGACTAGCATAAATGGGATATCAAAGTGCAATTTACACTTTACAAAAGTGAAAAATTGGATTTCTCTTGAACATCTACTTGAAGCTCCTTGAAGCTTGTTTTGACTAGAAGGAGTGGGATAGTTTACCATATTTTTCATAGTGAATTTTGGATACTTGAATTTTACATGGTATATTTTGGGAAGTTGTATTTTTCATGGTGTATTTTGGAGACTACCATTTTACAAGGTGCATTTTCCCACTATGATTTCCTTAGCAAGTTTGGGGTCTCTTTTGTAATTTTTCTCTTTTTGCACAATGCATTTGCATCTTGAGAATTCACTAATAATATTTTCACTCACCTAAAAACATGGATATTTTTTGAACCCCATACTTTTCAATCAGTGCATTAGAAAAGCCATCAATGTTACTCTCATTATAGACACTAGATTCTATACCATAAATCTGGTCTTTTCCATGATAGAGCTCCTCATCATTTCCCCCACGTATGTCTTTGGTGAAATCTTTCCCTTTCTTAACATTCCTCTTTCAAAGTAGTGAGCAAGGTAAAAAGTGCAAAGATGAGTATCATTAGGATTCATCATACATGCCAACCCAAAAAATGTTATCCTCATTTCAATAAGGTACTCTGTATAAACTCTTTTTAGAAGCCAAGTCTTTATCTAACCATTATTTCAATCTCCATCTTGAAGGGAATACAACTATGTTATCAAGAGATAAAGTAAAATGATGGTAGATTCAAATAAAATTCATGATTAACCTTCAAAATCTTATGCTACCCAATGATGGTTCATAGGAAAAAATTAATGTTATTTCAATACCCTTAAAATATAAGCTAGATATGGAATCATCTCATCTGCCACCAAGTCATTTTTTAATCATAAACTGAAAACACTACTGGCTTCATGGAAACTATTTTATAGAAAGTTGTAAATTTCTTTGACATGATTTGGCTGGTGTAGCTCACAATCGTAGGCTGATAAAGTGCATGAGATTTGACTTCTATATTTTCCGTAAGCCCAAGGTATTCAAACATAGATAGGATTAGCATTTAACAAGTCACATGAAGAACTCAAATAAATGATGACTATTTTTTTAATTTCAACAAGAGCATAAATTTTTCTATCAACAACCTAAGTATATTTTATCATATGGAGATGATTCATCTCACTCTACCTCTTACTGGTACATCTTCATCTTAAAATGAAATCTCATCTATAGAAAAAGTGTTGATTCACTTATATTCATTGCTCTGATTCTATCCATAGAATACCCAAGTTCATCTACATTTTTCAAATAATAGCTAAAAACACCAAAGTGTTGACTTGTAATTTGCTTGACTTCACTTCTTTTAGTATTCACAAAACCAAGAGGAAATGGTTGCAAGAGAAATGGATTTTCTACAGCTGTGGATATTATCTAAATTTTAGTATTGTGGAAGATACTTGGATTTTTGGACATTATATGTCAAGACATTCTACTAGTATATGGTGTATAGAAAGGATGTTGTAGACACCATACTACCAACTAGGCATGTACCTTCTTTGTCAATATTTTCCTACTTATTTCTTTTTTTATTTCCTATATGATTCAGAAGTGGGAGTGCCTATTTCAATTTCTACATTATGTTGGTTTAAAAGGCACATCGACCTCCCATATCGACCACCTTATGCTTTTATCTTATTCATGGGATTTAGAGTTTTCTAAGCACTTTACACATTGCATCGATGCATGTTGATCATAGGCTTCTTCCTTCTACCATTCACCTTCTGCTTCTATTCTACAGGATTCACCATACCTTCATGCACTTTATTTTACCCCTCACATGTCTAGTGGACTTTAGGATGCCAAATATACTTTTTTCTATGTCCCTTAACTTTTGGTGGAACTCAACCCCCTCATTGGAAATTTCCACCATCAACCTTGCAGTCAAACTCAGAATATACACCAAGTTTCTTCCATGTGACCCACGTGATTTTCGTGAATCCAATGTGTTACTCAA
This sequence comes from Torreya grandis, assembly GCA_037957365.1. Taxonomy (NCBI): domain Eukaryota; kingdom Viridiplantae; phylum Streptophyta; class Pinopsida; order Cupressales; family Taxaceae; genus Torreya; species Torreya grandis. The sequence continues at coordinate 987,079 of JARHVA010002570.1, forward strand.
TGTTTTCATTATTCCATTTCTTTCCCTTCACATGGGCATCTCCACACTCACCAAACACCTAGTGAAAATTTGAGCACCAACATTGGCTCTCACCTAGGGATGTACACCCCCTATGGGTGTGTAAACATCCCCATAACATAGGACCATGTGCCAATACATTGAGCCACAAAGTCAAGGTTTGAGAAATTTATTAGCAAACACTCATGTAGGTGAAGCAAAACAAGGGAAAATTACAAAATTACATCAGAAGAATTTGAAAATCAACACATGACAAAAAATATAAAAGAAAACTATACAAACAAGGCCCAAAGTAGAGGGGAAACAAAACCAACAAAGCAACAAGACTATACATTTATGTACATTATCATGGGCTAAATATAGGAAATAATTTAAATGCTTACCATTAATTCGCAGATCCAAAATCTTGTCATCCCTTAATTTCTTGCAATTTTTTACCAGCTTGGTGGCGAAGGTGAAGTAAATCCATCTTTAAAAATGCCTAAAAATATTGATAATAGACTATAATAGGATGAAAAATTAAAATAAATCCTATTTATGTGATCTTAAATATAGATAAGACCATGCTAAAATATTTTGGTACTCCTTTAGTAATTGAAAAAAACCTTTTTTCTCAGCTATAATCAGGTGAGTGCCAAACAAGAGTGCCTCAAATTCAATAATGTCATTCATGAACTCAAAGTACTACTTGAAAAATAACTTAAAATTTTTATCCTTAGGGGCATAAATAATAACCCCAATTTTATTGAATGTCAATCTCTAAACAACACCTTTTTTGTCAAACCCAACATCAATAATAATTGGTTGCTTAACAACATCCACATTCCCAATGAGGTTACCCAATTTCACATTCATGTGCAGTAATTCAAAAGATAACACTTTGAATCTTCAATTTAATCATCATTGGGTAACTCATATGCTTGTGTCATACTATCACCATAAGCAAATTCATATGTCGAGACCTTCTTGACTGCACTCTAAAACTATTTTGTATTAATAGAATTCATCATTTTTATGGAGGCAAGCAACTTACATTGGGAGTCTTGATAATTGAACATCAAAATGTCATCATCATCATCATCATCATCATCATCATCATCATCATCATCATCATCATCATCATCATCATCATCGTCATCATCATAATCATCATCATAGTCATTGTCATCGTCATCGTCATCGTTGTCACCATCATCATATCATCATCATCATCATCATCATCATCATCATCATCATCATCATCATCATCATCATCATCATCATCATCATCATCATCATCATCAAATATAGAATAAATATCATCTTCATCTTCATCACTTGTTTAAATATAAATAAAAATAGGCTATTCATTAGCATCAACATTCTCAACAAAACTACTCAAATCAACATCTATGTACAACACTTCATTTATAGCATGTTTTGGATCTTCAATCACATCTAACATTTTTGAATTTCTATAAAGTATTACCATATTACCTTCAAATAGAATGGTGGCAAAAGAAAGGTCCATTTTCAGACTTATACCCATGTAATATACCCATTATCATGACAACAACATCCCCCACTTAGGCAGGGAGTCTACAACTACCACATCCATATTAAGATACTAATATGAACTACCAATTGTACAACTAATCCTTTGACTTGTCCCATAACGGGTACCTCTCATGAGTCCATGGCATAAAATTAGTGAAAGTTTGATGTAATATTCACTTTGAGCTCATTTAGGACACCTAGGGGAATCACTTTACAAGATCCAGAATCAAACATACAATTGTGTACAATTAGGCCATTGATCAATAGGGTTATATAAAATGGATCCAAATTAAGCTAAACCTCTACTAATGTAGTCCCCAAATAGACCTCTAGATCAGATTCAATAATCTCTTCTAATTGTTCATCACTTTCTAGGGGTGTTTGGCATAACTCAATTTCATTTCCAGCTGATCTCTCACCAAATTCCAATTACTTAAAATCCCTCTTCCTATGTTTAGGTACTCATAATAATTCAACAAGTGGCACAGTGATTTTTATTTGACTCAACACTTGGGACATATCACACACACTATATTAAAGAGAAGCGTATTTCATGGTAGGGTAATAACACCTTCAAGTAGGATACAATCACTTAAAATCTGAAATGGAGTAGGCTGGGATAGATTTTCACTCTTAGACGTAGTCTTCAAGGGTGGAATTTGTTTAACCTCATTTGTACCCTTAGGGATACTAGAAAAGATGGGCACTCTATTGCTCTTAGTAGGATCATGTCTAGGCATAAAAACATGGGATAGGGGTGCTATCTTGGAAGTTTTTGGGACTGATGTAGCTTTATTTTCTTAGTAGCAGCACCTAGATGTTTACTTCTCAAGTAATATTGCTTATTTTTGGTAGTTGCTACAGTAGTTAACAACTACCTATCCTCAATTGATGCAATCCCCCATGATATTTCTTAATCATAATTGAGCATAGGAGTTCAAAATCATGAATGGGAAATTCATATGCTTGTGCCATATTAACATTATAAGCAATGTCAAAAGTTGGGACACTTTTATTTTGGCAGCACTCCAAAATTCATCAACCATAGTAGCATTAAACATTTCCTTAAAGGCAGAGATTCTACTTTGGCAACTTTCACAATTAAACATAAAAATATCATATTCTGATGATGCATACCAAATTTCATCCCATTATTCATCAATTTGTTCAAAAATATCACATAGAAGGTGTGGAAGGAAGCACTTGTCACACTAATAAATGTCTAAATGATAATTCATAACATTTACCTTGGTGTTTAAAGGATTAGTCACCTTTTTTCTAGCCCCTCTATTCTAGTTTCTCTCCATCCTTTCATCACACATAGGCCTCTTCCCTGTATCATTATCTCAATCATAGGAAAAAGGCCTTCCTTATACTTTATTTGAATTCAAAGCCCTCTCCTACTACTAGACACATGTAGGATCCCTTTCTTAGCCCTAGCAAGTTTTAAAGACATCTCTATGACAACTGAGGCCAATGTCTTAACAATCTCTTCAAGGTTGGCTATCTTTTTGGACCATGGTTTTTTAGGATTAATCAACTTTACATCAACTTGCTTGTTCATGGGCTTTCCCATAGCCTTTATATTATTCTCAATTTAGATGGCCATATTGAAGGCCAGCCATAGTTTATGGGAGCCTTGTCCCTTAAGTAGTACGTAGCCTTCCTGTCAAAGGCATCACAATATTTTATCAAGCATATTGTATCACTAGGCTCGATGTATTTAGGTATATGTATCATAGCTTTGTTGAACTGTATGTTGAATTTTTTCATGCAATCAATCATTGGGGTTATTCTTGATGTTTTCAAATTCAGCCAAGAGAGACCTCAAGTCAATTCTATCACCATATTGAATTCTAAAAACATTCCTCATTTCTTCCCATGAATCAATCCATCTTGGGGAAGAGAGTTGAACCATTAACAAGAGTCTTTCTCTAGCATGTCCATAAATATCTTGATGCACACATGCTCATTCTCAACCTCATAATCTTCAATAATATTTTGAAAATCCATTATCTATTGATCACCACTCACTGCATTGTTCCCTTGAAACTTTAGGAGGCATTTCCTAAATTAATCTATGAATTCATTAGGATAGCCTTCCATTTCATCAAAATTGATAGGCCTAAATCTAGGAACATGGAATGTAGGATGTGCATTCTCATCTGGATCCCTATGCCTCATGTTTGGTTCTATTGGATGTTCAAGAACAACTTGCAAAGGGATGTGAGGGGGTGAATGAGGTGGACTTTGTAGATCAAACTTATTAGGGGATTCAACTAGTTGAGAAGGGGATGGAAAATAAAAAGGACTATAAGTTTTAGAATGACTAAAAGAGATATGAAAGTATTTAATAATGGTGATTTCAACAAAAATATCAATATTATCATAATCTTGGCAATCAGGATACTATTTGACAGTTGGACTTTGCCCTTCGATAGGCTTCCAAACTTGTCTCTCTCTTATTTGATACAAACTTAGGGGTGAGACAAGTTGTTTTGATGAGTCACCTTTGAAGGATGACCTTACACCTTCCAGCTTTATAGACAAGAAAATACTCTAAGATAAAACATAACAAAGATATTCAAAACATGCATTAATCTTCATTGAAACTAGATGATAAAAATGGAATCACCATTAGAATCAAAACACTATAAAATAAAATTTAATGAATTAATTTTGATACATGCTGAAATTACACTTGTTGAAGCTTATTGATGAGATACAATGCAAAGATACTAAAATTTTTAGAATAGTGTTTAAAAGTGAAAAAAGTACCTTCCAACAAAGAGACACAAATATGTCGAGGGCATAACCAAACTCATTTAATCCACCTAAGAAGGGTTGTCGCATGGAATGAAAAAATACACTAAGTCAAATACAAGTTATTGAGGGTAGATGGGGATGTGCATGCAACCTTCATTCTAAATAATTTTTCTAAAACAAGGTGCTAAAAGGAAGACTACAGTACTGGGTCTTTAAGTACAAAATTCATACACATGTTAAGTATGAAATATTTTATGCATCTTTAGGGTAAATAACATTTATAGTATGCAAAGGGTGTGTTATATGCATGGTAGGATAGGGTAGGACAAGTTAGACATTAATAAAAAGGGGGTGGTGTGCTAGTGGTTTTTAAACAACATGGTTTATGTCAAAATACATAACATCACCTATTGCAAAGATGTAGGAAAACTAAAATGCAAGCCATAAAAACTATAAGAATAAATTTGCATCTATTGGTACCAATAGAATGCAAATGCCTAAATGATCCTTCAAACCCTAGAACATACACTAAAACTAGATCTCAAAAACTTTTTACTGCTAAATTCCTGAACCCAGGGTGCTTGAATAAGATATTCAACAAAATATTTCCAAATCTCTATGAAAAAAGTGGTTTATAACCTAGATTTATTCCCAAGATGACAACCATACATAAGCATAAAGCTAGATATCCAATCAACATAGCATGTAAAACATCTCATTGCATTTAATTAACCTAGTACAATAAAGAACCACAAGTATTTTCCTTTAACTTGAAAGAAAATATTACATACACCAATGCTTCAAAATGTTACCATGGGGACAAGTATGGTAGATTTTCTCCATGTTGGACAAGCGAAACATATAGAGATGCTCTCAGAGATTGCTAATGGTTGTATAATTGTAACCCCCTTAGCAAGAGAGGCAAAATAAACACACAACCATGCTCCCAAAATTTGGAAGAGCCTATACTTAAGAAAAATAAAGATGAAAAATAAAGACCAACTAAAACCTTTGAGTAGAGGACAAGCCATCTATTTATACATTTTTTACCCTTTCCAAATCTGGGAATGAGGGTTACAATTTGAAAAAGTGCAAAACACCCCTCCAAGTTCTGTAAATATTCTCCCATCTAAAAAAACCCTTTATCATGCCTAGAATATTCATGTATTTGAACAAAAAGTGATTATTGCAACTACCTCTACAATAAATGTTGAAGCTTTGGAGCACATCTTTTGATTTCTTGGTTGGATATGCCTTCAAACAACCTGGAAAGAGAATATTCATAGTGGAGGACAAACAAACTTCTTGTCTTTATGTGTAACTACCTAAATATTCCCTTGAACACTTTCATGTACAACAGGAACCTACTGGATAGTTGCCTTTCCTCTGATGCATGCCATGGAACAACCTGTTCTTGTAATAATTGCATGGGAATATTCTAGATCCATGGCTGCTTGAGAGATCTTTCTTGGAGTGGCCCACCTTGATTTTGAAAACGTACAATTTCTCTCCCATGGAGGAGCTTCGACAAGTAAAACAAATGAAAATACAATAACTTAGGTTATTTTCACCCTTTTACTTTTTGGCTCCAATTTGTTTTCTCCACCTTGTAGTTTGCACCTTTACTTTTCACAAATTTGCTTTTTTGCACTTTCCAATCTTCACATTTACTCTTTTTAAAATTTTCCCTTTTATGATTTCCTTCATATTTTAAAATGCATAAATGCATTATTTTCACTTTTTGCGTTTTGGGGAAAACGTGGCTCCTTTGGCAAATTTGTAATTTGCAAATTGGATAGGTGAAAGTTACACAAGTGCAATTTGCATAGGTGCAATTTACATAGGCGCAATTTGCATTGTTGTAATTTAAACAAGTGCAATTCGTGTAGGTACAATTAGCACAGGTGCAATCTGCATAGGTATAATCTACATAGGTACAATCTGCACATGTATCTCCCTTTGTTGACTAACAATGACTCATATAAATGAGAGATCCAGGTGTAATTTGCACTTTGCAAAAGTGGAAAATTGCATTTCTCCTCAACATCTCCCTAAAGATCTTTGAGTTGACCTTTTTCACACTTGCTTTGATTGGCGAGAGTGGGAAAGTTGACCATAGTTTGCATGGTACATTTGGATACTTGCATTTTGCATAGTGATTTTTGGGAACTTGTAATTTGCATGGTGCATTCTGGAGACTTGCATTTTGTATGGTGCATTTCCCACTATGATTTCCCCATGGAGTTTGGGATCTCTTTTGTAATTTTTCTCTATTTGCACAATGCATTTAAATCTTGAGAATTTACCATTAAAATTTTCACTGCCTTGCAAACATGGATATTTTTCAAACCTCAGATTTTTCAATCAATGCATCAGAAAGGCCATCAATGTTACTCTCATTGCAGCTACCAGATTCTATACCACAAATCTGATCTTTGCCATGATGGAACTCCTCATCACTTTCCCCATCTACATCTTTGGTGAAATCTTTCAGTTTCTTGACATTCGTCTTTCAAAGTAGTGAGCAAGGTAAAAATTGCTAAGATGAGTATCAATAGGATTCATCATTTGAGCCAACCCAAAATCTGCTATCCTCATTTCAGTAGGTTACTATGTATAAATTCTTTTTAGAAGCCAAATTTTTCTCTAGCCATTATTTCTATCTCTAGATTGAAGAGAATATAACTATGTTATCAGGTGATAAAGGAAAATTCTGGTAGATTCAAATAAAAAGAAAGATTAATCTTCGAAATATTATGCTTCCGACCCACTTGGTTCATAAGGAAAAATGAATGTTGTTCTAATACCCTTTCAAGATAAGCTAGATATGGAATCATCTCATCTACTACCAAGTCATTTTCAAATCATAAACCCAAAACACTGCTGGCTTCGTGGAAACTATTTTTCAGAATGTTGGAAATCACTTTGACATGATTTGGTTGGCGTAACTCACAACTATAGGATGATTTAACAAGGCCCATGAAGAACTGAAGTAAATGATGACTATTTTTTCAATTTCAGCAAGAGCATAAATGTCTGTACTAGCAGCTTGAGTATCTTTTGTCCTATGAAGATGATTCCTCTCACTCTACCTCCTGCCGACACATTTGTGTCCTTGAATGATATCTCCTCTGCAGAAAAAGAGTCGATTCAATTCTATTCAAAAATCTATTCATTGCTCCGATTCTCTCCGTAGCAATACCTGAAGTTCATTTGCATTTGTCAAATAATAGCTAAAAACACCAAAGCGTCGACTTGTAATTTTCTTGACTACACTTCTTTTAGGATTCATAGAACCAACAGGAAATGGTTGCAAGCGAAACAAGTTTTCTACAGCTATGGATATTATCCAAATTTTAGTGTTGCAGCAGCTACTCAGATTTCTATACATTGCAGGGTAGGATGATCTGCCAATATATGGTGTATAGAGAGGATGTTGTAGACCTCATACTACCAGCTGGGCATGTACCTTATTTTTCAATTTCTTTCCACTCAATTCTTCTTTTGCTGCTTGTGGGATTCAGAAGTGGGGGTGCACATTACACTTTGCAACTTATGTTAGTGTAAAATGCACATCGACCTCCCATCTCTGCCACCGTATGTTCTTGTCTTCTTCATAGGATCCAAAGCTTTCCAAGCACTTTGCACGTTGCATCAGAGCAAGTTGCGCATTGGTTTGTACCTTCCACCATTCACCTTCTACTGCTATTACACGAGATTAACCGTACCATCATGCACTTGCGTTTATCCCACACACGCCCAGTGGACTTCGTGGTGCCAAATACACTTGTTTCTACGACCCCTGACTTCCGGCGGAACTCAAACTCCTCATTGGCAATTTCCCCGGTCAACCTTGCAGTCAAACTCAAAATCTCCACTAAGTTTCTTCCATGTGACCCACATGCTTTCCTTGAATCCAATGCGTTACTCAATGTTTGCATTAGTCCATTGCATTCCCTCCATAGGAGTAACTCCACGCTAACACATATACCTGTTGCCAATCCGAGCACCAATAGAAAGAATATATTTCTTACTGCAATAAGAAGTCACAAAAATTGTCCCAAGCTGAATGAATATATATATATATATATATATATATATATGCACATAATATATACATAGATTAAGTGTGTGTATATATATACCTACACATAGATACATATAGCTATATATACATATACATACATATACATAGATATGTGTATATATATGTATTTATGTATGTATATATGTATGTGTGTGTATCTATATATACATTTAGATAGATAGATACATACATACATACATATATGTTGTGTTCCTTGATGCTTCATCACATTTCAATAAATGTGAGAGGCACTCTAATTATTACAGCAAAGTGGTGTGGTTTGGACCTATATAAATCCAAACTTATAAATCATGTGTAAAATTCAAAATAAATCACGATTAATAACCACAGCTCTACCATACTCAATTTATGTTATAGACAAAGAAAGAAAAAATTTCTTATTGGAATAACAAGCCACAAAAATTGTCCCAAGGTGATAAACATATTATGTTAACAACTTGTGATCATATATAATAAATGCTCAATCTGCATCAGTGTAGCCAATAACTGATGCTTTAACATTTGACAATCACTCAATTTCATGATAAATAATACTAAAAATATATCTTAGAATATTATTGGATGTGTTCCAGTGTCTATCATAAGGTTAATAACTATAGCATGGCAATAAACCAATTACAAAGGATAGATCATGATGAGTATGAGTCTGATAGAGTATACTTACCACCAATTTTTTGTAAATAATACCATCAATTTTTCATTTGATATGGTATTTTTTTTTGAAATCAGAGCTATGAATGGGAATGGTCATGGGTTTTAAATATCCTAGAACTTAAGTGTAATGGAGACAAAGGTAAAACAATCAATGTCATATGGAATGCCTCTAGGAGTGGCATACGAGTAGGTCCAACTAGCCATGGAACCAAAACTAATATAAACATGTACAAGAAAATAATTTCTTGAAACAACCCTGAAGTCTGATAATCTTCCACAAAACTTCCACCTAAAGTTGCTTTCTTCTAGGAAACTTCCATCTAAGATAGTTTTCCATGATACAAAGCACAGTTCAAAACTTGCCACCATCTTCCATGAAATTGAAGCATAGTTCACTACTTGTGAGGCCCGTCTAAACAGAGAGTCATATTGGAAGACTAGACATCTAAACTTAAGTTATTTTCCTTTTTTTCACTTTGGTCGATACAACTTTGTCTTCTATAGTTTTTGACTCAATTGGCATAGAAATTTCAACTGATTTAAAGGGTTCAAATTTGTCTTCAGCTATAAAAATATCCAATGGTTTTGCCCTTGGTATTTATATTTTTGTATTAGCTTCCATAGAGATAAATTGAACATGGGTTTCTAAAACTGAATCTAGCACCATATAAAATGGAGTGACAAGATCATCCTTGGAATAATCCTATAGGTGTGGATAACTTGGGGGTAATAATTTTGATTAGAAGGACCAGGATCGTCCGAAGATGAATTAAAAACATCACTTTCAAAATGAGGGGCATTAATAATTAGGTGGGTAGGGTATAATTTAGTCTACCAAGAATTTTCCTTCTTTCCTCTAAATTTGGTACAGTATTTGGCAAAATTCCTATGTTAAAAAAACTACAGTACTAAAAGAACATGGATTCACAATTGAGGGGTTGAGACCATGAATGGTCACCTACTTGTAGGATAATGCATTTAGGAATAACCTTTGAGGTGTCAACATTGACTAGTATTCTAGCAATGGATGTTTGAGAAAAAGTAGTAGAATCTAGGTACATTTACATAAACTTACCTAGCGAGTTCCATATGGATTTAAAACTAGATGTAGATAGAAATAGGAATGAAAGGTAGAGTAGGAGAATCCAAATTGGTCTTTCATTTAGGGGTTTTGTGAGAGGGTTAAAGTAGGTGGACAAGGGTTTCATGATTAGGGGATGGTGATTTAGACTCCAAAATTGAATTTGAATCAATTCCTTGTCCTTAATGCAATAAAAATAATAATAATAAAGCTCTTGGCACTATGATAAATTTCAAACCTACCTTGACGAAAGGGTTTCCAGTGCTACAAGATCCATGCATGGATATCTTAGAGTTTTATATAGATATTATAAAATATGCAAGTGATGCCATTGGACAAGAGAAAAAATGAAATAGCACCGCCCTGGTCTCCTCATCAAAAATCATGATAACAGTTAAAGAATTAGGTTTAATAGGTTTTATATTTGATCTTGGCTATGGCTTGGAGGTAGCCTACAAAAAGGATTTAGACTTATGACTCTTATATTTTTCCATCGTGGCTTTTAACCCCTTGAATCTGAAATCCTTGTCAATTGGGGGATAAATATCTAGTTCCAACTCCTTATTTGTAGGGTCAATAAGAAGGTTAAAATCCACTACCACCACATGGTGCATATTTATAGACATTGCCTTGGCTGAGCAAGATCCTTCAATGATGTGGTTTTTTGAGGTAGAGGATCCACTTGATACCCCTATTCCATCTTTAGAATGTGTTAAGAGTGATGCTCGAGGGTATTCAATGGTCCAATAAAGAGCACCTAGGAGAGTGATAGGAACAAATGACTGTAGTTGGGGAAAGTGAACCAGGGTTTACACAATTTGAATCTATAATGGGTGGTAATGGTAGTGGGGGTTGAATCCATTAAATAAATGGAAATATGATATTTTTTAATAATTAATAAATACCATCAATTGAATGAGAAGAACACCTAGAATTGTTTTTATAAAGATTCAGTGTGGGCTTATAATTTTCCATGTTAAAGCTAATATTTATGTAAAATACTTGGATTGGTTTACAAATATTCCATTAACAAACAATGTAATAATTTTAAACCATAAAAGTGGTGTAACAATTCCAATTCAGTCATCTAAAATTAATTCATCAACCATGCTTTCACATCATGAATATTCTTGGTGAAACTCTCTGTAATGATTAATTCATCAACATAAATAAATCAAAATAAGGAGTAATATCTAATTTATTGTGTAGACTATACACTAAGATAAAATATATGTAAAACCATAGTTGAGGGAAATTTTTTACATTTCTTAATACTAATTTCAAAGATATTGTTTCAAATCATACATGAACTTCTCTAATTGACACACATATCTACAATTATCACTGCTAGCAGGCTGATGCAGGAGCATCTGCAGGATAAGTCATGTTTAAATTCGAATTTCAAAATATTGTATTTTTTGTCTCCAAAATGATGTCTTAGAGGAGTAATTGCAAATGTAAATATAAAAAAAATAAAAGGGGTGAAAGTGGGAATCTCCACGTTGGGAGTTAGTTGAGTAGAAGTAGAAGAGATGGTTGAGATTATCTCTCAACTTAGATAATTGTTTAGAAAAATTCTCTTTACTGTTTTCAAAATCCAAGTTGGGCGTAGGAGAGAAAAAAAGAGTAATATATGTATTACGTTGGAATTCATAGAAGATAGGGGAGTCAAAGAGGAAAAACAGGGGAGGATCTCCTTGGGAAAAAGGAAGCCGAATCAGAGAGGAGGATCTCCAGGAGGAGGAGAAGAATCAATAAGGCCATTCAGCCTGTAGTATCTTGTTTTTTTTGATTGTGGTGACAGAAAACTACGTTTTGGGTTGTGAAAGGAGTGCAAAGGTTGCATTGGCATAGACTTCCATCAGAACTGATGAGAAGACCATGTTACAGGTGAAGACTGTAATTCTTGATTCATTACCAGAAATCATGGTATGTATCGATATCTTCTTGTTCTTGTTTAATATTGTGAAAGCCATCCATTTTGAAATAGTCAAGCGTTGTTTAAAGTGAAGAGTGAAGGTGTATAAAGCGGGCTCTGTCAAAAGCATATATGTAGTCTGTGAAAAGCCAGAAGAGATTATGATTTACAGCCTCCGGGATTTAAATTGAGGTGTTCTGTCAGCAGACCTTCGATCCAAACGTGCTGTTTTGGAGTAGAGGTGTTGATGTTTGTATCAATTATTGTATTGAAATGTTAGGGGCCTGGGCTTGTTGTAGCAATGCGCTTGACCATTCTGTTCAGCCTGCATCCGAGTTTGCTGAGTAGGTTGAATTGGATTGTGTACCGAAGCATAAATAAAGACTGACCGGCGCATCCATTCTTCCTTTTGCCTTCATTTCCGCATAGCCGAGTCTCCCAGTTTACTTATGACAAAAACGTGGAATTTTGCGTAAATATTCTGTCGAAGTCTGTTTATTTATTGGGTGATTGTTAGTTTGAAATGTTTTGACAATTCAGAAAATATATAACATTAAACTCCCCTGTGCCTGGGTATTGAATGGGTGACGGCACATCAGAATTATGTAGTTCCACATGGAGGCACCTCTATACAACCCCGAAAAGAGTGATCTACGCCTATTTGTAAAGGCTGTTATAGCCTTGGGTGGAGGACAAAATATAATGGCTTCGTAGCCACGTAGTTCAATTCCTGATATGTATTGGGCAATCCAAAGCCTTTTAAAATGAGCCTTTTATTTTGTTCGACCCAGATATATTTAGGCAGAGGTCTGTATATAAGACCGAGCCTGTGAGACATCAAGATAAAAGTGTTTTTTTTTTTTAGGAACATGATCTTTGTTTTGGAATGGCTTTGTAGCCATTAAAGAAAAGAGAAGCTCAAAAGTTCGTTGTGGGATAAGGTCTCTGCATTTGCAATACATCCATTGACGATCTTATTAAAAGAACTATTAAATATTCATCCTGGTTTTATCAATGCCTTTCAGCTGATAGCAATGCCCAGTGATCGTGACTTGTCCAGATGCTTTGAGAATGAGAATGATGGTAAGCATAAGAAGAGGTTTGATTCCTGATGTTTTTGATATTTTGCAAATAACAGTAATACAGTGATGAAGCTGCAATATATCTTTCCAAAATCGAACATACTGAAGAAACCAGATGAATCCAAGTATAAGGTAAGACAATGACATGAAGCCATAAAATTTCATGAAAGGTGCCATATCCCTGTTTGCAGTCAAATATCAGAGCTGAAGGTCAATTTTTCATCATGATTGAGAATAATCTGTTAAAACATATATTCAGTCCTGTATACAGTAATCTGCTTGCACCAATAGGTGAGGGTTATATCAGAATAGACCAAGGTTGAGTTTTCATCACAGGCCTATGAGGTTAGGATATGTATTTATCTTCTTGTGAATCACCACATAGAAAAACATTGATGATGTCCATATAATGTACTTCCCACCTATATGTTTCATCTAAATATATTATAAGATTAATGGAGTTCATATTAACATTTTAAACCTATGAAAAAAATTGCTACATTCCTTGGTTTGTACTTATCAATGGACTCATATTATACATAATTGGTGTGGTACACCCACGTTCACCAAATATATGGATATATAGAAGGGAATGTGATCTCTTACAATTAAACAACAAAATCCCCTACTCTCACGCGAAGGATAAAAACCTTTCATGGATTCTTCTAGCTCATGCCATGAAATTTTATCTATAATATACTCTCTCATGAGAAAACCATGTATATAAAGAGCATTAATATAAAATATAAGGTTAAAGTCTTGTTATTTATTATGGGGAGAATTAATGGTACAATTCTAATCTATAGATAAGGTGATGTGTCCCTATTGGCTCATGAAAAGGCTTCTTTTAATAATTTTAAAATAGGTAAACTATGAAAATAATAACTTTTGATTAAATCAACAAACATAATTAAGATGAAATCTATATGTGACATAACATCTATACCAATCCATTAAGCATAACTTTGGGAGCATATTTATAAATATATGTCTCAAACTCTAAGATGGGTCCCAACCATTAGGCTTGATGAGATACTCATGTACATTAAATAATAAATTAATCCACTATAAAAAATGAGATATGTTACAAGGGTCTCTCCAACATCATTGCAAACAACATAAAGCTCTTTAAGGTGTAGTATAATTGTTACAAGGATAACCCAAGAAAGTAATGAATAGATAGCTTAAGAACTAATAAAAAATCCCCTCCCCTTGTAAAGCTCAATTGTGGTAAGTGGATGGACAATATCATATAAAAAGATGAAATTAAGAGATCAAATACACCATAGATATATTATTGTTGGTGCTGGTAAATTCATCGTATGGATCTAAAATATAAAACATGTGGTGGGTTAACTCAAATTCATTTCACTCTTAATTTGAAAGAGTTAATAAGTTATAGAAGCTATCACAAAGAAAATAATTTATCCAAGAAGGGAGAATTGCTAGGAAATATGAATAGTGTGTGGATGATGTTGTTCAACATTAAAGGAACCATTTTGGTACATTAAATGCAAGGAGTGTTGATAATGTTGTAATAAATGATCATCAATCTATCCTATCTGAATGTGGATGGTAGAAGAAGATGATTGCATGTGTGTCGGTGTCTTGTGCATAAGTGGTGTATGCAAATTAGAGTCAGGACTTTCATGCTTATATGGATATGATGATGTTCCAAAGCACTCATGTTTCAAAGAAGAAATATCATGTCTCTCATGTCTTCTACATCAAGTTAATGGTCAATAATCTCATACATGATAATATAATGTGTCCAAATTATCATGGTTATAACAATATCAATATTATTTAGTACTCACATTCCTAAAGAAGTGAGTAAAAGAACTCATGTTTTTCTCCATTTCCTCAAGAAAAGTGGACCCAAAATAAATAGGTGTTGAGATTGGATGAAGTGTTATCCATCGATATGAAACTTGTGTGAAGCAAAATTCCATGAAAACATTTCCAAGAGATGGGTTGAAAAGTCATAATAACTTACTAACCTTCTTAAACAATACCTCCACTAGAATAACCCATGGAGAAGAATAGACTAGAGCCAAAATAACAATGTACTCCTCAATTTAATAAATAATGTGTACATGATGTGTAGAAGAAGATCAGATTTCCATAGGTGAAACCATGTGCACATTATATATAAATATAAAATCATAATTTGGTAGATCATAATCAGAAATAACATCAATATGATATGTATTATAAAAAAAATTATGAAATAAGGTGGAAACATTACAGTAAAATAGAAGTCCACATAATAAGTTTGTTACTATAATTGTGGAAAAGTGTTTTTTAATGATGTGATGAAGATACTTGTGGCTGAAAGCTATGAAATATATATGGTGTATTTCCTTCTCAGTCCTTATTCTCTTCGATACATTTGAAAAGACACTATTGAAATTCATGTTAGGTGTTCTAGATATCACCCACACACTAGTCCTATCACACATTCCAATACACCCTTTATACTTTATGCACCAACACATCAATAATGTTACCTTATGTGCTCAACCAATGCATAAAAAGGGATATTAAGAAGGGTCAGGGTCAGTTGTAAATGGTCATATTCTTATAGTCATGTGTGTGTCTCATTCACAGAGGGTTATTTGGATCCTTATCTACAATATACTAATAATGCATGGAGCTATTATGTAATCATATTAAAAAATATTAATAATATTACCAAGTATCCATTATTATAATAACCACAACAATGTTATGTACAAAACCAGCATATAAATACATTAGTTTACTATAAGAAAACATTGTAGCGATAACATCAACATCATTCATTCCATATCAGTCCATGATTACAAGGGTCACAATGGTGCTCAAAGGAACTTATAATTATTAAAATTTATCTAAGAATTTCTCTCTCTAAGACTCCATAATCATTCTATAAGTATTTCCTTTCCTTCTTTTTTGATCATATTTTTCTTTCACATGTGCTCGCCTTTTGTAGTACTCTAAATACCCTTGTGTGTCACTTTGTATCTCAACTCCCAACAATCAGTAGTGAATATCTTTTCCATCAACTTGACAGTTAATGTAGTGTTCTATTCTAAGTCAAATAAATCACTATCTTCTATTACTTCCCAATTTCCTATCAGAATCAAGCCTTCCATCATTATCATACAATTTTTTATTTGCAATCTCTACTATGGTCCAAAGATGCACATAATGTTTGCATGTCTTGATCATATTATTTTATCATATATACACATGAACATAATTTTTTAGCATGTGCCATGATATTTGGTTGTATTTCATGTGTGCTCAATCTTGGAGTGGTATTTTTGGGTCAATCCATGATCTACTTCCTTGAGGTCTAAGTGTTGGTGTCTATCCATACTCATGCACACACAAATATGTAGTTATACCTAGAAAATTTGTGGTCAAAATCACCCAAAACTAAATTAAGTTTTCATCCTTAGAAACATAATGATATTTCCCACATGACCTTTATTTTCACCTCTTCCTTAGCTTAACCATTATGTGGCTTCTCCTTTAATATTTATCAACAGCATGTTTTAATTTAACATATCTCCTTTTGTTATGCATTTATCTCTATATATAATCTGAGTGGATTTGACCTTCGATGACTATTTATTAACAATATCACCATCATGATTGATATATTTCATTGTATCCTCATGTGATTTGTCCTAATCCTATCATATCACCATGTTCCCCTTGTACATTCTCTCCTTTTGAGATCTAGGTTATTTTGCATGTACCCATACTAAGAAAAAATTTCCAAAGATTAAAAAAATCAAAATAATGAAAGAATAAAAATATTTAAAATATATTTTGTTCAATCGAATAAATTTTTAGCATCCTTCCTTAAATCTTCTTTAAAATCAGCCCATGTGGGCCGTTAATGGCATCTTCGATTACTGCTACTTTAGCACCCAATCCATTCAAAATTGTTGATTACTCTAGGAGGGGACCACCCTGATGTTTTATGTTGATTACGTTATCAATAGATTCCTTAAAAATTTATTTAATAAATATTTCATCATATACATTCTTTAGATATATCCCCTGAAGCATTTCTCTAGCTTAGTCTTCTTTACACTTATTGTGCGGACCAGCTCTACAACCTCTTACAATAATTTTTTGAACTCTTATTTATTTTTATTTGTGTATACCTAGGCATATAGCACTCTATTTTAATTCCCTTATTTATAGAGACATGAAATGATTATATACATTTTTTAGATAAATTCAAAGACAATTATTTCATCACAATTGAACTCTTAAAGAACTTATTGAATGCATACTTACAAGTTTTAAATTTATCAATAAACTTAACTAGACATTACTTATTTCATCTTGTGCATTTTCATGACCATTCCTCCCTTTAATAATTTATCAATGATTATTTATATCCTTTCCATGGGTATGGCTTCATATATATATATATATATATATATATATATATATATATATATATATATATATATATATATATATATATATATTACTTATTTCATCTTGTGCATTTTCATGACCATTCCATTCTTTAATAATTTATCAATGATTAATTATATCCTTTCCATGGGTATGGCTATATATATATATATATATATATATATATATATATATAGCCATACCCATGGAAAGGATATAATTAATCATTGATAAATTATTAAAGAATGGAATGGTCATGAAAATGCACAAGATGAAATAAGTAATATATATATATATATATATATATATATATATATATATATATAATATATAT
>JARHVA010002570.1:1010000-1085000 GCA_037957365.1 Torreya grandis
TGGAACACTTACCTCAATATTTGTAAATGGTATATAAAATGTTCATTATTTTCACTAGTTCATTCTCCTTTGTGGGCTTTACTGAAACCCTCATCTTCATTAGAGCTTCTCCATGTTTTATGTCTTCTATTTGATTGGGAGATACAATAGATTATTCATATAGTAGTAAAATATCACTGTTGTCCAAATTTTTTGTTATGTATCTTGATAATGTGTTACTCTTCTCAACTTGAAATAGAATCATTGTAAGACTCACACATTGAGTTTAGTAAGACACAAAATGATTTGATACAAAACTATACATTCAAGGTGAGGAGGAAAACTTAATGTCTAGTTTATCCCTGCAACTTATTCTAGTTTACTCCACTATGGAAAAACACATACACAAATGCATTCATGACTCGAGACTATATATTACATATTTATTGAATTCTAATGACAATTACAAAATTTAAGAAATAAATATCACACTGCTCTTATTTATTGAGTTATTAACATGAAAAATGATACATTTCAAAGATATATCCTTAATGGAATAAGTTAAACTATTTACTATACTCTAAAACTTATTCCAATTTACTCCAATATGGACAAACACATACACAAATGCATTCATGACTAGAGACTCTAGATCACATATTTATTGAATTCTAATGATAATTAAATAAATAAATATCATACTGTTCTTATTTATTGAGCCATTAAAATGCATATGGATACATTTCAAAGAGATATCCTTAATGTAATAAGTTAAATTATTGACCATTGTCTGCTCTTTCATAGGCACACCCTTTTACTCTTCCACATTAAGCTATTCAATTTCAATAGTTATTTTCTATTCTCTACCTTAAAGAGTGCCTCATCTATTTTACATATTCATAAAAATGATTAAAAAAACTTGTAATTCAAGTATTTCATTTTGTAACTATCACAAAAAAACATTGTCATTCAATGTAGGTTGGTGTCGTCACATCCATCATGCTGGTTACATAAACTTAAATTAATCAAAACTAGTAATTCCAAAACAATTAAGTATAATAGGTAATGTTTTTCTCACCATTCAAGTAACTAATGAGAAAAAACATACTCATTGATTTTGGGTGTTTTATGGAGCTCATAAGTCCTCAAATAAATCTGATAGGACTATTCCATGTGCCAGAAAAATGAGACACACAAAAATTTACATACACAAATGCTTGTTTTTGTTTGATTGAATATTATAAAACATACATTGGATGCTCTTACATTATGGGACTTACATGTATCTAACCTAGAATGTATCTAGAGTACATAATATGATAAATATAAGATGATAAAATACAAGATAAAAGAAGAAATATGTAAGAAATAGGTTTTAGTAAGGTGGAAACAAAGAAATGACAATATTACCTAATTTAAACAAAATTAATTAACATAAAATAATTATATAATAATTAAACTGAATTATGTAGTTAATAAGAACTGATTCACATCTTAATGATATTAAAAGTAGTAATTTTAGTAACTATCGATTTCCCCAAATCTTCAAGTCATGTCAGATGGGATGTAATTTTTTATTTTTGTAAAGTAGTATTTTTTTTTAAATTGAAAGAATGTAGATAAACTAAAGCAATAGGAAATTCTGTTGGTGAATTTTGGTTTGAATATATTATCATGGAGGAAAAGGGTCATTCAACCTATGATCGAATGTTGGTGAATGTTGATATTATTAAAGAGCTTCTATCCTAAGTGGATC
This sequence comes from Torreya grandis, assembly GCA_037957365.1. NCBI lineage: Eukaryota > Viridiplantae > Streptophyta > Pinopsida > Cupressales > Taxaceae > Torreya > Torreya grandis. Next base: position 1,011,736 of record JARHVA010002570.1, read on the forward strand.
TGATTTTGAAAAACAAAACATTGGTTCAATCTGTTGACTAATAAGGATTATACTTAAATTATCATATATATTTTTATTATAGGTGATTTAGTCAATGATTTTCCAAACATCAAGACAAAAGAAGGAAATTCTTGGTGGAAGGATGTAGGTTTTATAACATACAACAATTGAGGGGGTTATTTCAAGTGAAGATGAAAGTGAAGTGCCAAATAGGGTCTCAGAAACCCATATGGAAATAGCTCTCCATGGGGAGATGAAGGGTAAGAAACCTATCAAGAATACTACATTTGAATCTCATGAATGTTTTATGGATGTGTTTAAATCCAATTTTAAAAGTAAAGGTTTGATGAATAGAATTACATTATTAAATCATAAATCAGAAGATGCTCTGATACTCTCCATTCCTATCTTGCCTGATTCAGGGGAAAGAGGTAAATATATGATGGTTAGTAATAAAAGGTAAGGAAATGAAAAAAGGAGCTTGATCCACTGAATATGCCCCTCATATGATAAAATTAAAATGGTATATAAGGGTCTTAGTTTTATTTTATCTCTTCACCATTTTGCAGTTGTTTCTATTATTGTTCTGTTAGTTTACATTTTTTACTTTTTTACATGCACTATCATATTTTTTGGTTATTAAGGACCATGCTTGTTTAGTTTCTTGTAATGGGTGAGGTCCCTCTTCAAACCCCCTTTTTTAACATTAATAAAAAAATCATACCTCACTTGAAACCCATGATAGATAATACCATCTCTCCTTTTGTGCATGAATTATCAAGCAACAATTATATGTAAGAGATATTGTACTTCCATAATTCATGAAGTGAAGGATGGATATATCTAGTGGAAGAGACAATATAAAATAAGGTAGGGTGTTTGTTCATATAATGTGAAAATGAGTTATGTAGGGGAGGATACATTCCATTCCATAGTGATATTGAGAAAAGATAAATAAATGGGGAAGGGAAAGGCCATACAAAACATGAAAGTAGTAAATTATTTCAAGGTGATATGGTTGGTGATTTTGAGGGACAATGATAGGCTATTTAAGTTGGTGGAAGCAATGAATCTTGAATAGTTACACATGTAAAGTTCAATGGCATGCTACATATTACAATGCAATCTATGAAATTAACCAAGCTCATAGGGTATGGTAAATTTGATGAATAACAACAACATCAGGAAAATGAGAATTTTAAAAGAAAAATATGATGACCTACATAACTTTGTGGACATCAAAATTTTAATAAATATAGGAGTTGAGAGCAATTAATTATAGGCCATAACCTTTAATTAAGATTCAACAAATGGGTAGGATAACAACAACATTAATCTCTTTTATCCTTCCACCAATATCAGATACATTACTATTGAAAATGAGATTGTTAGAGTCTAAGGAAATGCATATTATGTGTCATATCTTGTTCTTTCCATGCATAACATTTAGATGAAACTTTAGAACACTAGTCTACAAGAAAATGTCAAGGTGTCTATGACACACAACACCATTATCAAAGGCATGGCATTCCTTCTGTCAAAGGGAATATTTAGTGATAAAGTGAAGGACCCCATGAGAACCATAATTGTCTTGCAAAAAGAGGTAAATTATACATAAATATTTAAATTCTGATTACCACACCCTAAACACTTATTATCATACATTAATAACACCTCTTGAGTTATGTATATTATACATTTTAGGAAGGGGAGGCAAGCCATGAAGAATAAGATTCCCATGAACTTGATATACCATGATTATTATTTGAATGGGAATGATGTCATAATAGAGGTGGTCCTCCTACTTACATAATGGTTGATTGGTTATAGGATGAGTATGTTTGTCTGCTCATTATTACTCCCTCCTCTTCTATGGCTTCATAATCAAAAATAAATCTTGTTTTAATGTGTATAAATACATGAATTACTACCCTAAATCAGGTATACCTCTCAAGGGCATCTCAAAATCACTTCTATGAATCTAAAATACTTATTCATTAAAAAACTAATTCCACATAAATTGGTAAGCTTGGTTTGCCACACCCTATAAATAAAATATACGATAATCTCTCCTAATAACATAATAGTTGATTGGTTTTATCTATACATATCTCACTACCCCAAATATAATATGTTAATAAGCCTATAGATCTTGTTACAACCTTTACTTTGTTTCAATCTTCTTAGGAGGGTGGGTTTAATTTTGTGGACCCTAAAACATATAATTTACAAACAATAACTTATATGTTGGTATGAACCCTTCCTAATTGAATCTAACCTATAAATAAAGCTCACTCCATAAACTAATCACTAACTATTGATTTTCAATCTTAAATGTGCCTCTAACATTTTCGTCCACAATATGTTGTTCAAACAAATTTAATGAACTAGAATACTATCAAGACAAATAAAAATCTAATAGGATAAGATTTTAAACAATAACCAATTTTGATTCATATTGAATGATTCAAATAATTACAAACCATGCATAAATAATACTCAACTCAAAATTAGAGTTGACATGCAAAATTTAGAACTCTAAAAATAAATAAAACTCAACCTAATATTTTTAGCAACTATTATTTTTAATAACTTTTTCATGAAAGCACGTGCATCTCTAAATTTTTTTAAAACTATACTAAAATATAAAATTAACTGATCAGATGAATTTAGTTTGAAGTTCAAGTCTAGTTACAAAAATAGACAATTTAGAAATTTAGAAAAATACAAAAAATTAAATTAAATTGTAACTTTAGACCCTTATATGGTCATGTTTAGCCTTCCAAAAATATCTAAAATATTCCATAACTGAAAGAGTGGGTTATGGTTACATTTAATATTTTTATCCATTAATTTGGGTATGAAGATGGGCTTAAAAAAATCTTACAGATCAATACTTATGGCCTCTAGAAGTTCTACCTCTTTCCTGCATCATTTTTCATTGGTTGAAAATAACTCAGCCCCTGTGAGTTGCTTTGATTTTAATAATAAAATTTATTCCTACCAATATTATTAATCTTCCATTATATAATCCAAGTGTTTTCATCTTTTTATAATCCTTCCCACTATACTAAACACTTGTCATAACTTCCTTGCCTTATGTTTATTATCTTCTTATCTAGAACCTGCACCATCTTCTTCTTCTTTGGACCCTGTTGATTCTAATCTACTTATTCATCTTATTAAACTTCACCATTTTCTCTATGGAAATCATATAAATATGAAACATTAAATACTAGATATATATCAAAATTTTAAGGTAAACTCACCTTATAAACATTATCATTGCTTTTCTTCACAATTCTGCATGGTCCAATTTTATTGTGCTTTAACTTGTTATATGTTCCTTTCCAAAATATATCTTTCCTAAATTAAAACATCACTAAATATCCTTCTTCAAATATTTATTACCTTCTTCAGACATATATTTCTAGTTTATACTTCTCATTAATTTATTGCAATTTTCTTCTTACTTTTTCTTGTAACTATTATATATATTCTGAAAACCCTTATGTATCATCACTAGGTCATTCTACGATTGATAGCTATACCAAATCTAAAACATGCATATGAAAAGTTGATTTACCAAATTATCTATTTAAATATATATATATATATATATATATATATATATATATATATATATATATATATATATATATATAAAGCCAAGTCCCATTATTTGGGCTTATCTCCAACTATAGATCTCAACAAATTACCCAAGCCCCTATTTATAACCTCTCTGTATCCATATATTTGGGGATGGTATGTAATATTGAATCAAACCTTAGTCCTTATATGCCTCCATAAATTCCTCCAAAAATGACTTAGAAATTTTGTGTCCCTTTTTAACGTAATAGTTTTTAGAACACCATGTAATCTCATGATATCATAAAAAAATAGTTGTACAACTCTAGTGGTCTCATTGGTTTTCTTGTATGAAATAAAGTAAACCATTTTTAAAAATCCATCTATAACAACCAAGATTGAATCATTACCTATCTGTGTGTTTGGTAATCTCAACATAAAATACATACTCAAATGTGTCTATGATCGTCTTGGAATTGGTAATGGCATGTATAAAATTGTATTTTATGCATGTCCTTTTGCCACTTGACATATCATGTACCTTGAAGCAAACCTTATCACATATATCTTCATTTTTTGCTAAAAATACTTCTCCTCCACCAAAGATATTATCTTTGTCTTTCCAAAGTGTTCATCCAATCCACCACTATGAAATTATCTTATAATATTATCTCTTAGAGACCCAACTAGAATACATAATCATTACCATTTAAAGATATAACCATCTTGCATAACATACTCTTCATAAACATTACTTGTATCATGAGTTAATGGATTCCTGAATGGCTTAACTATCTTTCCAAAATATGGATCAATATCATATACTTCTTCAATAAATCTAAATCTAACTACTTCACTCACCATAGTTGTTATCAACCCCACTCTCCTATTCAAAGCATTGGGTACATGATTATATTTTAGTTATTTGTGCTTCAACACAAAAGTATAACCCTATAAAAAAGACACCCACTTTGCATGCCTTCTATTCAAATTCTCTTAATTGTTCACATACTTCAAATCCTCATGATTAGTAAATAGGATAAACTCCTTAGAAACTAGGTAATGCCTTCAGTGTCATAATGCTTGTATAATGGCATAAAATTCAAAAACATATGTAAAATAATTTGTTCTTACCTCATTCAATTTCTCATTGAAATATGTTATGGTCTTGCCTTCTTGACTTAACACAACACCAATTCCCACATAGGAAGCATCACAATCAACCTCAAACATTTTGATAAACTCTGGTAATACTAAAATAATATTTTATAAAATTTTCTTCTTCAAAAACTCAATGTTTTTTGTTTTTCTCCTTGTCCATATAAATTGTTTTCCTATCATACAATTTATTTTCATTACACCAAGACATTGAAAATTTTATCTAAAAAGTTGTTAGGAAAACAAATTGTATGATAGGAAAACAATTTGTATGGACAAGTAAAACAAATTTATATAAAATGTTGCTAAACTATGAAAAATTATTAGCTCTGTGATGTTCTTTGGGATATGCCACTCAACAATTACCTTTACTTTTTCTTCATCCATTATTAAACCATCTACTAAAACTGTAAATCCTAAAAATACAAAAGTGTTCTACATAAATGTGGACTTGTTCAAATTTGCATAGAGATTATTTTTTATTAACAATTATAATACCATTCTGAAATGTTGTAAGCACTCTTCTTTAATCTTACTAAATATTAAAATATCATCAAAATAAACCACTGTAAACTTACCACTATAATCTCATAACATTGTGTTCATCACCCTCATAAATGTCTAGGTGTGTTAGATAATCTGAATGGCACCACCATCCACTCATATAAACTAGATCTTCTCTTTAATGTTGTTTTACACTTATCTCCTTCATGAGTTTGAATCTGATAGTGACCAATAGTTATATTAATCTTGGTAAAATATTTTGCTCCTATAAAAACATCCATCATATCATCTAAATGAGGTACAAGAAACCTATATTTAATTTTAATTTTATTAATTACTCTAATATCAACGCATGTCTTCCATCCCCCATCTTTCTTTGGAGTTAGCAACACAATTGTTTCACATAGACTCAAGCTCTCCCTTGCTACATGCTTCTTCACCAATTCAGTAACCTACTTATTGCAATTTGCATGTTCTATTAGACTCATCCTATAAGCTACTTGATTGGGGAGAGTTGATCCTGGAATCAAATCAATATAATGTTCAATATATCTCTTTGTTGGTAAACCATCTGGTAGCTCATTAGGTATAACATATAAATATTATTTCAACACTACTTTTTCTTATGTTGGTATTTACACCACTTATGTGTCTTCTTTCTTCACTATTAATGCATAGCAACAACCTATCATAATCATGTTTCTGACAATTTTTTTGCAGTCAACATGCTTTTATCCTACCCTTCTTATTTTGAACCACCATATGTGTTCTTTGCTTCATCATGAACTCCTTTTATATAAAACTACCATATCCTTCCCAATAACACATGGCATGCATCCATTGGTATAACATCATACCTTATTTCATCATTATACATTTTATCTATTAAAAATTGGATTAAGCACCTTTTATCTACAATAACTTCATTCCCTTTCTTAAACCATGAAATACAATAAGGATTAGGATGCTTTTCACACTAAAAACCTAACCTAATTCTTTAATCATATATTTAGAAACCATATTTTTACAACTACCACCATCTATAATTACCTTACATATCTTACCTCCTAAGGTACACCCTATTCGAAATATATTTGTTCATAGCCATGAATCACCACCTTATTTATTCTGCACATGTTCCTTCCTTGGAGAAATTATTGTTCTTCTCATCATGAGAATTTTTTCAATATCTATTGTTGTAACTTTAGTATTTTGCTCTTCTATTTCAAATTCAACGAAATTCACTCTTGGGTGATCTTCTTACCTCTTTTTTTGATTTTGGTATTGTAGACACCTAGACACTCTATGGCATCCTTCTTCACATCTTTAACAAATACAATACCTACATGGTTTGGAAACCATCCTCTACAACCACCATAACTTATTTCTCTCCAAAATCCTTTTCCTCTTTGATAGTTTTAAAACCCTTGTATGTTATCTTCTTGTCTTTATGGACCATGTGATGATTCTCTTCTAGTGGTATCAAACCCACCTTTGTTTGTATTAAATCTGCCTAATCCTCTTATTACAGGGAATTGTCCTCTTTTCATCCCAGTATATATTCTTCTAAAAATCTATTTATTTTATTTTTCTTCTATTTTCAAACATAAAGGATAAGATTACTCCATGTAAATTATTCTATGCATGCTTAATTCATCTTGAATAGAAAATTTTAAACAATTTGCAAACCTTGAAGTCATCTACTCTTCTTCCTCATCATGCTCCAAGCATATGGAAAGTTTGTAAAAGTTATTTGTATACTCTTGTATACTACGATCCTTTTATCTTAAATTCTATAATCTTATTTATAGGGTTTGGGCATAGTCCATAGGAATACATTTCTCCCTCAGCTTCTTCTCTATATTTTTCCATTAATTTATCTTCTCTCTATATTTTATTTGTCTTTTTCTCTACTAATTATCCCACCAAATCATTGTACGACCCTTCAATTTCATGCATGTAAACTTTACCTTCTTATCTTCTCTCATAGTTTTCCATTTAAAAAAATTCTACATGCTATTCATCCAATCTATCAACTCCTTTGGTTTTAAAATTCCACCATAATCTAGAATGTCAACCTTGATTCCTATGTTCTTTCCTTCCAAAGATCTAACCATTCTCTCTTACATTGATAGTGGTTGTTCTTCTTTTTCCTCTTATCAAACCTATTCATCATGATCTGTGTCATCTTCTACACCATCTTCTGCTCTACTTTGTATTTAATTCATGAAAACCTAGGTTAATATTTCTACGTATCTCTACAACTCTTACATACTATAGTTCATCTAAGAAATTTCTCCTCATTAAATCACTATCTCTTACACGTCCAAGATTCAAACTTATTCTGATATCAAATAATGAACCAGAATACTATAAAGATAAATAAGAATCCAATAGGCCAAGATTATGAATAATAATTTGTATTGAATCATTCAAACAATTAAAAAACATGCATAAATAAGCCTCTCAACTCATAATTATATTTGACATGCAAAATATAGTACTTTAAAAATAAATAAAGCTCATCTTACTATTTTTAGCATTTGTTATTTTTAGTAGCTTTTAGATGCAAGTGTACACAACTCTAAAAATATCTAAAAATAAACTAAACTATAAAATTAACTTATGAGATGGATTTCAACTAAATTTCAATTCTGATTAGAAAATAAACAATTTATAAATTTATAAAAATATTGAAAATAAAATTAAACTATAATTTTGAACCCATAGATGGTCATGTTTGGCCTCTAAAAATATCAAAAATGTCCAATAAATCAAAGGGTGGGTTATCATTACATTGAAACATTTGAGTCAGTCATTTTGGAGTAAAAATGTGTTGAAACAGAGCTACAGATCAATAATTATGACCTCCAAAATTTTGGTCTCTTTTTGTACATCAAACTTATATGTTGGTATAGGGACCCTTGTTGATTGATTTTAACCTATAATTAAAGTTTGCTTCACAAGCCAATCATAATCTATGGATTTACTATCTTAAATGTGCCTCTTAACATTTTCATCTAAAATGTGTTATTTTTATAACTATTCATTTTAGGAAAGGCATTTTTTATTTATGTCATTTGAAGTATGCCATTGGCATCTTGTTTGTGTTGACTCTAATGGTAAGGAAAAGGACAACCATAACCAAATGGAGCAAAAATGTTTATAAAATCCATCCTTGCCATTTACACAATTGACAAATGAACATAGGATATTGATGAGGCATACATGGAAGAAAAAAATTATATACATGTTAGAAGATCATTTAAATTGCTACTTTTCCACTACTCCAAATATCCCACTATACATATCCACTTTGTAAGGATTATGGCATACTTTACAAGGATCATTGCATATTTTATAAGGACCATGACATCAAGAAGTAATTTCCAACTAGGTATACAACAAAACAAAATGGTGTGGTTGAGAGGAATAATAGAACCAACCAAGAGATGGCAAAGAGTGTGTTAAAGGCAAAAGGTTTTCTCACTAAATTTTGGGTTGAGGCTATATCAATATTTATATACTTACTAAACATATGTCCTACTAAGAGTGTTAGGGATATGATCCCTCAAAAATCATGGATTAGCAAGAAGCTGAGTGTTGAAAACCTTAGAGTGTTTAGATGTGTTGCATATCCACATATGTCCAAGTAAAGAATAATAAAGTGGGATGATAAAGGTGAGAAGTGTATATTAATTGGGTATAGTGACCAATCAAAGGTTTATAAATTATATAGTACCATCACCAAAGATATTATAATAGACCAATATGTTAAATTCATTGATCATAAAGTGTGGGAAGAAAGACAAGTACAACAAGTAGAAAAAGGGCCATTTTATCCACGTTTAAGAGTGAAATAACAGGGACTATAACCATCCATGCATTGATTTGGAGGATTATTTCACAAAGATCTGATTCATCTATTGGTAGTTTCCATCAAGAAAGTCAAGGAGTTGTTCATGAGTGAAAAACATCATCCTCCAACTCAAGCCAATGCATAATAAGGATAATAAGTTTTCAATAACTCTATGAGTAGTCAAAGTATGAAGAAAATCGAGATGAAACATTGAATTACGCTCTCTTTCTATTAGTTAATCTATCTACTTTGAGGAAGAAATCAAAGACACAAAGTTGTGTGTTGCAATGGGTGAATAAATGCATGCCATAGAGAGAAATCAGACTTGAGAGTTAGTTGACCTTCCAAAAGGAAAAGAGGCCATAGGAGTCAAGTGGGTGTACAGGACAAAAACTATTATTGAAGGCAATATAGAGAGGCATAAAGCAATAGTAGTGATGAAGGGATACAAGCAAAGGCATGGACATGATTTCAATGAGATTTTTTCACCCATAGCAATGCTAAAAATGGTGAGGACAATCATAACTATTATTTCTCAACATAAATGGAAGGTGCATCAAATGGATATCCAGTCAGCATTATTGAATAGAGTTCTATAATAAGAGGTTTATGTGAGACAACCACCTAGATATGAAATTCTTGGGTATGAGAACATGATATCTAAGCTGAAAAAAGGTGTTGTATAGGCTCAATCAAACAGCATGAGCATTGTATAATTGTAAAAAATCTTATTTACTGAGCAATGGCTTTAGCAAAAATGGTAGTGATCCCACTCTCTACATCAAAGCAATCAAAGGTGATATTTTGATTATTGTTTTATATGTATATGATCTAAATTTTACCAAAAATATAAATCAATTCATTGAAGAGTTCAAATCAGTGATGAAGGAGTTTAAAATCACCGATTTAGGCTAGCTCAAGTAATTTCTTGCTATAGAAGTAAAGCAAATGGATAATTACATCTTCATATGCCAATCTAAGTATGCAAAGTAGATTTTGGAAAGGTTCAAGATTTTGGATAGCAAGCCAGTAACTAAAACAAGTAAGACAAGTTTGAAGTTGTGCAAGGATGATTGTAGCAGTAATGTGTACTCCACATGCTATAAGAGTTTAGTTAAAATTTTGATGTATTTGACTATAAATGAGTCAAATATGATGTATGCGGTCAACCTCATATTAAGATTCATGGAAATACCAAAAGAGACACACTAACAAGTGGGCAAGAGGATATTGAGATACATGAATGAAACAAGAGGATATGGAGTTTTGTATGTAGCAATAGATGAGTTTCAATTAGTAGGCTATAAGGATAGTGATTGGGCTAGTAGTCTTGGTGGCCGAAAAATCACTTTAGAGTATGTATTTCATCTTGGGTTAGAAGCCATATCTTGGAATTCAAAGAAACAACCTGTAGTTTCACATTTTACAACTGAAGCAGAGTACAAAACATCTAATGCAACAACAAGCCAAGCTATATGGTTAAGAAGGATACTTTCAGATTTGCATGAGGAGTAGAAAAATTGAGTTTCTACAATTTATTATAATAACATATTCTCTAAAGCTTTGTCAAAAAACCCTGTCTTTCATGGTAGGATTAATCACATTGCAATCATGTATCACTTCATTCAAGTGTTAGTTGAATATCATGTGATAAAACTTAAATTTTGTATGTAATAGCAGAAGCTTGTTGATATATTTACTTAGCATTTACCAAAGGATAGTTTTTAGCATTTAAAAGAGATATTAGGGATCATAGATGCAACAATATTGGCTCTAGAAAGTCAAGATTAAGGGGGAGTGTTAAAATATTATAATCTTGACCTCAATTACCATCGTGTCCCAACTCCATGATATCCTACAACAACTGCTTTCACCAAACATATTTTAATGCACAATTATTTTGAATTTTGAAATGATTTAGTTGGGCATTATTCCAACGGGAGCTAGGTAAGGACAAAAGTAGAGTGAGACAAAAGAGAATAATAGAATGAAAAAGAACATAAGAGAACATGTAGCACTAGTAGACAAGATGAATAGAGCACACATCAACAGAAAATAGATCCTAGAGAAAAAAGGTACAGAAGAAGAAAAGAAAACAATAGCACTATGTAGCAAAAGAATACAACAGCATCCTGTAGTACACAATAGTATCCGGTAGCAACATATACTGCAACAGCCGATAGCAGCACCTATACACAACAGTGACATGTAGCTGCATCCTACAGCATAACACATGTAGCTGCATCTTGCAGTATAACACTTGTAACTGCATCCTATAGCAAAAAATAGAGTATGAAAGGAAAGAAGATAAAGGATAAAATACAATCAACTTTGAATGTTTTTTGTCAAAGTTTGTTTGAACAGTGGTAGCTGTGTTTATCAAGCTTGTAAGACAGTTTTTTGAATCATTATATAAATCTTTTATTTGTGTTTCTTGGTCTACTCTACCCCTCCTCTATTTGGTATTTTCAGTTTGTCATTTTAAACTTGATTGCTGCCCACTTGGCCCTGTCCCTTTTCAATAGAAACATATATTGCGTAGATGGAGTATCACAGAAAATAAATGGGTATATGTGAGAGCTAGTTGGAGAGAGAGGTGGTCTTTGCGCAATTCAAGCAGCTGCCTAAAATCAATATTTGTTAATTTGTGTAGAGGAGGGAAGAATGGCTATTTGGGTATCAATTTTAAATAGTTTTGTACTATAACTATTATTTTAATAATCTTATATGCCTAACATTAGTAGGGTGACCCAGAATGTCGTTTGACACGTATTGGAAAAAATAGTACAAATGCATGTGATGGTAGCAGCCGTAGTATTGGCGTAAAACATATTGGTATATTTTTTCCAAACAATGAAAAAAGTCTAGAAAATTATAAAACTGGACCAGGATGAAACCCTGTGCAGACGAAAAGGTAGCGGTGGCAAAAACAATCAGGGCAGACTAAAGCATTCCCTCTTATTGGAGCTGAAATACAAAAGAACAAAAAGACAATAAAATACCTTCGACGAGGCTCTAATGCTGTGTAACCTCCATGGGGAGTGGTTATATGAAGAAATGTATAAAAGTGAAAGACAAAGGAGGCTGCCTGAGACTCGATCCAGTGGTGTCAGGGTTTCAAAGTTCGGAAATGCAACTCATTTTTTCGCTTTTGTGACTTTTTATAGACGGTGCAACATGCAAATTTGTAATTGAACCATGGTGGTTTTGCATGGATAATCTGTGGTTCTTAAATCTTAAGAGCAATTATACAAAATCTTATTAACTTTTTTTAAAAAGTGACCGCACACAATGCCACCATTGATAAAATGAGGTGGTGAAGAGTCTTAATGGTAAGCAAAGTTTGTTTTTCTCTCAATACAAAAGTTTAAACAATTAATAGCAGGGAAACAATAATTAGTGCTGAGCGGCTTTAGACAATCTTCAGGCATTTTATCGGTGGGTTAAAAACTGAATAACAACAAAGGCCACAAAATAGTTGACGACAATAAGTGGTCGACGATACAGGTGAGAGTTTTAATGTCTTAGGTTTGTTACAGATAAAATTTAAAAAATGCACTTAATCGAAGTAATTATAGATTAGAGAATAGAACAAAAACAAGAAAACAATAGAAAAAACAAGAACTGAACCCTGATTGCTACTGCAATTTCTTGAAAAAATATTTTTATTGATCTTCTTTTTTTCTTGCTTACAATGCTGCACCCAAGGCATCTATAAATAGATTTTCTTGGCAAATTAAACTGAAAATAAACTAATTGTTTAACTGCCTCTAACTGCTTGAAAGAACTGACTGTTAACTTGCTTAAACTAATTGATTCCTAACTAGTTGTTATTTGCTTGCATGCACGAGAAGGAGGGAGGTGGAACAGTCAGTTAAGTTGTGGATGGAGAAATTATCTCCAGTTCATCTTGAGTTTCTAACACTCTCCCTTAATTTCTACCACTAACAACTTCAGCGTTTACAATGCTTAAATTTTGTCTTAAATAATTAAAGGTCTCCTTGCTAATGCCTTTGTGAATATATCTGCCAATTGATCTACAGATCTTCAGAATTCCAGATGAATTTCTCCATTATTCACTAAATCTCTGATAAAGTGAAATCTTGTATCAATGTGCTTGCTCCTCTTGTGAAAAACATGATTTTTTGATTATGCAATTATTGATTTGTTGTCATAAAAGATCGGTGTTGACTCCTTTTATGCTTGTAATAAATATTTCAATATTATTCTCATCCAAGTTGCTTGACATGCTGCTGATGTGGTTGCTACATACTCTGCTTCAGCTGATGAAAGTGTCACTATATGTTGCTTTTTAGATGCCCATGTGACCACACCTGTGCCTAAAAGAAAGGCATGTTCAGAAGTACTGTTCATGTCATCAATGCTACCTACAAAATCACTATCAATAAAACCAATCAAACTAAAATCGTTAGTTGTGGAACATAAAATTTCATATTCTGTAGTTCCTGCCACATATCTCAATATCCTTTTTCAAACTTGCCAATGTGAGTCTTTCAGTGACTCCATGAATCTTGAGATTAAACTAACTCCATACATGATGTCTGGTCTTATAGCTGTAAGATACATCAAACTACCAACTAGTCTTTTGAATGTTGTAGAATCAACATTAGACCCTTGGTCTTCTTTGCTAAGTTTGGTCCCTGTAGCAACTGGTGTAGGTGTTGGTTTACAATTTAGCATTTTAAACCTCTTTAACACATCCTTTGCATATTTAATTTGACAGATAATTTTTTTTCTTTGATTGTACAACTTCTATACCCAAAAAGTACTTCATTAGTCTCAAATTTGTCATTTCAAATTCTTTCTTCTTTACTGATTTAAATGTGTCTATAGACAAATTTCTAGTGAAAATCAAATCATCAACATATAAACACAATCAAAATCTGACTTTTTTTGTTAATTTTTGTGTACAAAATAGGCTCACTATTGCTTCTGATAAATCCATTGTTTGTCATATATGAATTAATCTTGTTATACCATTCTCTTGGTGCTTGCTTGAGACCATAAAGGGCCTTCTTCAATCTGTCAATTTTTTCTTCATGTCTTTGCACTTCATAACCTTGTGGTTGTTTCACATACACTTCTTCATCTAGTAAACCATTCAAGACAGCTGATTTGACATCCATTTGATATACATACCAATTATTTTAAGAAACTATTGATAAAACCATTCTAACAGTATCTAGTCTAGCAACTGGAGCAAATGTTTCATTATAGTCAACTCCATGTTCTTGTGCAAAACCTTTTGCTACTAACCTTGCCTTGTGCTTTTCAACATTTCCATCTGCATCAAATTTAGTCTTATAAACCCATTTGACTCCTATACAATCCTTACCTTCAGGTAGATTTGTTAGATCTCGTGTTTGATTTCTTTCAATGGCATTCATTTCTTCATCCATTGCTTTTATCCAATGTTCCTCATTAACTGCTTCTTCATAATACATAGGATCATGAGTGAAAAGAAAAAAATTTGAAACCAACTCTAATTTCTCTTTTTCTTGATTATAAATCTCATTCAAATTTTTCATTTTCCTACCTTTAATTCTTGATCTTAAAGTAGCAAGAGTTAGATCTGATTCATCACTTGTGAATTTGGAGTAGGATGACATGCATGTCCAGATGATTCACCTTGTTTAAACCTCCTAGGTGTTCTTATTAGAGTGCTTGTTCTTGCTTGTGGAGAGGATTGATCACCTTGAAAATTTTGTTCTTCAGATTCTTTTTTAATTTGTGGAATTGGTGCTCCAATTGTGATGGTGCTACCATCCCATGCTTCTTCTTTCTTAAATTCAACATCTCTGTTAATAATCACTTGCTTTGAAATAGGGTTATACAACTTATAAGCCTTTGATTCTTCACTATAGCCAATAAAAATGCATTTCTCACCTCTATCATCAAGTTTTCTTCTCAATTTAGATGGTATAAGAGAATATGCAATACAACCAAAAATTCTAAAATGATGTACACTATGTTTCTTACCACTCCAAGCTTCTTCTGGAATTCGATCTTTGACACTCTTTGTTGGGCTTTTATTCAGAATATACACTGCACATGCTATTGCTTCTGCCCAATATTCATTTGACAAGTGTTTGGCCTTCAACATGCTTCTAGCCATCTCTATGATTGTTCTATTCTTTCTTTCTGCTACACCATTATGTTGTGGTGTGTACCTTGTAGTCAATTTCCTTTTGATGCCATGATATCTGCAAAAATTTTGAAATTGATTAGACATATATTCACCTCTTCTATCTGATCTAAGCACTTTGATGTAATGGCCACTCTACTTTTCAACCATTGCCTTTAATTCTTTAAACTTTTCAAAGGCTTCAGACTTATTTTTAATAAAATATATCCACGTCTTTCTGCTAAATTCATCAATGAAGGTTAGAAAATAAGTACTATCTCCAAATGATGGTGTTTGCATTGGTCCACATAAATCACTATGGACTAGCTCTAATATTACCTTTGCTTTATATGAGGCTCCTACTGGAAAGCTCTCTCTCTATGCTATTTTGCTAGAATATAACTGTCACATGAACTTCCTAGCTTTTCTATTGGTGGTAAACCCTTCACCATATTTTTCTTCTGTAACAAATTCAAACCTCCAAAATGTAAGTGTCCATACCTTAAGTGCCATAGCCATGATTGATCTAGCTGCCTGGTTTTGAAGTGGGCTTCCTCTTCTCCTTGGATGCACTAAATTCAAAGAGGGATCATTCGATTTTTGGTCATCTCCACTTTTCCTATCACCCTGTCACTTGGAAACTTGTCTAGTATTGTTCAAACATTATGCATAAAAGATACTTTGTAACTTTTTTGTACTAACTGTCCAATACTCATAAGATTATGCTTTAGTCTAGGTATAAAATAAACATCAGGTATAAACCTTCTTTCACCTTTTTTTGCCAAAAAATTTATTACACCTTTACCCATGACATCCACTTTGATATCATTTCCTAATTTCACTTCAGATCTTACAAAATCATCAAGACTAGCAAAAAAAAATTTATTCCCTGTCATATGATTACTGCATCCACTATCTAAGAACCAAATATCTCTAGCTTTTTCTTGAGTAACATGACAAGTGAGAAATAAGCTTCTAGGATTAGAACTAGATTCACCTAGATTATAACTAGATTCACCTATGTAATTAGCATTCTGCTTGTCCGCATATCCTTGTTTCTTTCTGCAGTTACTTGCATAATGTCCAAATTTTTTGCAATAATAACATTGAATATTAGACTTATCAAACCTCTGTGAAATTTTTTGGAAGTGATTTTTGCCACGTCCTCTATTGTTATAGTTTTGATTACTGTTTTCACCTTGATTTGGATTGTTGCTTCCAGTTCTGTCTTTGCCTCTTCCTCTGAAGTGTGACCTTTCTCTTCCTCTTCCTCTACCAAATGATACATGTGACTTGAAAGCATTATAAAGAGAGGTGTTGTCATTCCTATTCATTTTGGATTCATGTGTTAACAAAAAACCCATTAATTCATCTACTAATAACTGTTCCAAATCTTTGGTTTCCTCAATAGCTACAACTATTGCATCAAATTTATTGGGTAAACTCTTGAAAATTTTTCCTATGATCTTCTGATCTGTGATAGTTTCTCCATTAGATCTAATTTAATTCACTATATTCAATACTTGACCCATAAACTGGTCTATAGATACTGATTCATTCATTTGCAAATTTTCAAAACTTCTCCAAAGAGATTGAAATTTAACAATTTTTACCTTTGTATTACCTTTATAGGTAGTCTCCAAGATTTTTTATGCCTCTTAGGATCTTGTTGTTGCTGCAACTCTGAAAAAAATAGATTCATCGAGTCCCTGTTGGATTGTAAATAAGGCTTTTGCATCTTTTTTCATGTTCTCCTTAAGCTCATCTTTTTGTGCTCGAGTTAACGCTAGATGGGCTGCCTCATCCTGCGGTTCTACAAAACCATATTCTACCAGATCCCAAACTTCTTGTGAGCAAAACAAAGTTCTCATCTTAATTGCCTAAAAATCGTAATTCTTACCATTAAAAATAGGAATTTGAGCCTATGAAATATTGTTATTCATTGCCATATCTCATGATGAAATGACTAAAATCAACAGCGGTTGCAAAGAGGATTGAAGCGCACTTCTTTGCTGTGCTTCTTCCATGATCTAACTTTGATTTTTTTTTTGCATAAAAAAAATATTACCTTTGTTCAAGATATTTGCTCCAATATTCTTCCACTATCGCGTCTTGGACAACTCCGCTGACTCAAGTAAGAACAATTTTTTTTTAAAAAAAAATTAAAGCAAAAAAAACAAGAAAATAAACAGAGTTTTGCTGCGATCTGGGTCAACCACTAATCAGCTGCACTTACACACCTGCGATCTATCAGTGCTTCTCTCCTTTCTGACCTGTGCTTCCACAAACAGGAGTGATTCTGAGATTGATGCTGCGATTCTTTCCTCCTTTCTTGCTGGGCATTGACTGCATGCATTTCCTTATCTGGCTGCATTTTCTAAAAGACCTTGCGCGATTTTTGACTGCATTTTTTTTACTTCTGGTGCGTGATTCAGAGGATTTGTCTTTTCTTCACCTTCAACACTCCTGCGCTCCCTGTTGGAACACTCCACTTCTTTCCCTGCTGCTGGCTCTTATACCACTTTGTAGATTAGAGAACAGAGCAAAAACAACTCTGATACCACTTTGTAGATTAGAGAACAGAGCAAAAACAATAAAACAACAAAAAGAACAAGAACTGAACCCTAATTGCTACTGCAATTTCTTGAAAAAAGATTTTTATTGATCTTCTTTTTTTTTGGTTACAATGCTGGGCCCAAGGCATATATAAATAGATTTTCTTGGCAAATTAAACTGAAAATAAATAAATTGTTTAACTCCCTCTAACTGCTTGAAAGAACTGACTGTTAACTTTCTTAAACTAACTGATTCCTAACTGGTTGTTAACTCCTTGCATGCATGAGAAGGAGGGAGGTGGAACAGTCAGTTAAATTGTGGATGGAGTAATTATCTCCAGTTCATCTTAAGTTTCTAACAGTAATTATATCTTAATTATGGAAGCCGTCGCATACCCTGAACGTTAAGCATGCGGTTGTGTTATTTATTTGGTGTGTCAGGCGAAATTACGTTAATTACAGGTCAAAATCGATAGCAATCTTAGTTAATGGTGGTTACAAGCTTTTCACGTCATAACAGATATCAGTGTGGATGGAATTCTTTAATATTTTACTTTTCGCAGGGCAAATATGATAAACTCTCCCGCGACGTAATCAAGAACTCAAATTCTTTGGAGAAGAAGTTTATTTCGGTTGCAGAGCTCGAAATGGCTTTGATCAGATGCTTTCTAGTTTTCACAATGTTGTTTCAGCCAGCTATGTCCCATGGCTGTGCGAGATCGACTAGAAAAGGTATTGCCAGAACTTTTTTTTCCCTACTTATAATTTAGAATCTGAAATTTATAATGTGTTTAAGTTTAATTTCTTTCCATATTATATTTTAAGTGCAGTTAGCCGTGACAGTTTCTCCATTAGATCTAATTTGCTTCACTATATTCAATACTTGACCCATAAACTGGTCTATAGATTTTGATTCATTCATTTGCAAATTTTCAAAACTTCTCTTAAGAGATTAAAATTTAGCAATTTTTACCTTTGTATTACCTTTATAGGTAGTCTCCAAGATTTTTCATGCCTCTCTAGATCTCGTTGCTGCTACAACTCTGAAAAAAATAGATTCATCGAGTCCCTGTTGGATTATAAATAAGGCTTTTGCAACTTTTTCCCTGTTCTCCTTAAGCTCATCTTTTTGTGCTCGAGTTAACGCTAGATGGGCTGCCTCATCCTGCGGTTCTACAAAACCATTTTCTACCAGATCCCAAACTTCTTGTGAGCAAAACAAAGTTCTCATCTTAATTGCCCAAAAATCGTAATTCTTACCATTAAAAATAGGAATTTGAGCCTATGAAATACTGTTATTCGTTGTCATATCTCACACTGAAATGACTAAATCAACAGCGGTTGCAAAGAAGATTGAAGCGCACTTCTTTGCTGTGCTTCTTCCATGATCTGACTTTGTTTTTTTTTTTTTTTTTTTTTTTTCCATAAAAAAAATATTACCTTTGTTTGAGATATTTGCTCAAATATTCTTCCACTATCGCGTCTTGGACAACTCCGCTGACTCAAGTAAGAACAAGTTTTTTTTTTAAAAAAAAAATTTAAAGCAGAAAAAACAAGAAGAAAATAAACAGAGTTCTGCTGCGATCTGGGTCAACCACTAATCAGCTGCACTTACACACCTGCGATCTATCGGCGCTTCTCTCCTTTCTAACTTGCGCTTCCACAAACAGGAGTGATTCTGGAGACTGCTGCTGCGATTCTTTCCTCCTTTCTTGCTTGGCGTTGACTGCATGCATTTCCTTATCTGGCTGCATTTTCTAAAAGACCCTACACGATTTTTGGCTGCATTTTTTTTTACTTCTGGTGCGCGATTCAGATGATTTGTCTTTTCTTCACCTTCAACACTCCTGCGCTCCCTGTTGGAACACTCCTGCACTTCTTTCCCTGCTGCTGGCTCTGATACCACTTTGTAGATTAGAGAACAGAGCAAAAACAACTCTGATACCACTTTGTAGATTAGAGAAGAGAGCAAAAACAATAAAACAACAGAAAGAACAAGAACTGAACCCTAATTGCTACTGCAATTTCTTGAAAAAAGATTTTTATTGATCTTCTTTTTTTCTTGCTTACAATGCTGGGCCCAAGGCATATATAAATAGATTTTCTTGGCAAATTAAATTGAAAATAAACAAATTGTTTAACTGCCTCTAACTGCTTGAAAGAACTGACTGTTAACTTTCTTAAACTAACTGATTCCTAACTGGTTGTTAACTGCTTGCATGCATGAGAAGGAGGGAGGTGGAACAGTGAGTTAAATTGTGGATGGAGTAATTATCTCCCGTTCATCTTGAGTTTCTAACAGTAATTATATCTTAATTATGGAAGCGGCCGCATAACCTGATCGTTAAGCATGCGGTTGCGTTATTTATTTGGTGTGTCGGGCGAAATTACGTTAATTACAGGTCAAAATCGATAGCAATCTTAGTTAATGGTGGTTACAAGCTTTTCACGTCATAACGGATATCAGCGTGGACGGAATTCTTTAATATTTACTTTCCGCAGGGCAAATATGATACTCTCTCCCGCGACGTAATCAAGAACTCAAATTCTTTGGAGAAGAAGTTTATTTCGGTCGAAATGGCTTTGATCAGATGCTTTCTAGTTTTCACAATGTTGTTTCAGCCAGCTATGTCCCATGGCTGTGCGAGATCGACTAGAAAAGGTATTGCCAGAACTTTTTTTTCCCTACTTATAATTTAGAATCTGAAATTTATAATGTGTTTAAGTTTAATTTCTTTCCATATTATATTTTAAGTGCAGTTAGTGAGTATGGGCTTTCTTTCATAAATTTTTAATTTTAATTTTAATTTTAAATATAAATTTATGTTTAAAAATAAATATTTAAAAGTGAAAACCAAATTTTTCAATGAATTTGGTAACAATAGATGGCATTAACCATTTATTTGGTAAAGTTTATTTTCTAGTATAAATATTATTATTGTGTATCAATCATAATTTTATGTTTAATAATAATATTATATTAGTAATAAGGGAGTAATCGAGAGTGAGTTGATTATAATTACATTCAATTTTAAATATGATATTTATTTGACTATCAGAAGTAAATTTTAATTTATTATTTTATCATTTAGTAATTTTTTTAATTTTTAATTAGTATTAGAGGTAGTTTATAAAATATAGTTGATATCAAAAGTTGTGATAAGAAAGATTTTGTAAAATATTATTTATGTCATTAATTTGTTTTGGGATGTTTTGTGAACCTTTTTTTATAAACAATTTTTATATTGTAATATTTTACTAATCTTTTATATATTATAATTTATATAATATTTTTATCTAAATAATAATTTTAAGTGTGTAATAATTATGAATAAGAAATTATTTATAAGATAATTTTTGTATTAGGTTTTTTAAACATAAGATAATTAATTTATAAAAATATTTAAGTACGAAAAGTTAATTTTTTGACCTTTTTTTCCTTGTAATTAATATTTTATGATACTCTCTTCTTTGATCTTCTCTTTCTACTAATTATTATGTTATGATACTTTCCTAATAATTTTTAAAAAAATTATTCATATTTAAAAATTTATAAAATATTATTTATTATAAAAATATTAATCTCTCAATTAAAAAATAATAAATAATATATAAAATAATATCATAATTTATTAAATAATTAAAAACATCATACAATTAATAAAATAATATCTTATTAAAAATAATTTTCTGAATAGTGAAAACACTATATATACATGAAATAATATCATGCTAAATATTAATTTAGTCGATTTGGATTTCTTACATGTAATTGCCATCTTGAAATCTTTTGTCCGTCTTTCACTAGTTTATAATCCACACAAACTACCCGTATAAATAATTATCCTCACCCTATCATTTAAAAAGTCAACCCCATTAGTAGCATTAAAACACTTCTTTTCAATGGACTTATGAAATGCTTTGAAATTTGTACGCCGTGCGCGGAGATTGTTAAAAGCACAGAAATGGCATAAAATCATTACGGTCCACGGCAGTGTCGGTCATCACACCTAAGAAATCACCAGCCACGGCAATGTCTGTCATCTAAAGTTTGACTCGCTTTCCCTTGAAACAAGGGAATATAAATATGAAACGCCTAGGGGTGTTGTGTGGTATTGTTTTCAGCCACTCAAATGTATTCATGTGTGTTTGGGATATGTATTCAAGGTTTTGAGAATATTTATTTTATGCTTAATCATCTGAAGGTGTTTTAGTTATTATTGGCATATTATAGATTCGTTGTAATATTAAAAAGATGTTATTTTGGTCCCATTTATGTTGAAGGTGTTTTTAATGTTATTGTTATATCATAGATTCATTATCGTATAAAAAATATATCATTTAATCACACATAAAATATTTGAAGCAATGAAATCAAAATTAGAAAGCATTTAATAGTATTAAATTTGAACATTTATTAGGATACACATGTTAGTTGATTAAGCATGTGGAACAATGCAATTAAAATACTTGAGATGTCATTAATAAAAATATAAAAAGTTTTATAAGCGAATAGGTATAACAAAGATGCATATAAAATATTTGGTTTTTAATGATAAAAAACAATCGCAAAATAGAAATCCCTATCACCACCTTATAATTTTAAAAACTTATCTATATCAGTTGATAAAATTGTCGCTTTTAACATGTTGGATTAACCTTCATTAAAGGGAATTGTTTGTTGGGTTGATCGATGTATTTAATAATGTAACATTACTGGTATTATAAATATAGCTCATGGAGATTGACAATCTAGCATTCAAGCAATGACAAAACAACATTGTGAGTGTGTTTAATTAATCTATAATTTTAAATGATTTTTTACAATGTACACGAGTATTATTAATAGCAGTCATGAAATCACTAAAGTAACCTTGTGGAAAATATTCTTAAGTGAAATTAGATTTGCTCTGAATCTTTCCTAATGTTTTTATATTAATATTTTTTACTTTTTTCACATTTCATGCCTATATTGATTAATTTGTTTTTGACTTTGTGCCATAAGAACTTTGTCTTTTTGTATTAAGATGATTTTCAAGGTAGGTCAACACATATTATTTGGGGTGTAAGATTATTTTCATCGGATGTAAAAAAGATACATTTTTCAACTGAGTAAAAGACTCAACTTTTTGGAACATTAGAATAATTCTCGAGGACATTGAGGAATAATTTAAAATGGGATGCAAGCTATCATTGTAAAAATTTATTTGTAGTTTCAACTTAATGATTTTAATTTACAAGTAGCTAATTTTTGGCTATCGATATATCCCAATTTCTGTGAACCTTTAAAAATTATAATATATGGGGTGTAACAAGGTTATTACATACTTGAACGTTTTTTTATACAAAAAAAATAAGTCAATTTTTCAAAGGTCATAACTTTTGACTTGTAGCTTCATTTGAGCTCTTCCACTCACCAAAATGACTGACTTGAAAATTTTGATGCTTTTATAAGCTATCCTATCTACTTAGAGTTGATTTATATTTTTTTGGAGGCCAAATATAATCATTTGAGGGTCTAAAATTACCATTTAATATTTTTTTGGGGAATTTATTATTTTTAGAAATTATATATTTTTACGACCAAACATCAACATTAGTTTAATTTCATCACATAGGCTAATTTTAGTGTTTAGAATATTTTAGAATATTTTTAGAACTACGCACGCCTCTAAGGAAAACTTACTAAAAATAACAACTATTAAAATTAGATATTTTTTTAGATTTTAGTGGTTTTTTTTTTTTTTTTTTTAAATAATTTTTTGCATGTCAACTCTAATTTAGAGTTGAATCTTATTTAAGCATGATTTAAGTTTGTAATTATTTTAGTCATTCAATACGAATCAATTCAGAGTTATTGTTTTAGATCTTGCCCTGTTAGTAATTTTATTGTCTTGATACTTTTCAGTTTGATTATTTTTTCTTCTAATATAGGACCAATGTTATACAATAAATTTTATTTTCTTTTCATCTTCCATAACTAATATAGAATATTCTTCCTTCTATTATTTTATTTTATTTTATTTTATTATTTTTGAACCATTAAAGTGAAGAGACCAATTTTACCAGTATAGAGATGGTCTAGTTATATCCATGACAAAACATGCAACCAAAATTCTCTAGACCAACAAGGCTTATTCATCAAAATCATGTTAGTATATGACAATGTATTAAAAGTGACAATCCAAATTGTTCTTGTTACTGTAAATGACAATATTTGCTAGTAAGCTTCTTTTAGTTACCTAGTATCTAAGAATATGTTTATCTTCACTCATGTATATCTGTATCAAAACTTCATATTATATTTACATTGAAGGAATTTCTATTGTTATAGGCATACAATAGATTTGTCATCACATAAAAACCATGCCATCTCTATTATATTTGAAGCTTTTCAAATGGACATTTTTAATTTTAAAAAAATTTCATAAACCAGTTATGAAATAACATCAATAAATTAAATATATCGTAAGTTTTATAAATGAATAGGTATGAAAAATTTGAGATTAAAATATTTGGTTTTAACAATAAAAATAGTCATTGGATGAAAAGACTTGTTTCCACCTCGTAATTTTAAAAACTTATCAGTGTCACTTAGTAAAATGTTTCACTTTTAGTATATAAAATTAATCTGTATTGAATGGAATTGTCCATTGGGTTGACCAATGCATTTAATAATGTAACATTATTATAAATGTAGTTCATGGAGATTAACAATCCAAGATTAAATCAATGAGAAAGAAGTCTTATGAGTCTGTGACAATTTTAAATAGTTTTCATACAGTTGTGATAGTATAAGCTGGTAACAATACATTATTTTGATCCAAATTTGTTATTTTATTCTAGCATGGCATATACAACTAGCATTGAATGACCTTTTTTACATCAATATAGGATAGTAATTGAAATGTATGTTTAGTGTGTTGTTTCATGATAAAGAATCCATGGTTCAATTATGGCAGTAACTAAAATATTATTGCATAATATTATACTTGTGAACTAGTAATAGATTTGGAAATGGTATATTTTAATATTTAGTTTCATGGTAATTTATAAATATATTTTGAAAAATGACTACATAACTAAAATGACTGTTCAAATTACAATATATAAACTTAAAGTTACATCACTTTTTCTTGAAAATAAGAATAATAAAACTCTTGTATAATAATTTAATAAATAAAATGTGACTATATATTATAATTGTGAATTGAAAAGGATTAATCTTGTTGATTTTATATGCTTATGCTTTCAGCCATTATTTGAACGTTTAAATATTATTTTTATGCACATATTTTCTTTTAGAGGAGTAATTATTTAAGGTGTTTAGAAACATTTAGAGCATTGAACACTTTTGTTGGTTCTTATGCCATGCCTAAAATGATATTTGGAATGTCTAAAAGTAGTTTTGTTGTTGATTTGATAAATATATGATTTAACAATTGAGGCAAAGTGATGAAATGGCATTTCACAAAGCACTTACTGATTGTCATGATCCTATTTAGAATTTTGTAATTTTACTTTATATATAGTGGAACATTCATGGATTGTCCAGGTCTTATTTTAAATGTTGTATTTTTTTTTTCTTTTTTCTTTTATATATAGTGGAACATTCATGGATTGTCCAGGTCTTATTTTAAATGTTGTATTTTTTTTTTCTTTTTTCTTTTTAATTAGTTGTTGTAGTTTGTATGCTTGGTGTTGGGTCATTCATTAATTTTATTTTGTGGTATGTTTTGGGTATTTTATTTAAATTTGTAATTTTTTCGTTCTTTATTTTATTATCACTATTAGTTTCTATGTCTAATTTTGAAAATTTCCTAAACGGTTCAAACTCTTAAGCATCGTCCATAGTTGAGTCTTGAAAGTTACTTATCCAATATTTGGAGAAGGATTTATAAATTACAGTTAGATGGTTATAGGTTTTCACGTAATTAATTATTTTTTATAAACATATTATGGATAGTTTTATCATGAAAATGGATAAAATAAAGTGTTGCACGCGCACATTTTTAGAATGTAAAGTGCAACCACTATATATTCCTCATAAAAATAGTCCTCTTATTTCTTTTATAAAAAAAATGTCTTCCTCTAAATTAACCATCTCATTGATAAAATTCAGTAAAAATTATATTAAATAAATATTATCACTTTTATAATTATTGCGGTGTGTACATACATACATACATACACATATACACGCATTCTTCCATATTAAGAGTAGTATATTTCTATCCAAAAAAAATTGTTCTCTTTTATGTTCTCAAATAAGTAGTATAATTTTAGAAAATAACTAATAACTATTGTTATATAATTAACAATGATCCATTTGTGCGTAAATTGGCATAGAAAATAATGAACAATGATCACTTAAAAGTTCATTTAGATTATATATTCATTGTTTGTTTATATATACATGTTATGTTTGTTTATATATTTATATTTATATAAATACATGTAAAATAATTGATAATAGTCAGTGTAATTTATATAATTTTAAAATATTAATAAATTTTACATATATATATATATATATATATATATATATATATATATATGTTTAATAAAATGCTATTTTTTCTATATTCAAAATGATTGACTAAACAATAAATAATAAAAATAATATTATTTATTAAAAAAAAAAAAATTATATTTTTATTGTTGTTTTATTTAATATATGTTGAAAACAAAACCCAAAAAAATCTTGCTTATTCCTATTTTTACATCTTCATTATGTTTTTAAATTAAAAACTATGATTTAAAAAAACATATAAATTTAATATTGTATTTTATTTTATTTTTTCCCTAAATTTTCATATTTGTTTTTTACATTAAATTGTCGTTTCACTTAAAAATATCCTAAAATCATAATATTTAAGACTATAATTTTTAAAATTACATTAAATTAGTTTTGGAGTTTTTAAAATTCTCTTTGTTATTTATATATTGTGTTGTCAAAAATCTGATAAGGAAGCCTCGTTTTCAGTTAAAATCATAGAAATATTGTTCAGAATATTAATAACTATTTTAGGACACGTCATAATATTACTACTATGTTTTTGCTGCTATAGTTATTTTTTTCCATTTTTATAGAGTTTAGAATTGTTTTATGAGGAATCCAGGTTTTGAACGGTGACCACATTAAAAATATAAGAAAAATCAAGGAACAAAAAATAACAAAATATATTCCATCACATTCGAAATGACTATATTGACAGTTTAAAAATCAATTTGATATTGCATATTTATAAATATGACACCGCAATCTAAAATTACAGAAACAATATCATAAAAATAATAAATAGGTAGTATCATAAAATATAAAAACAAAAAAATAAACAATATATAAATTCATGTTAATTATATAGATAATTTTGTAATAAATTAATTAATAAAATTAAAGTGAATAAAATATTATATTAATTTAATTTAAAAATCTAAATGTATATATAAAATAAAATAAAATTAATTTAATTATTATTTTTATTTTTATTTTTTAATTGAAAAATAAGTCTAACATTTATATTACTGTATTATCTATTTTTATACCATATTTTACTATCAATAATATCAGTAATATATAAAATTATGTGTATGTTATTTACAACATGATCATATTATTGTAATTAACTTTTTTTTTTCCAACAACATAATAAAATATGTAAATATTAGCTAAATTCCTTAATAACTTTTCGGTTTAAGCTTTTCCTTGTTATGTGCTTTCCTTTATGACTACCATTCCATTTGAAGAGAGATTGCCATGTTGCCATTATTATTTCTCCTTTACCTATAATGTGTATGCCTTTACTTGTTTTTTGTTTTTATGTGCATGTAGCACTTAAAATCTTAAATATAGATGTTTTAAAAAGGGGAGAATGAATTAAAGGTTTATTATTTAAAGTTTAATACCAAAAAGAATTATTTATTTTAATAGGAGATTTTAAGTATTTATATAGGGCAATGGGATGAATGGGTTTCATGTGGATTTTCTTAATCATGCAAAGATTCATGTGATAGGGATAATTTTATAAGAAAATTAGCTATTGTAATAAGTTTAAAAAAAAATGAAAAGAAACTTCACTTAAATTTCTAATAAAATTTAATTATTGGAATGGTGTAGACAAAAACAAAACTTTTTCAATAATTCATTGTAAAATTTGGGATTAATATTTAAAAAAATTAATAATGAAATACATATAGATATGTGAGCTCTAATCATAACTAAATGTTAAAAACTTTGTATATTCTTACCATATTCTCACATAAAAACTTTGTACATTGATGTATTTAAATTAATTATGAATGTTAAACATATAATAAGAAAATAATTAAAATCAGGTAATTTTAAATGTTGTGGTGGTAAAATCCTTAAAGCATGTTGAATGTGTTAGTTTTTATGATCAGAATTGAAATAACTTGATTTGCTCCTTAGAATTCTGCTTTGCCTTGTAAATTATACTTATTATCTTGAACAATGAGAAATCACTCTTTATATATACAAGTGAGAGGAAAGAGACACATCTCTTTAATTTCCTTGTCGGCCTCCACCAAACAAATTATGTCTTAAATAATACAATAAGTTGGGTTGGAAGTGGGAGCCCAATGCTGCTCCTTCAACATCAACACTCCCTCTAAGCTAGGGAGGATACTTCCAGCTGCATAAGACATATCACCTCATTGTGATGTCAACCACAATGGCTACAACAATGCATAGTATGTACAAGTGTTCATCACTTTTCATGATATCCACCATGGTTCTTCTAGAGGGTGGAATCAAGGGATTTCACCTTGAACTTCTCTCATAGAGAAGAACTTGTTATCAGGGGATTTCACCTCAAACTTCTCTCACAGAGAAGAACTCATTATCAAGGGATTTCACCTCGAACTTCTCTCACAAAGAAGAACTCGTTATCAAGGGATTTCACCTCGAACTTCTCTCATAGAGAAGAACTCGTTGTCAAGGGATTTCACCTCAAACTGCTCTCACAGAGAAGAACTCGTTATCAAGGGATTTCATCTCGAACTTCTCTCACAAAGAAGAACTCGTTATCAGAGCTTTGGCAGCTTCTACAATAGATCTATTCTTCCTTTCTGCAACACCACTCTGTTGAGGATTGTAAGGAAACAGAACTCCCTCTTAATCCCTGGTTCAATGCAAAAGTTATGGAATTCTTCAGAGGTTTACTCCCCTCCTTTGTCGAATCTCAGAACTTTTATTCTCTTCCTAAATAAGTTCTCTACCTGAGTTTTAAACTCTTTGAACCTCTCAAGTACTTCTTTAGATTTGCATTTTTCCTTTACAGAAGAGTAGATTTTTTTATTTTTATTTTTTAATATGCCAATGTGCATGTTGTAACCTTTACTTTTTCTTTGATGATTCTGTTGTTTTTGCTGTAGCTTGTCATTTAAACAATATGCCAACTTGAGATAGACTTGATAGACAAGCTCGTCATAGCTATCACACTTTGTAGGGAATTAGCTCATATGGCAAGGCATAGGGAAGCCTCCTCAGAACCGCATCAAACACATCTTTACTGAAACCACCGACTTTGCTTTGGTTGCCAGTTTTATCGAATGTGACTGACACGAATTCTGTGAATCCATGTTTTACAGGGACTCCAATTTTCAGACTCTTTCCACTAGTGGGTATAACCCAACCGCGAGGAACCTGTGTAGATCCACCGGGCGAAATCACAGCTCCCAGCCTTTCATCGCTACTTATCTGACTGGAAGAAGACGATGCATCTGATGGAAATCCTCTAGTAAGCTTCTGAGTTTTGTCCACCCAATATCCAATCGCATGGTAGCTTTGATCCACCAGATTTACTACTTGGTAAGCAGGGCCTGAAAGTTCTCCATCGCTAAGTTGAACAAGCCCGCTGAAACCATTAATGTTAGTTCCAATGATGTGTTGCAACAGCTGCTTTCCTTCCTGAAGAATCTTGATTTCTATCAAATCTATTGCATAATTTGGGCTTGGCAGACTCAAGAAATTGAAGCTTCCCACTTTCGAAATGGCGCCGATCTTTAGAAGTCTGCTTTGTCTATGCGAACCCTTATGTGCCTTTATGATTTTGAATCGTCGTGTCACTTTTCAAGGAAGCTTATGCACCACTCCTAGATTGGTTTCTTCAAATATTCCCACTTCATCGATGTTCATTTCTTCGTCTGTCCCACACATTGTTCAGTTGTATGTGTGTTAACTTCTCGTCCACCTTGAGTTCCAACTAATAGGTTTCCTCGATGGTGTGCATCGATAGCAAAATTAACTCTTCTCGCATCCTAATCAAAAACTTGCTAATCTATCATGTGAATCTATCATTTTTCACATTGTAATGACTAGATTTTATGGTAATTTAAAAAAAAAATCCTCTATGTACTCCTTCACCAACACCTCGTTTTGCCTTGGGATTTGGATTTTGCTGAACAACTACATATGGTAGTCTCCTGGAAATAATGTTTCATTTAAATTTACGACAATCCAGTCCCTACTAGTTATTTTTTATTTTAACTTCTAGCACTGCTCATTTCGGACCTCCTTCCACCATAATGATGTTTGTTCTTTCAACCTTTTTCGCTCTATATGGATGCACTTAGGGTCAACAATATCCTCGTATTCAAAGTACTGATTCATTTTGTTGATCCTATTGGCTAGTTCCTCTAGATTTAAACACCATGAGTAACAAGGTAAAACTATCCTTGCATCATTTCCAATGATTTAAACAGATCTCAATATCCTTTCTTCACCAATTTAAAAAATTTATTCTACACTTCCGCATCTGCGACACCCCCTGCTTCTTTGGCGTGTAGTTCTCCTCCAACATGAGGTCTCTCTGATTCGTCATCACTTTTATCCTTCATTAAAAATTAATCCTCACCATTGTTATTTTTTTTTATAACATCCAAACATGCGTTCATGACACAATTTATCTCGAGCTTCATCCAGTCTGCCTACTACTCCTTCAACTCACGATCCTCTACCAATAACCCTTCTTGGCAGCATATTTATTTCTCAATACTTGCAAAAAAATTTGTAAGTCATCCTACTTACAATCATACATAGGATATCTCACCCTATTCTCAGAATGTTAATATTGTTAGTTTTATTACTTTTTCAACTGCTATTTCGGGAACTTTGGTTTCCACAAACACTACCACATCATTTTATTCCAAGAGGAGCATGATTCTAAACCTCCATTATGTGAAGTTGGATGCTCCTTCGAGACTATCCTCAATTTTAAGGCTGTTCACCATCTTGACTAAAATAGGAATAGACAGGAGATATAAAGAACAATATAGTATTGCTACAATGACAAATCTGATTACGATCTTCTTCAAACCAGCTCTGATACCATGTTAGTTTTTATGATCAGAATTGAAATAACTTGATCTGCTCCTTAGAATTCTGCTTTGCCTTGTAAATTATACTTCTTATTATCTTGAACAATGAGAATTCACTCTATATATATACAAGTGAGAGGAAAGAAACGCATCTCTTCAATTTCCCTGTCAGCCTCCACCAAACAAATTATGTCTTAAATAATACAATAAGTTGGGCTGGAAGTGGGAGCCCAATGCTTCTCCTTCAACATCAACAGAATGGGCATGCATTCCTTAATAAATAGTAAAATAATCCTCTTTAAAATATTTTTTCATTCATATTTGAATGGTTTGTGTTTAAAATATTGAATACATTCATATCAATAAAGAGTAAAATAAGAGAAGGGATGAGAAAAACTTTGGTGCTATTAACTTGATAACAACAAATAGTATGTTCAATCCCACGACTGATTTGTTGTCAAATTATGAGTACTAAAGATCATGATTTCTTATATTTATTAAAGAGTTCATAAGAAAAAAAACATTGTTCTTTTTCCTTAATTCCTTTACCTTTGAATTAATATATCTTCTGTTAAAAATATTTGATTTTGAATGTTGCAAATATAAAACCCTATAGTTGCTTAAATTTTTTGAATGAACAAATCAAACCTTTAATCCACTTCTACCAAAAGTGATCAACAATCATAAATCTTAACACCAAGGTTATGAGCGATAAACTATTTCTTAATATACCCCAAAAATTTAAATAGTAATCAAGGTAAAATATAAATTAATACATTGAGGTCAAAAAGCTTGCAGAATATAAATACATTTTTTTTTTTTTAAATTATTATTATTATTATTATTATTATTATTATTATTATATATATATAAAAAAAATTCACATATTTTAAAACATTTTTAAATAGGAAGAGATGAAAGTATTTTTTTAATGTTTGATTTTATCATACATAATATTTTATAACTATAATTTTATTATATATAATAAAATATATATAATTCAATTACATTAATTCAATTTCTATAATTAAAATATACGAGAGTGCTTGAAAATATTATAAATACATAATTTTATTAAATAAAATTAATTCTATTTATTATATAATTAAAATAAAAGAGAATTCTTAATGTTATATATATATATATATATATATATATATATATATATATATATATATATATATATTGAATTATATTATTAAATAGATTTAAAAACTTAATTTTATATTTTCATATAAACATTTAAAAATAAAATTTTTGTTTATGGGTTTTTTATTATTGAATTTTTATTTAAACATAATGTTTATTAATTTTAAAATAAAAATTAATTAAATGAAATTAATTGTATTTATTATATATTAAAATGTTCAGAAAATATAGTATGAGCTTATATTTAGTGTGAACATAACTAACTCAATTATATTAGGAATATGGTTGGAAGTGATTTAATATGAAAATCATATAGATATTCCAATATTGGTTGTTAGAACAACTAATACTATATTTTTGTTAGGATAAGTTAGTTTTTCTTAGTTGTTAGAACAACTAAATTATTATTAGGGAATGCTATTAGAAGACTATGATTATATTATAATATGCTTGATTAATAAAATATTGAAATGATTCAATGACAATTTATACGTGCTCATATCTCAAGCCTTTAGCTCTCTTTCTAAATATGGGTTAAAAACTATATTTAGTATCAGAGCATTTTTTGTATGGCTTCTCTGAGAATTATTTATGATGTATTTCTTTGTGCTTAAATCAATGTAGTTCACTCAAGTGGTTATGAAGTGTGGCCCACTTACAATAGTCATTATTTGTTTGTTCAGCCATTCTTACATATTACTATTCTTCTAACAAATGTAGATGACCTACGACACCATTGACTCCACCATCCAATTTCATGCTTCTCCCTCTTCATCCTTCCACTCTTTATTTAGTTTTCTAAACCCCATTATATTCCATGTATTCCTTCAAAAATCATAAAAGAATATATATATATATATATATATATATATATATATATATATATATATATATATATATATATATATATATATATATATATAAAAGATTCTATTTTTTATTTATTTATGTGTTTGAATTTTGGAGTTATTTATATCTAAAATTTGTAAAACAAAATAAATTACATGTCTAAGAAAATTTAAAAATTATAGAGTATATTATACAAGTAGGCCATAAAAATGGTCTTATGGGGTTTTCCATTTGTAAAAAATTTAAGGAATTAGAAAAAAAATAAGAACATGACATCTGGATGAGAATAGGTATTGAGGGTTCTTTGAATTTTCTTTTGCACTGGTTTAGCATCTCTTAAGATCAGAATCCTTATAATCCTAGCTTGGTGTCTCTGCAACATTTGACTATGGCTACAGTAATCATAGTTTGTAGTTTTCTCCATGGCATTGGAAGCATATAGACCTCTAAAATATTTATCTCTACCTATCCTTTTGTTTGTCAGATTGATCTCTGCACTATATATATATATATATATATATATATATATATATATATATATATATATATATATATATATATATATTCAGATGTATAAGGTAGACATTACTTCAAGCCTTTTGAACTACTTGGTGAGCACCTCAACATTCACCTATGTAAAATTGGCTATATTTTGTTTGGCATCAATGGCAATCTTCCCCAATATCTTGCCAACCAACATCCATGAGCTCCATAGTTTTCACACTTGATATTCAAGCTCTCCCTCAGTCATCATTTTATTATCTTCATATCTTGGTGACTGAAAAGTACAAGGTCTCAATAACCCCATTGTTTCTTCCTTTGGTTTTAAAGTATTAGGTTTAATATATTTTAGATATTTTTATGATTTTTATCAAGTCACTTGTAAAATCAATATTAAATTTGTTTTCATATGTCAAAAACTAGAGTTATAGTTATTGAGTTTTTCATGTTTAGGCTTGAGTCATGTGTTTTATTTTAAAGAGTTATTTAAGAATTTTATAGTTTGTTTATATAGTGTTTATTTTTTAATTTAATATCTAATATTTTAAAAATAATTTTCTAGGATCTCTGTATCAATGAATGGCCATGGTGAAGTGATCATGTGAACCAAGAAAGCACACATCACACAGCTGAAAGCAATTAAAACCATCAAATGAGAATATTACACAAAGAGATTGGATTCAAGAATGGAAATGAATTGTTTATACAAATTCCTAAAATTCATAGCTCTCACAACTCTCAAAGCTATCACATCTCAGAACTATGTATCTCAAATAATCCATAATACATAGAAGAGTAATAGCTCTCTAGCTCACTGAATGATGGATACAAAGGGAGAGAGGTCCATATATAGGTTAGAGAGGGAAAGATACCATATATTCCAGTAAATGTGGTACTATTATTTTCAAGTAACCAACATGACCTTTAGATCCCTAAGTAATATAATACAGCCATGTAGGTAAAACCCAGTGGGAAAAAGGTCTACAACAATACCCCCTATAAGCGCATCTTAGGTAGGTGATGATACAAAAAATTGGTCTTGAAAATAAGGTCTGATGAGGTACCTATGTAAAATTCAATTCCCCCATACATAGATAAGAGAAAAACCAATGGAAAAAACTCTGCCCAAAAGAAAGAAATAAATAACAGGAGACTAAAAGACCTCCGAAATGATTATGTTAAAGCAATCAGTAATCCAAGTATAACTTGAAAGATGACAAAGGTTGATGATTAGATCGCCAACCTGAAGACTTAGAAGCTCCATCTACATCGAACAATGTTTCTTCCCTTTGACAAAGGAAGAACGCTATGTGCTTACTATAATTTTATGCATTCCAAAATGGAAGATGAAGGCAACAGTATGAAGATATTTAAATGTGGTTCAAATCATATGTATGGTAAAGGTCTAGAAAGAATATGCATAGATTCTAAAATTAATACCATTGAAGTGAACCAATCAGAAGAATGACATAGAACATTCATTGATAGAATATCCATGTGAAGAGTGGAGCATGATTCACCAATATAATAATGGAGGAGGATAGAGATAAGTCAATGATGGTCATAATAGGTGTACTCAAATTGTAAAAAATGGAGTCCTCTAAAGTGTAATGATGTGAAGGCTCTAGAGGTGAAATAATCAACATAAGAATGGGAGTAGAATATATAATAAAATAATTGAGGTATGGTAGAATCTTGTTATGTATTAGGGGATCAATAGAAGGAAGAGCACTATCCACCATGGATGTATCATCACAAGAAATAAAATCATGAGGAGGGAGTACAATAGTCTCTAAAGAGATAATAGGAAGTGTAGGAGGTGTGACATAAATCTCAATAGGATAACCGAAAATACTCTGATTATGTTCCAAATAGTGTATGGACACTGTATATTCCACATGATTATGAAGATCCATGGAAACATGTAGTAATAATGTGGAAAAAACTTTCTCACAAGTATCAACCCACTTATCAAACTAAACAGGATCAGTGGGTGCAAGAATGTATCCAGATAAGAATGGAATATGATTATTATGTGTAAGCAAGTATTCCATGTAAGCATGCCATTAAGTATAATTGTCCTTTCCAAAAAGGATTAGTGGAGACAAAATAACTCTCCTCATCTGAGATATTTAAAATGGGGCCAACATGACATCTAGATCCCTAAGCAAGCTAATACAACCATCTATGTAAAACTCAATGGAAAAAAGACCTATACCAACACCCCTCATAAGCATAGCTTAGGTGGGTGATGATACAAAACATGGACCCAATTAACAAAGCCTAATGAGGTAACCATGTACAATGCAATTCCTCCATACATAGATAAGAGAAAACCCAATGGAAAAATCCCCCCCCCCCTAAAAGAGAGACAAAGAAAAGAAGGTAGGACTAAAAATACCACACTAACACCCCCCTTAAGCATAGCTTAGGATGTTTATGACATTAGGTCCTGCCAACGAGGCCTAATGAGGTACCCAAGTACATAATTATGATCTCATTATCCTAAAAAATGTGAAAGATGTGCACCTCCACAAAGAAGAGAGAATATATGCCCAGAATGTCATACGGAAAATGGTGTAGTAGGTCCCTCTACAACAAATGTTATCTCTTCCTTTTGAAAGAAACAAACCATGAGATATCAAACTACTAAATTCCTACTCAAGAGGAATGTGTGTAGGAATCAAGATGTATATCTCTAAAAAACACTCAAAATGTCTCCTTGCTAATACTTTAATGTGTAATAAACCCTAAAACTATCAAGACAAATAAATTACAAATATGCCAAGATCTTGAAAAAATACTTAAAATTTATTCATATTGAATGAATTGAATTAATTACAAACCAAACCATGCTTAAATAAGATTCAACTTAGAATTTAGAGTTGACATGCAAAATTTGAAAAAAAAAACTAAAAGTCTAAAAAAATGACTATTTTTAGCAATTGTTATTTATATTATTTTTACATACAAGTGCGAGCAACTCTTAAAATATCCTAAAATATTCTAGATTTTAAAATTGTCTTATGAGATGAAATTAAATTGAATTTGGCATCTAGATCTAAAAATATCCAATTTTTAAAAATAGGAAAACCTTGAAAAAATAATTAAATCATAATTTTAGACCCTCAAATGATCACGTATGGACTCTAAAAAATATCTAAAATATTATTAGGTAGGTAAAACTCCTAATAAAGTAAAATATTTTTTGATATGGTCATTTTGGCTTATGGAAGAGCTCAAATGGAGCTATGGGTCGAATGTTATGGCCTCCAAAAGGTTGGTCTATGTTTTCTACATCATTCTCCTTTGGTTGAAAACAACTTAGCTCCTGAAAGTAACCTTGATTGTATTGCTACCTTTTTTCCTTGTTTATATTATTCAGCTCCTATTCTATAATCTGAGTTTTTTTTCTTTCTGCAATCCTTCCCACTATACAAAATACCTATTATAATTCCCTTGCCTTATGTTTACCATCTTCATATCCAAAACCTGCACTATCTTTTCATTCTTCTTTGGAACCTATTGCTCCTAATTTACTTCTTCATCTTTATCACCTTCATCATCCTCTCCATGTAATTCATATCAATTTGAAACATTAAGTACTAAATATATATCAAAATTATATGGTAGACTCACCTCATAAGAATTGTCATTAATTTTCTTCACAAATCTACATGGTCCAATTTTCTTGTACTTCAATTTGTTGTATGTACCTTTTGGAAATCTTTCTTTCCTCGAGTAAACCATTACCAACTCTCCTTATCTAAATACCTTTGATCTTCTTGTAAGATCTTCTGATACTTTATATTTCTCATTACTTTGCTACAACTTTCTTCTTAGTCCTTGTAACTACTACATATGCTCTACAAATGCTTCTACATCATCACTAATTCTATTTTCAATTGAAAATTATACCAAATATAAATAACCATAGGATCTCTACCATAAATTTTTTGAAATGGTGACTTTCCTATTGATCTATTCACCAAATTTTTATATGTAAACTCAGTTTGTGTTAAATACAAGTCCCATTGCTTGGGGTTCTCTCCCACTATGCATCTCAATAAATTTCCCAAGATCCTATTCAAAAATTCTATCTATCCATATGTTTGTAGGTTATATGCACTATTTAATTGTAGTTTATTACCCATCTTCTTCCACAAAGTCCTCTAAAAATGACTTATAAATTTCATGTCTCTATCTGAAGTAATAGTTTTAGGAACATCATGGAATCTCACAATATATTTAAAACATAACTCTACAACTCTAGTGGCATCGTTGGTTTTCCTACATGCAATGAAATGAACCATTTTATAAAATATGTCTAGACCAATAAAAATTGAGTCATTACCTCTTTGTGTGTTTTTCAATCCCAACACAAAATCCATACTCAAATCTATCCATGGTCCTCTTAGAACTGGTAATGGCATGTATAGTCCAGTATTTTATGCATGTCTTTTAGCCACCAAACATATTTTGTATCTTGAAACATACCTTGTCACATCTCTTATCATCTTTGGCCAAAAATAATTTTCTTCCACCAAAGCTATTGTCTTCATCTTACCAAAATGTCAAGTTAAATTACCACTTGTAATTATCTAATTATATTGTCTCGTAGAGACCCAACTAGAATGCATAATTATTTCCCTTTGAAGAGATAACCTTCTTACAGAAGATACTCATCATGAATAGAAACTATTTCACCTATTAATGGATTCTTTCACTACTCAATTACCTTGACAAAATATAGATTAGTATCATATAATTCTTTTAAAGCTTCAAATTCAACTGCTTCACTCACCATAGTAGTTCATAACATTACCCTCCTCTTCAATGCATCAACTACCTGATTCTATTTTCCTGATTTATGTTTCAACACAAAAGTATACCCCTACAAGAAAGAAACTTACATTGTGTGTTTACTATTAAACTTATTTTGTGTATTCACATACTTTGCAGCCTCATGATTTGTAAATAGTATAAACTCCTTAGGCACTAGGTAATACCTCTAATGTTGTAATACTTGTACAATTTCATAAAGTTTAACATCATAAGTAAAATACTTTTTTCTTACCTTATTAAATTTATCACTAAAATATGCTATTGGTTTCATTTTAGACTCAACACAACACCAATTATCACAAATGAAGCATCAAAATCGACACAAAACACTTTTTAAAAATTTGGTAATGTTAAAATTGGTCTTGTTGTAATCTTCTTCAAATATTCAAAGATTTTTGTCGCTGCTCTAGTCCATGCAAATTCCTTCCCTCTCATGCAATTTTTTATTTGTGCAACAATACTACTATTTTTTTTAATAAATTATCTATAAAAGGTTGATAAATCATGAAAACTTCTTACCTTTGTAATGCTTTTTAGAATAGGCCACTAAAAAATTTCCTTTATCTTTTCTTTATCCATTTTCACACCATCTACTGAAACTATAAATCCCAAAAATACCAAATTATTCTGCATACACATGCACTTCTTCAAATTTACATACAACTTCTCATTTCTTAACAAATACACTACCATTCTCAAATGTTTTAAGTTTTATTTTTCAGTCTTACTGAATATCAAAATATCATTGAAATAAATAACCACAAACTTACCAATATATTTTCATAACACTATATTCATCATCTTCATAAATGTGCTAGGTGCATTAGATAATCTTAATGGCATCACCATCCACTCATATAATCCATCCCTTGTCTTGAATGCAATTTTACACTCATTTCCTTCACAAAATTGAATCTAATAATAACCAATCATTAGATCAATCTTGGTGAAATATTTTGCTCCTACAAGCACATCCATCATATCATCTAAATGAGGTATAAGAGAACTATACTTTATTATAATTTTGTTAATATATCTATTATCCACACACATTATCCATCCTCCATCTTTATTTAGAGTTAGCAAAGATGGTGTTGCATATGGACTCATACTCTCCCTTATCACCTTCTTTTTTAGTAATTTAATAACCTATTTATTTACTTTTACATGTTATGTTGGACTCATCCTATATGCTGCTTGATTGGGTAGAGTTGATCCTAAAATTAAATCAATGTGATGTTGAATATCTCTCTTCAATGGTAAACCATCTGGTAACTCATTAGGCATAACATATGCATATTCTTTCAACCCTCATACTGCTTTTGCTAATATTGGAACCATTTTTGTTTCTTCATTCTTTACTACTAATATATAACAATAACCTACCACCTTCATATCTTGGATAAATTCCTTAATAGAGAGCATGGTTTCTATCTTCTCTTCTTCTTTAAGAGGAAGAAAACTAACTTCGTACCACCTTTCCAAAAAGTGTTGTGTTCTTTGCTCCATCATGAAGTACTTTTCTATCAAATTACCATGGTCTCCCCATAACACATGGCATGCATCCATCATAATAACATCACACCATATTTCATCATTAACTTTTTCCTATAGAAAACTTGATTAAGAACCTTTTATCTAATGTAACCTCATTCCTTTTTATTAAACATTGAAATCTAATAAGTATGGCATGCATCCATCATAATAACATCACACCATATTTCATCATTATAAGTTTTTCCTATAGAAAACTTGATTAAGAACCTTTTATGTAATGTAACCTCATTCCTTTTTCTTAAACCATGAAATTTGATAAATATTAGGATTCTTTTCATGTTGCAAATTTTGTTTCTTTATCATTTCTTTAGAAACCATATTTTTACAAGTACAACCATCTATAATTACTTTGCATACCTTTCCACCCAAAGTACAACTTGTTCAAAAAATATTTGATCAGATCCAGACATCACTACCTTATTTATTTGGTACTTATTCCTTATTTGGAGTGATCATGGTTCTTCTCATCATGAGATTATCTGCAACATCTATTACTACAACTTCAATATTCTGATCTTCTATTTTAACCTCAACTATATTTACTCTTGGGTGATCTTCTTGCCTCCTTTCTTGATCTTGATAATGTGGATACTCAAATGCTTTGTACCCTTCTTCCTGATATATATAATATACATAAGATCTACACTAATTTGGAAACCATCCTCTACCACCACCATAACCTCATCCTCTCTAAAATATTCTTCCTTTTTATTGGTATTGAAACCCTTACCTATTGTCATCTTGCCTTTCTACACCACATGATGATTCAACTCTATTGGTATTAGATGTACTTCTAGTGGTATTAAACCCAACTCCTCCCCTATTTTGAGGGGATCCACCTCTTCTTAGACTAAGAGATATTCTTTTTAAATTCTATCTATTTTTTTTTGTCTGCCTTCAAAGCTAATTGATAAGCCTCTTCCATGCAAAGTATTCTATGCATGATTAATTCATCTTGAATAAAAAAATTCAAACCATTTACATACATTGAAACCATATACTCTTCTATTTATTCATACTTTAGTCATATGGAAAGCTTATAAAATTCATCTGTATACTCTTGTATATTGTGATCCTTTTGCCTCAAATTTTGGAATCTTCTCTATAACATTTGTGTATAATCCATAGGAAGAAATTTCTCCCTCGTCTTCTTATCCATATTTTTCTGAGTTAATCTTCTCTTTACCTTTTCTTTATCTCTCTTTCTATAGGTAATCCCACCAAATCATTGCATGAACTTTCAATTTTGTACACGCAAACTTTACCTTCTTGTTGTCTCTTATAATCTTCCACTTGAAGAATTTTTCCATGCTATTCATCCAATATATCAACTCCTCTAGTTTTAAACTACCTTTATAATATGGAACATCAAATTTGATTCATTTATTTATTCTTTTTAAATTTTGTACCATCCTCTCTTCCATCGATGGTGGCTACTCTTGTTGTTCTTCTTACTAAATTTCTTCATCACCACCTTCTCTTCTTCCCTAATTGGTGATAACCTATGTTAATTATTGAAATTTCCTCTATATCTCTTGTATATTCTGATTCATCTATGCAATACCTCCTCATCATCTTACTATGTCTTTCTCCTCTAAGATTCAAACTTACTTGAATACCAGATAATGATCCTGAAAACTATCAAGACAAATAGATTACCAATAGGCCAGGATATTGAAACAATACTCAAAATTGATTCATATTAAATAAATTGAAATAATTACAAACAAAAACTGTGCTTGAATAAGTCTCAACTCAGAATTTAGAGTTGACATGCAAAATTTAAAAAAAAAACTAAAAATCTAAAAGAAACATCTAATTTTTGTAGTTTTTATTTATAGTAGTTTCATATGTAAGAGCATGCATCTCTAAAAAAAACTTTAAATATTATAAATTTTAAAATTATCCTATGGGATGAAATTCATCTTAACTTGACGTTTGGACTTAAAAATATATAATTTTTAAAATTAGAAAATAACCAAAAAAAATTAAATCATAATTTTGAACCCTCAAATGATCCTGTATGGCCTCATAAAAATATAAAAAACATTCTTAGGTAGGTAGGAGTACCTAGGATAACAAAAAAAAATTTTATATGGTCATTTTAGCACGTAAAAGAGCTCAAATGGAGCTACGGGTAAAAAATTATGGCCTCTAGAAGGTTAGCATATTTTTTCTACATCAATGTGCCAAAGTCTGAATAGGTATCATAGGAATAATTGTAAAATATGGAAATGAAGAAGTATATAATGAAGGACAGATAATATTTAGAGAAGAGGATAAACATAGAAAATTCACTAGAGGAATGTCCATGTGAAGAGTGGAGCATGACTCACCAACTGAAGAAAGAATGTCCACAGGAAGAGATGAGTCATCCATTCTCACAATAGGTGTACTCATAATTAAATCAATAATGTCCTCAAAAATTCAACTCTATGAAGGCTCTAAAAGAGAAACAATATGCATAAGAATGAAAGTAGAATCTGAAAAAGGATAACTAAGGTCTGGAAGAATCTCATCCTGTAATGGGGGATTGACATAAGGAAGAGCACCATCCACCATGGATATATCATTACAAAAAATAAAATCATGAGGAGGGATTACAATGGTCTCTAAAGAGATGATAGGAAGTGGAGGAAGAGGTGTGACATAAATCTTAGTAAGATCACCGAAAAGACTCTGTAGTATGCTCCAAACAGCGTATGGATACTCTATATATTCCACATGACAATGAGGATCCATGAAAACATGTAGTAATAGAGTGGAAAAAACCTTATCAATGTCATAATTATTAACCCATTTATCAAACTAAATAGGATCAGTGGGTGGAAGAATCTATCTATATATGAATGTCATATAATACTTGTGTGCAACTAAATATTTCATGTAAGCACACCACAAAGCATAATTGTCCTTCCCAAGAAGGATTACTAGAGATAAAACAAGTCTCCTTGTCTGGAATCTCTCAAATGGGGTTGACATGAGCAAGAGAAGACACTAGGGAAGTTTATAACTGAAAAAAATAATATATAATAAACTCTTGAAGTATGCTCATGAAATGGATGTTGAGCATAACCGAGAATGCATCCAAGTGAGAAATCAGTGCTAGAGTAAGGAAAAATAATGGTGCACGCTCTACATATAGACTTTGAACTAATTTTAAAATGAGTCTATATAAATGAAAGCAATCAGTGCATGAAGTATGCTGTAGAAAGTAGTAGGGCCAATAATACCCTTGAGTATGGAACTTTATAACTTTAGTGTTTTTTACAAAAAAATATTAGACCAATGAAAAGAGGATGAAAAAAATATACACTTTTGAAAAAAATGGCAGTTGATTATGAGATACAAATCAAAAGTTCTAGCAAATTACTTTTTCCATCATTAATGCCCTATTTAATTAAATTGCACTTAGGCTTTAAATACACATTAGTTTCAAACACAAATCATGTCATGTAACCACCCATTAAAATCAACACTAAACCATAGACTTTCTCATGTCAACAAAATTTAAAAACCACCTACTTACTAACCTTTATGTTGATTTTTCTTAAAAATCCTCTTATAAGGGGTTTTGAATTAAAAAATTTATGCAAAGCTATTTTAAAAAGAAATAAAACATTCTTTAATTATTTAATTATTTTTAGTCAATATTAGTGTTTCTTTTTTTTATATCTTATGTCCCCATAATTCATGCAAGGAGCTAGTTGGAGGAGTTGTACAATGAGTTTGCATGCACTACACAGGTAGATCTACATGTACAAGTCTTTAACAGGTTGGATGTCATTATTGAAGGATCATAATTATGCCCTATGCATGCACAAAGGTTTGATCAAGAATCAAATAGGTTTTCAAAGGAATAAAATGTATTTGTATGTGGCGGTTGCTTGAATTTGGTCATGCAACTCAAGTGGTCAAGTTATGTATTCTAGAATGTGAATACAATGCATAATAAGTAGAGGCATACAATGATTGAGAGAAAAGTGACAAGTATGACTCCAAAAACTCCCTACTCTAAATGGTGCATGATCTTAGTGCCCTTGAACCTTGCTACCACTTTTAGGATGAGGATTTCAACAGTTATGGCATTGTTGATAGAAGCTTTGGACAAAAATTGTAGAGTCTATAGTAAATGTGCTTGACCCTAAGCCATAATCTCAACGTTGGTATAATATTTATGAAATAGAATACATAGATCATCCCTTTACCCACCATGCTTCTACTTAGGTCACAACTGTCATGTTATAAAACTAGCAACTGGTGAGTTAGGAGGTGCCAATGGTGTGGGCAAGCTGAATGCCATGGAAAACTATCTAGCATGTGAGAGAATGGATGTGAAATGGCTAGATGCTATTAGATCACAAAAAAAATATAATTATAAT
Source organism: Torreya grandis (assembly GCA_037957365.1). Lineage (NCBI taxonomy): Eukaryota > Viridiplantae > Streptophyta > Pinopsida > Cupressales > Taxaceae > Torreya > Torreya grandis. The sequence goes on from JARHVA010002570.1 coordinate 1,056,169, forward strand.
CCTAATATCACCATCATTTATTACTATCTTTATAGTGATGACATAAGATCAAAATGACCTTAGATTGCTTAAGAGTAGAGCATATTTAATCAAGTGTTACAACTGCTAAACAAAAAATATCCACCAACACCTAGTTGCAAACCTCCAAATTAATCATTGGGTTAATTTTTATGCCATCCACTTTTTTAGTGATGATGAGCTAGATGTGAGAGGATGGCAGCGAGTGATGAATAGGCAGCTATGAGAGGATGGCAGCAAGTGGTAAAGAGATAACTGTGAAAAGATGCCTTCTAAGTGGGTGTCATGTGAGGTAGGTTGTGCCTTCAAAGGCTCTCTAGAGGATTTAGAAAATAATAAAGATTTTTCCTCTAATATCTATCAAATCAACCACATCTGCAACAAACCATTCATGCTAATAATGTAGAAGCATGCAAATGCTAATATAAATAATATGCAAATTCTTCTTAATAAATTCAAAATAATACATAATAGAAATCAAATAGATAACTTGATGGTTATTAAAAGAACCTTTATCTTTAATACTATAAAAGAATTTTCTAGGATCTCTGTATCAATGAATGGCCATGTTGAAATGATCATATAAGTCAAGCAAGAACATATCACACAATTGAAATCAATTGAAACCATCAAATGAAAATATTGCATAAAGAGATCGGATTTAATAATAGAGATGAATTACTTATACAAATGATCAAAGTTTATAGATCTCAAAGCTATCACATCTCACAACTAAGTATCATAAATAATCCACAATACATAGAAGAGCAATATCTCTATGACTCACTTAATGATGAATATAAAGGAAGAGAGGTGCATATATAGATTGAAGAGGTAAGGATACCACACATTCTAGTGAATGTGGTACTAATATTTTTAAGTAACTAACATGATCTCTAGAGCCCTAAGCAATCTAATACAACCATGTAGGCAAAACCCAGTGAGAAAAAGACCTAGACACCAACAACTTTATGTTTGTAGTTTTTATTATATTTGTTAAAGTCAATTTGTGTTCATTGAAAAGTCATAAGTGTCAAAGTTATTTTTATGGGCCAATGCATTATGTATTAGGTATGTTTATTTACGTATTGAATTTATGAGTTTTATTCATTTAAATCTTTGTTGAGAGTCAATATAAGTTATTACAAGTCAAGTTTCAATATTATTATAAAAAATAAAAAGAGTCATTTATTTTAGTTGTATTTTAAGTATGTATCATTATCTTTGAGCCAAAAGTTTTTTAAAGTAAGACCTAAGAGATTTTTGTAATATCAATATTATTAGGATCCTCATTGTTTGTATTGGATGTATTATTGGTTGAAATTGATGACCGCAAGTTCACACTATGGGATAAAATGTTTAGAAAATATATTGTGAACTTATATTTAATGTGAACATGAATAACTCATTTATATTACAAATATGGTTGTATGTGATTTAATATTAAAATCATGTAGATATTGAGATATTGGTTGTTAGAAAAAACAATCCTATATTTGTGCTAGAATTTAGTTGTTATTAATTATTAGAACAACTAAGCTATTATTATTGAATGTTGTTAGAAGACTATGCATATATATTTTAATATGTTTAATTAATAAAATATTAAATATTATTGGCTCATAATTCATGGTAGTTCTCTTAGTCCTCTTTTTGAATATGGGTTGAAAATTATATAAAATATATGAGAGTTCTTGATATGATTAAAAAGGTCATGATGAATGAAAATTTGATGTATATATTTATATTTTTAATTTTTAAGTTTTAATATTAAACAAATTTTAAATAATTTTATTTTTAAAAATATATATATATATATATATATATATATATATATATATATATATATATATATATATATATATATATATATATATATGTGTTTATGGATTTTTATTTATTATTAAATTTATTTATTTCATGGATTATCCCTACACATTTATCTTCAACTTACTTTGGTGTAATAAAGAGGTTAAGTGGGTGAGAGGGTGAGTTTCACCTAGAGTTGCACATGAAGTTCAACTGAGTACCACTATGAGTTCTTCTATGAGTTCTAAATTGAGTTACACTCAGTTTCTTTGTAAATTCACCTGTGAGTTCACTTTCCCTACTCCTATATATTGTTCTTCACTAGGATATTGTAAGAGAGTAGGTAATTGGTAAGTAATGTAGTTTAATACATCATAAAATTATCGCACATCTTCTTGCATATTTATGAATACAAGTGGGGTCATTGTTGTTCAAAATTCTCATGTGCTTACTCTACCAGAAGATCACCTATTGGACAATTTTGAAATGGTATTTTAGATCTAGGTCCTAGTAATGAGAATTAGTTTATCTGGTTGATTTCTATTAATGTATTGTCTTGAATTTATTAAGATGAATTTGTATATTGTTGGTAAGTTGTAATTTTGCATGTAAGTGTTTTAATTATGGATATCTAAGAGGGTATTCAGCAATCCTATTTTGTCAAGTAGGCTAGCATATCATCTTAAAATTGGTCTGCAATGCCATTGGTATTTCTTGTGCTAGCACAAGTATCATAGTGAGGACTCTCTTACAACTTCAACTACATGTTATTTTATTTCAACCTGATCTATTCATGCATCCACATGGATCCACCATATTTGGATATTCTTAAAACCCATATATGCCATTATCTTTAGAAAACTTTTGTACAACCCTAAAGCTTGTGTTTGGTAAAAAGAGGCCAATTTTTTATTCAAGAGGAAGCATGGGTGATAAACATGAGACGTGACATAATCTCTACTACTTATTGTTATGAAACATAGTGGAAAGACACTATTTAAATATAGAATGTGAATGGAACACATAATCAACTTGAAAGAACACAAATACAAGTAATAGACTCAAACAAATGATCATTTCACCTAATTTATTGTCACTAGAGAAATGAACACAAGATACTAAAAATTTAGACAAATATTACATGAAATAAATATGAGAAGGATATCCATGTACTCATTGTATCATTTATAAAGTCAACTCAAACAATGGATTTAAAATGCTTCAATTCAATTACCCTGAGAAATGCTTTAAAAATATTATGTTGGATAGAGATATTTGTGAGATCACAAACATATTATTAAAATTCCTAAGCTCCATGAAACTAATATTATATATAAGAAATAAATATTGAGGGAAATGTTGATCATCTAAAATTTGGATCATTTTCCTTTGAAATTTAGACATGTAGATGCATAATTTTTTTAATGGATGCTAAGGGAATATAAACATGAAGCTCATATGTGGAATCTTTTGGGTGTTATTAAGTGGTGTTTCTATAAACCACTCAAATGTATGTAGTTTCTAGGAATATTTATTTAGTAATTTTTTAAAGGTTTTAGGATATTCATTTTACCCATAGTACATATTTTTACTTGAAACATGTTGGTATTTTTCAGAATAGGCCAGTAGGTGATCTTCTAGTAGAGTGAGCACTCAAGTATTCTACAACAATGATGACCTTGTATATATTTAGAAACATGCAAGAAGATGTGTAATAATTTTCTTCTATATTAAATGACTTGCTTACCAATTATCTGCTCTACACTTCTTTTTTTAATTACAATAGCATGGTGAAGAGGAATATAAAGGAGTAGGCGGAGTTAACTCACTAGAGAACTCATAGTTAGATAAAGTGTAACTCACTATGTAACTCATTGGAGAACTCACAGTGGCACTAAATTGAACTTAGGTGGAACTCACCCTCTCACCCATTTAACCTCTTATAACACCTAAGTATGTTGAAGCTACATGTGTAAGAATTATCCATTTAATAAGTAAATGAAATAATGAATATCCTACACCAATACCCCCCTTAAGCATAGCTTAGGTGGGTGGAAAATAAAATATGGGTCCTGGGAATAAGCCCTAACGAGGTACTCATGTACAATCCAATTCTCAATAAGTGAGGTAAAAGAAGAAAATACAAGGGGAAAAAACTCCCCCGTAAAAGAGAGACAAAGAAAATAAAGTAGGACTAAAATAGGCTATTAGGTGATCTTATGGTAGAGTGAGCACACAAGTATTCTGCAATAATGATGACCTTATCTGTATTCAAGATGTAGGAAGATGTGCAATAATTACCTTCTATATTAAATACATTTCTTACCAATTATATGCTCTGCACTGCTTTTGTTAATTACAATAGAATGATGAAAAGGAATATAAATGATTAGGAGAAGTTAAATCATAGTAAAATTCATAGTTAGACTGAGTGTAACTCATTGTGCAATACATAGGAGAACTCGTAGTCGTACTCACTTCAACTCAAGTGGAACTCTAGGTGGAATTCACCCTCTCACCCACTTAACCTCTTATGACACCTAAGTAATATGAAGTTACATGTGTATAAATTATCCATTTAATAAGTAAATGGAATCATGAATATCCTACACCAACAGTATCTATTAATTAAAAATAATGACTTAAAGTATAATATGCCTTATAATAAAAGGGTGTCATTTCGAATTTATAGTTCAAAATAAAAATTTATAAAAAAATATAGTTATTTACTAAGAGTATCAAAATAAAAAATTATAAAAACACATTAAAACTGTGAAATGTCAATCACAAGAAAAAACACTAGAAGGAGGAGGCATTGGATCATCTATGAGAGACAAATCAACCTAAATAGAAGGATCTCCTAAAAATATATCTAGCATGTCACATCAAATTTCTGCCTATGAATATTTGAAATATTAATTAGTGGATTGTGTGTTGATCATTGGAATATATATATATATATATATATATATATATATATATATATATATATATATATATATATATATATATATATATATATATATATATATATATATAGAGAGAGAGAGAGAGAGAGAGACACACACACACACACACACACACACACACACACACACACACACACACACACACACACACACACACACACACACACATGTGTGTGTGTGTGTGTGTGTGTGTGTGTGTGTGTGTGTGTGTGTGTGTGTGTGTGTGTGTGTGTGGGGAAGTAGATACAATACCATTGAGACATGTATACTTATTGATGGTGGAATGATTATTTATGGATTTGTGTGTGTAACATACTATAAAAACCAAGATTGGTTATGGAAAACATCCTAGAGAATATCTCTAGTAAAAAACCTTTCAGGGATGGCCGAGGAGATCCCTATGAGAAATATTAAAGAATGGATAGTTCTACCTCATTGTTAAGTTTTAACTTGTTTATATTCATTTAATATCCAACTATAGGTTTATTTTTGATTCATACACTAGATGAATAACCTTAGGTGGGAATAGAATTAAATTTTACGTAGAAAATTTGGACCTAGAAATGAAAATCCAATAATATGTGGTTATGTAGTTTCAAAACTATGAAAGTGATAGACAGTATAATTAGATATAGTTAGAATATTTAGACTAGATTCAATACTTACCATATTAAAATTATTTTGAGCTAAATAGATAATATACTAGCTTTGGATCATGATTATCAATATAGGTAATGAAAATAAAAAGGATATACTACATGGTCCTTTGAAATTGACCTATTACCTAGTCCAAAAGAATTTATTGGAATATGTGCTTAGATTAAATGGTAATATTCATATTAATCATGAGTTAATTTATGGATGAATCTTAGCTCTAAATGTATTTTACATAAGATAAGGTTAAGTGATTTTCAAGTTGAACAAATTGTATGATATATATCTTTCTTCAAATTTTATAATACCTAGGATGGCCTTGTTAGATGAAGTAAGGAAGTTATGAAAAAAAAAAAAAAAAAAAAAATAGACTATGATTTCATATGGATTTATTTTTATCAATTATGATAAAAATATTTTATTGTGAGTTAGACGGACTACATAAAATTTCATGATTGACAATAGATTATTATTAGTTGTATATATTGGTATTATAACATAATGATATGTTGAGATAAAAATCCTAGAACCAATTGATTATTTTTATAGCTTAATAAATATATATGATTATTATTTACATCTTTTATTATACAAGTATGCCAGTGGGTAACTCATATAGGTAACCACTGATATCATAATGTCACCACTCAGTAACATAGAGTTTTGTGTGAGTGAAAATGACTTAGATTGTTAAATCTAAATTCTATAATGAAAACTTTAGCCAAAGTAATGTTATAGCTGATACATTATTATTTTATTGTAATTCTAGTTTTACATGTGTTTGATAATATCAATTAGATATAAGAATCGATTCAATGATCTATTTGATTTCTACATGTAATTATGATAGTACACACATGGGTTCTATTTATTTCTTGATATTTTCAATATTCTTATTTTCCCTTCTTTGAAGGGTACGACCACTCCAAAAAGGGAGGTGTGTGAGAGATTGTTGGTTTGTGATTGGAGGTAAAGCACTTAGATGATGTTTTCTCTTTATTATCTAATTCAACTAGATAAAATTATACTTAGGTTATGTGATGGATCAAGGAGGAATTTTATGTAGCTCAAAATGTACTTCTATACTTCTTGATATGTATTTTAACGTTGTACTTCATTGTAGTTTTTTATGGTTGGATATTCAAAATAGTAGTGGATGTATATTTATGTATTGTAATGAAAATAAAAATAGTGGTGGTGGTAAATATATTTATGATTGATTTTTTGATTATATCAATATTTTTAGTAATTACTTATTTTTATTATGCTAGATGGTTAGTTATTTAGCTCATTGATTAGTTTACTTTTTGAGTACTAAATGGGTTTTAATTAGCTAGTGGAATGATGTGATTTTTGCATATATTGCTTGATATTCATTTATTGTTGAAGTATTAAATAGTTATCTCTAAATAATATTAACACTATTATACGAAAAAACAAAAATAAAAAATAAAATAAAAAAATTATTGTATTTGTTGGCTAGCCCAGTGGGGTCTAACACCACCCACCCATATTAATAGTATATTGAGAAACTAAAGACAAGAGTGCTTCCCATGTAGGTGGAATATGAATGTAAGAAACTTAGTATGAACACCATCAAGAGTCGAAGTAGTCTAATGAAATAGACTAACAAAATAACATTCACATGGTTAAGAACTCCAACCTCTATGCTGAGGAGGACTAGAGAAGTAGTTACACAAGTTTCTCCACCATAGTTTAGATGTTGGTTCTATAGAACCCTACAACAACATATATGTATGGATCCTTCTAATGGTGAATGGAACACTCCCCTAGTGATGTAGCTATTCCAAATATTGGAATTCTATGACTACTTTTGAAAATTACACTTGAATATAAAAAAGATAAAGCTGAGCACATAAAAGTTTTCATTAATAGAAAACTAGTAATAAGTCTCCTCATTAATAAAAAATAGTAGCATTTATATATTTTTAATGATGAGAAATAATATAAACTCTAAAAGTATACAAATAAAGGTAATTTATGACATCCATTGAGTAGGATATACAAACAACATCATCCCCAAATTGATGGTCTCTGCATGGAAAGGAAATGAAATGTTTCAAATCCATTTCCATGCCTCTTGAGCACGAGTTAAATTACAAAATAAATGGTTAAAGGTATTGATTTTAAAACATACATTGCACTTGATATGATAAATTCTAATGTGAATGAATCTCTCTCCTAAAGATAGACCCTAATCAAATAAACACCATAAGAAATGACCAAAATTAGGCTCTATCTTGGAATCTTGGATCTAGTTAAGGTGGGATAGAGGTGTCATAGCTGAAGAGATAAAACTCCAAAAACTATTGAATATTCCAAGTGATGTTTAGATAAAATACATATAATTTGATACCATAAACTGGGTGAGTAATATTTGAAAGGTGTGTTTTATTGTTGGATTCCAAATATACACACTAGGCCAAGAAGGAAGAAGAAAAAATACGTGGATGAGTAATTATAGGTGGATGAATCACACTAAAGATAAGTTTACACTTGAAGGAAATAACATGGGAGGTGACCCACTCTCTAATATTGTGCCTCTATGAAACAAGGAGGAGATACTCTATATAAATAGGAAAAGAAATTCCATACATAACTAAAATCAAAGAACACAAATGTAAAAAGCATACTTGGCTAGAATGATAATTTAATCCAATTTGATGTCACTAGAGAAAAGACCGTAAGCTACTCAAATTTTAGACAAATATTTAAATGTTAGCGTTACTAATATATATTACATTGTTTAGTTAATATAGTTCGGCGAACTGTTGGATGGTTCGGTTAGTTTAACGGTTCAGTTGATATAACTCGTAACCACCATTTCCTTCTGTATATATTCACTTGTTCATTGAATAATAAATCATTGCATTCCACTTCTCTTCATTATGGTCTCAGAGCATCCAATCGCCTAGTAGACGCCTGCCTGGAGAAAGACGCATCAGAGCGATAGAAGAAGATAGAACTAGAAGCAAGGAGATAGCGGCGAAGGAAGAGCCTTTGTCTTCATCTGGTCGACGTACAACAGAAGAAAGCCTGCAAACTGCTAGAAAATACGATCTGTAGATTTAAGTGCAGCCAAGTCTGGTAAAAGACCTACGGAAGAAAGATAGAAACAAAGCCTGAAGAGCGTATGGATTTGGTTCAATTCGTGAGATTGCGGTTGAAAGTTCCTAGTAGTTGAAGGGATGTAGCAAGCCGTGAGAAGGAGAAAGCATAAAGGTGCAGCATGGAATGCAGCCAAGTGTGGAAAGCAGAGAGAGATAATCAAACTGTAGTCAGCAAGTGTGGAAGAAGACGCAACGATGCCTGAGAGTTCAATCTGAAAGCATTCTCTTATCTATCATCTGGGTGAAACGTAGAGCCCCAGCAGGATCTCCAACATTTTTTGAAAGAACTAATCAGATCAAGATAAGCGAGCAATCAAGCGTCGATTTAGAGAAGTGTGGCTTAAAAAAAAATAACAAAGTTTACAACGGCCAAAGCAAATCCTGTGAAGAAGGTAGCATTTCTACAAGGTACAATTTTTTATATAGAAATTTGAAGCATATAATATTTCTTTGATTGTAAAATTGTGTATAAAGTAATGTAAAAAAAATCAAATATGTTTGCACCGAAACTATTATTGTTCGACGCCTAACTCCTCAAAGGGCTGAATTTAGCCATATAGAATATAAAGATGCAAACAATTCTTTAATTTAAAGAATTATGGGGCATCATTAATGGTGTAGTGACCTGCCCTACCAGAGGTTATGAGAAAGTCAAATACGACAAGTCAAATGTAAAATCTCTCATGTTGTTCACACTTAGTGTCATCGACGAGGTTCAACATCACATTTGGGACACGTCAACATCAAAAGAGGCTTGGGACATTTTTTCCACTATATACAAGGTGAAGAATTAGATGAAGATACTCCATCTCCAGTCAAAGATTCAGATTCTCAATATGAAAGAAGGCAAGAAAGTTGAGGAATTCTTATGCTGATTCGCTAAACTACAATTTGAATTGATTGTGTTTGGAGAAAATATCAAGGACAAGCTATTGGTTTTAGTCACACTAAGAGCTCTCACCTCTCAATTTCGCACGTTCATCATGATAGTGAACATCATAAAGCAAGCATTGTCTTTCGAATAACAAGTGAATTTCATTCAACAAGAAGAATCCATTAAGTTTGTGCAAGAAGAGGTCAAGGTTAAATCCCTAATTTCCAAGCATCATGGTTCAGAATTCTCAAAAGGACCACCAAAGCAACAACAAGATCAACACAAATCTTAAAAATTAAAAAGATGGTGTCACAGTTTTTGTACCAATACACATGATACTAATGGATGACGGTATAATGCCTTGACATACGCCTCATACAGTCAAGAGGGCACATTGGGAAGAGACGAGTCACATAAATCTAAGAGACATCCTTGACGATGGAAGCAACGTGGACATGGAGTGACACAACATCAACATGATGATGAATCTTAGGAGGAGGTACTTGAAAAATCAAAATGTAGTAGTGCATATAAGCACAGTGTTTTTGTCTCCCAAACCTCATCACACACAAGCAAAGTTTGGTTGATCAACTCTAGCACTAGCAAGCATATGATAGGATGTAAGGAACTATTTGAATCATTGATAAATCAACCCATTGGAGATTGATTTTGAATTGTAGATGATAAAGAGTATGTTGTAGAAAGAATTGGCATTGTCACCATTCCTCTAAAGATGCGAACATGTACTCTAACTAAGGTATTATATGTCTCTGACTTGACAATATATCTTTTATCTGTAAGTCATCCCTTGCATCATAAGGTTAAGGTAGAGTTCATGATCAAGAACAGAATAAAATCCTGTCTCCTCTCATGGCATGGTCAAGTCATTGCTAAATCATTTTTGAAGGATCAATTATTTTCCCTAGATGTAATTTCATCTAATGTTGTTGCTATCTTTACCTATATGGTAGAATCTACAACATTTTGGCATTAACAATATGGGCACCTTTCTGCTGGTTCTTTATACTAGCTCAGTTCTAAGGCTATGGTACATGGATTTCCTCACCTATCTCATTCCTTGACTATATACCTTGGATGCCTAGCTGGAAAATAACATAGGGTTCCATTTGATCTAAGTTCCTCACAAGCCAAGGATCATCTCGATGTGGTATATGCCAATTGGTGTAGACCACTTCCTTCTTCTTTCTAAGTATTTAAGTAATTTGAATTCTTCATATACTATTTCTCTCACAAGACATGGGTGTTCCTTGTGATTAAGAAGAGTAAAGCCTTAACTCATTTTAAGGTCTTCTATGACTTTAGTGTTACCCAGTCAGGGTTGCCTCTTCGACTCCTCTGCTTGGATCAAGGGGGTGAATTCACATCAAAATAATTCTTGGTATTCTTGAAGCAACATGACATTAGTAACACCTAATTTCTCCCTATATGCCATAGTATAGTGGAACAGTAGAGAAACAAAATCATTCAGTCATAGAGATGGCTCATTGCATGCTTTCCACTACAAAGTTGGATGCACCATTTGGGGCAGAATGAGTTCAGATAGATATATATCTTCTTGGCAAGGCACCCAGAAAGATCTTGCATGAAAAGACACTAGAAGAGGTATGGATTGGTTATAAACCTTCAATCTCTCATCTTAGAGTATTTGGTTGTACATCATATATGCATGTCCCTACTAAAAATAGGAAGATGATTGAACCAAAGACACTCCAGTGCCTTCTATTGGGGTATACTACTAACTCAAAATCATATCATCCCATGGATCCTAAAACAAATAAGATATATGAAAGTCATGATGTGGTTTGTGACAAGTCATCATTCAACTCATTACCACAAAAGGAGTCAGAACATATGACCTCACATTGACTCTTCCCATAGCTACATGAAGAGAATAAAGAACCTTCTCACAAAGAAGGTGAAATGCGAGGAGAGTTGTTCATTGATCTTGGAAATATGGAAGACAATTCTTCATTAATAAATAGTAGAATTGATGTCCAAAATGGGTAGATAGGACCATCATAGACTCCCAATTGAACTCTAATCTAGATAATTCATCAGGAGTTCAAACCAGCAGATAGGTGAGATAGGAACTTAATCTTACACTGATGAGTTCAGAAGTTAACAACATAAAAACAGAGATAGTTTTAGAGGCTTTAGTCAACCATAATGGAAGAAAGCCATGACTATTGCATATGATGTCATCATCAAAAATAGGATGTGGGAACTTGTCGATCTGTCTATAACAAAAAAATCCATTGGTTGGAAGTGGATTTTCATGACAAAGTACAAGGCAAATGGATCTATAAAAAAATATAAAGCATGACTTGTTGTAAAGGGATATGCTAAGAAAGAAGGAATTGACTACAAGGAGGCCTTTTCACCCACTTCTAAAATCAAGACCATAAGAGTTGTTTGTACACTCTTAGCACAAAAGGGATGGAAACTTTAGTAGATGGATGTGAAAAGTGATTTTTTGAATGGTGATCTCAAAGAAGAAGTGTGCATGATGCAACCATAAGGCTTCATTGATGAGCATCATCCACATAATGTATGTCATCTAATTAAGTCACTTTATAGACTTAAAAAAACAAAAATGGTATGGTACATTAAGATTGATGATCATCTATTGCAACATAGATTCATTTGGAGCTCCTCACATACTAGTTTGTATATCAAGAAGGTAGGGATAGATATTGTCATTCTGGATTTGTATGTGGATGATCTTGTGATTATAAGAAGTTCATATGATCTTGTTGAATAAGTAAATAATGACTTGAAGAAATCCTTCGATGTGATAGATTTGGGGTTAATTCATTATTGTTTTGGATTGGAGATATGGCAAAAGCATAATCATATTTTTGTCTCATGAATGAAATATGCCAAAACACTCCTTGAAAAATACTATTTGATATATTGTAAACCAATGTCAGCTCTGATAGAGAAAGGTTTAAAATTATCTCAATTTCAAGAGTCACCTCAAGTAGATGAAACTCACTACAAGTAGCTTGTTGGGAATCTTATTTAATTGACTCACACCAGACTAAACATATTATTTATTGTTAGATATCTTTCAAGATTCATGCAAGAACCAAATAAGTGTTATTAGGTTTTAGCTAAGTATTATTTCAGATACGTCTGAGGTATGATTGATTATGGTCTAGAATACAATAAATCAAATTTCTTCTTGTAGGGTTACATAAAAGTTCTAGAAAAGTAGGTGTTTTAGTCATGAGCCTAGTTATATGCATATATAGTTATCCAAGTAAGATTTAGGTTTGTTCCAATGGGGTGCAACCCTTAACTAATCCTATGGTGCTCAAAATTTAACATTCAACTAAGTTGCCATAACTTTACATAAGGCATAAGCCTTATGTTCTCAGCTGAAGTGTAGTAGAGAAGGGATTGGGGTCTATGTTGGGCTAGTTGTGCCATGGTGCAACTCTATTCTTTAGGAACATTAGTTAGAGTAGTGATGATGGTGCATTCAATGGTTTAATCCTTTGGTAACCTTGGCTTAATAGAATCTAGGAGCTTGAGGGGAAACTAGGTATCCAGTTGAGGGGTTTAGGCATAGCTTTGTGCTTAGGTGTAATCATCATTGTAAGGGACAAGGTCTTACCCATACATAAAGCATTTCCTATATCAGGCATGGGGGTCCTAATTAACTTAAGGCACACCCTAAAAAATTTAAGTTAGAAACTAGCAAGATCTCAACATACATTCTATAGACTCAAGCATTAAATCCATTAAATATTTCACAAAGATTCATCATTAACAAAGTTCAAAACCAATACATTCATATATAACTAGGAACTGAAACAATCCTCATCTTGAGACACTAAAAGCCCATAGGCTCACAGGTGAGCTTGGGAATTACAATAGGGATAAATAAAGTCATCTCAAACTAACTCTACATTTAAATATGAACATTAATCTAAAACCAATCTATCAAGGCTTCACTACTCCAATCTTCTCCTTCTTTCTCTAGATTGACTCAGCCTGATTTTATAGAGATTTAGAGCATCTTAGTACCTTAAAGAATGGAACACACTAATTACTTAGCTGGTGTTAGAGGTAATCATTCCATCAAAACCAGGATGCTATCTTTAATGAGCAATCACTATCCTATGTACCCACTTGATAATGGAGATTAATCCAAAAAAGAGTTGTTAGCCAACTACCAGTTGACACCACTAGATGACAAAACAATTGTTGAGGAATAAGTTAGCCAAACCCAAATTTCACACATAAATTTAATCACATAATATAATATTATATTTCACTCTCATTAATTTTGTAATACAATGGCTATTATATAGCCAACAACATAGGCAAAACAACTTCCTAAATAATAGGAAGGACTAATAACCATATACCCATTATTAGACTTATGGGTATAAAAAATATATTATTGTTACAACAATAATATATTAATTACTAATTTACTAAACTATTAATATTAATTACTTTATGGTAAATAACCAAACTAACTATTTACCTCACGATAAATCTCTCAATGTAAAAGTTACTCCTAATATTCCCCGCCATAGTTTTTACATGGTATAAAAACATTCACACACTTATCTGCAGTATGCTCACCCATTTTATCATGTCAAACTATGTGGCTCATGACCTTCATATAAAGAGATCCTCACTCCTCCCATGGTTTTATATGTTTACCACAAACCTTGATGTGAATATGGTCCATAACTATCCACTTTGTGTGGTTTTCTAGATCCTCCCACAAATCCTTTCAAGATCTATGAAATGACTTACATTGGTGATTTCTATATTTTTCCAATGTCTTCACCTTAGGGAATCATGTTTTGAATTTCACACAATTATATATCATGAATAGGCATTATTCCTCTGTTCTTATTTTTCAAATCACACAATAAAAATTACAAACACACCATATTGAAAAGTAACACACCACACATGTCACCAAAGTTGTATACATCCCTATCATTGGTGACTGATGAGAGGTCGTTGAAAGACCTCCATCCTTCATTTATCCTCCAACCTCTAGTTTATGATACTTCTTACTCATATGAATAAGTCATGATTTTTTTGAGGGAAATCCACCAACAATGTAGATGTTGTGTACAAGCAAAAATTTGTCTAAAAGGCAATTTTTTTTTACAATTTTTGAATCAAAATTGACACTTCAACTCATTTTTGACACTTTGATAATATGACTATCTTTAACATATAATAAACAAATGACTTTTTGACTTAACATATATATTAACTCTTGACTTATTATTATGAACAAAAGACTAAGAACCAAAATAAAAACAATTTTAACAAATAGTAAACTCACCTTCACCCAAAACATTCTCCCAACTATCATTGGCTTCAACTCTAGATGTTTCTTATTTGAAGGAATAATAGCATGACTATGAGCCAGCTTATAACAAAAAAATTCAACACTAAGACTTTCCCTCATAGCACAAAATAACATCTCTTGTTTTGCATAAAACATTTATGTAAAGCAATGACAATTACATCTTTCACGAAATCCAATCCACTCCATTCTTATCTTAGGAAGACCAATATGAATATTTACATTTTGAGGACCACTTGTATCATATAAATAAAAATAGGGCTCCCTTCTAGACAACTGTATGCTACAAAATTCAACATGCATGAGCAAGCCATTTAAGTCACTAAAATAATGAGATTTAACTAACATGTACTGATTTAGAAATGAAATGTACATAATTGTCATTGCATAATATCCACTATTTCTATCCATCTTTGTCTTGTTCATTTTATGATGAATAAGTCCACCAAACAAATAGTTCTCCTCACATTGTGTAACCACCATTCACTGGCCATTGAGGATATCCTTGGCTAGTATGAAATCAAAATTTATGATCATGTGGTGGAATAAATGCTCACCATTTTTGTTCTTCTACATCACCAATTCTCCTGAATAGGTGTATGATGTAAAATGTGTCCATCATTAATGGAGATAATGGTAGGGGATACTATAATAATATAACACATTTAGATATTTAATGATAGATGGGGATAAATTTTTGGATACCATGCTAAGCATTAAGATATTCCATAATAGAATGGATTTATTTTATTTTTTCCTCCTTAGAATACCAAAAAATGTTCTCTCACGTCGACTTAGATAAATCATCATAGATGGAAAGTTGAAGAAAACTCTACACTGGCACAACTATACGCATGCACTCTAAGCAAAAAGATAGAAAATAATTTTAAATGACATGGATCTGCACACTGTATGATGAATCTTCCAAATAGATCAACACGTAATGTGTTGGAGAAGGCATCCTAAAGCCAAATTCCATCAATAATGCACTGCTACACAAAAATAATCCAAAGACAACTCTTTATTGTCCAAAACCGATCCAAGTAGAATTATTCTTCTTCATCACGTGAGGTGATGCATATGACAACTACCCCTATGAAAAAATCATTATCCCATCACATGATATACCTGCTCTGATACCACTATTGAGGAATAAGCTAGCCGAACGCAAATTGCACACAAAAAATTTAATCACATAATATAATATTATATTTCACTCTCATTAATTATGTAATACGATGGCTATTATATAGGCAACAACATAGGTAAAACTTATTCCTAAATAATATGAAGGACTAATAATCATATACCTATTATTATACTTATCAGTATAACAAATATATTATTGTTACAACAATAATATATTAATTACTAATTTACTAAACCATAAGTATTAATTAATTTATGGTAAATACCCAAACCAACTATTTACCTCATAATAAATCTCTCAATATAAAACCTATTCCTAACAACAATAATAATCACAAGTGATTGCCTCATGCCTAAGTGTATAAAGTGTTGGCATGGATCTTATATTTAGACAGATTTGGAGCCCAACATTATCACATAAAAAATTATGAGTCTATACTCAGACTAATCTTTCATCACCTTAGGTGCACACTCCTAAAGTTCCACTTTGAAGTCCTCAAAACCTTGGATTGTGATCTTGATTTGTTCAACAACACTATCTATTTCTATGGAGGTAGCATTGATGGTAAGCACATAAATTTTATCCAACTCATTCTGAAAGGACTGTAACCTTCCCTTCACCTTTTTAATACTTCTATCAAGGATCTTTCCTTTCTGACAGGGCTTTGTTTACAATGTATGGAAGAGTTCTTATAGGTCCTACTCCTAGGTCTTGATTTGGGTGCTCAAAGTGTTGACCTATGACATTAGTTGAGTGCACTTGACCTTGATCATAGTGTATACCTTTGACATTAGTGCATCCTTCTCCCCTTTTGCCTTTTTGAGGTGCACATTGATGACTAATGCTTGGGTGGATAAATTGAAAAAGATTGCATTGGTTACTTTTTCATCCTCTTCCATGTTCAGAAAGAGGTCCTCCACCTCTTAAAGTTTCATGATGATCTCTTGCTTTATGCCGATGCAAGGGTCCTCTTCTTCTTCTGGCTATGATCTTGCCTTCAACCTTCGGAGCATCAGTTCCACCAATGCACACACCTTATTGACCTCCAAAAAATTTGAAGTGTTGATGCCATCTAAGAAGGATGGTTCAGCTTCTTCCACACACTTGACCAATTACTGTAACTTAAATCTTATGGCCTTCTTCTTTTCCTCTTCCTCCAGCATGAACTTCTTCTAGCTTGAGGCTCTAACATTGTTAATGATGTTCTTTTACACTACCTTAGAAGCTATTCAAAAGAGGGCATTAGCTAACCTTAATATATTTATTACATGGGGATTGCCAAGAAGTGATTCTTGCCCTTCCTCTTGTTGGTATGTATTAAGGATTGCCTTCTACATTACCTCGACTTGAGGTTCATCTATACTATTAAAGGTAAAGGATAATTGATGGTGCATCAATGTCATGTTGGATTTGAGGGGCATATACTCCATCATGTAATACTCTTCATCCATAAACCCCTTTTGTGCCTTATCTCATAGGCTTGGCTTAACTTCCTCTTCTTGGATGACCAACTCTGTTTACTCTGGCTCTTCTTTAACAGATCTAATGCCTTCCTCAACACTTTCCTCTAATGTTTTTTTTTTAATAGTAGGGGTTCTTCCTTGGACTTATCCCTTATATAATAGGGTTTCTACCTTGTTCATCGCCATTCTATGCCTTGTAAGGTCTTCAAATGGTCTTTTTGAGGTCTTATTAACATAGTTTAAGGTTATTTTGACAAGTTTAAGGTAATGCCTTATATTTGTCTTTTTCTAGTTTATCCATATCATGATGTGAGAAATTTGATCCAAAGGGTGTCAAAGGTTCATAAGTTATCTCTCCAATCATCTCACCCTTTGAACACCTTACGTGAACATTTTATACATGTTTAGAGAATTAAAGGTGTTTTTTAAATATTAAGGTAATTGTCATGCAAGAGAAATGTGCATGTCGTCAAGTCTAATACTTGTCAAAGGTAACCAAGATGAAATGTAAGTACAAGAATACTTGTCAAATCCTATGAAGGAGTTATAAAATTTGCATACATGTCAAGAATATCATATCATAGTAAGTTTTGTAGGTTCAATGTATAAACAAGAGAGAGAATCACTCTAAAGAAGGTAGTTTCAGGCACTTGTATGGACTTAGAGGATCCATCCTCAGGTAAAAATATTTGTAAAGTGTATCTTCACCTTCCTTAGGTCATTTCCATCAATAAAAATCTTCTACAAATACTAAGAAGCTAAAATTTGCATCAGAATCTCCATAGGCTTCTTGGCATATTGGTAATGGTCAATTTTATGTGCTTGGTATAGACATAGGAGAGAGTGATGACCTGAGATTGTGGGAAGAGGAAGGCGGAATAATGTATTTTATTTTTATGACATTGGTTCTTAGATTGGTATCCCTTCCTTTACTAATAATCACTAAGAATGCAAGGTGGTTTAAAACCCTACATAAACCCCATATGCTTAATTTTATTCCTATAATAACAATTTGAAGTTGGTTAGCATCATGAATGAAATTTATAAGGATCTATATGGTCTATGTATCCATTCCATATGCTTCTCAAGGACTTACTTGGCACTTGTGACTATCAACAATAATATAACTTCCATTTAGGGTGAGTTACTAGTTGTATGAGACATTGTAAACAGGTTTTGTGTTAGATGGAGTATGTATCCACTGAAATAAGGATCTCAACAATATAAACAAATCACTCTTTCATCCTGATAACCTCTTCATATCACTCTAAAGCATAAAATGAATTGAAACAATGAAGGATAAAAGTGTAATCATACATTGAGATGGGTTATTTTAGGAGGTCAACAATTGCACTAAATGAATATATGAAAGATTGATATGGATTATTGTAAACATGTTATTATGATCTATTTTTATCTTAAATATATCACACCATATTCTTAATATATTCATATCCCTCTAACATGACTGATCACTTCCATACTAGCCGTCCAAGTAGCATTCATGATTTCAACCTAAAGATTGTGTATAGGTTGCTTGCATAAATATGATTTAAAAATGTCTAACCCTGCATTATCAAAGATGTATGAGGGTTATGACCTCATAAAATGTGTAATTAATTAGTGGATCATTTATCTCAAGGTCAAAAATATCAAGACTGGCATCATGGAAGGCATAAAGCAAGTAATTTTGACCTAAAGGTGTGCAGACTTGAAGTTCTTATTTTGGTATGAAATGTAATGAATGTTGCATTAGAAGATAAGGTTAAAATGTCACATAGGTCAGATAAGACATGAAAAAAATTGAGACCCCATTTGGAAAATAAAAGAGTTATGACTAAATTAAAACATCCTTTTATAAGATCCCGCCTTATAATGAACTCAAACTGACACCTACAAGTCAGTCTAGGCCTTTATGAACAAGAGACCAATTGGAGTGGTGTTTGATGGATGTTTCAGAGGTGTTAAATGGAATAGATATGGTGAGTAAAGTAATTTAATTTATTGGTTTCATTAATAAGGTAATTCAATCCAAGAGAGTTCAATCCAATGAACCTTTTAGTCAAGATGCCCCAACAACTACATATAGGAAGATTACATTTGGTAAGGAAAAACAATGCACATTATAATGGAACTAAGGTCTATAAGACCATCTGATCTGTAAACTCCACTGATAAACTCAAAGTGAAGTTCAAAATATGAATACTAATTTTTTCAAAAAATCTCAAAAGAACTTGAAAAATGTTTTGGTAAAAATGTTCTCGATTGTTTGGTTGGATTGGAATGATCAAAAGACTTGTTACTTCCATTTTCCAATTAAACCGGTTTTTGTTTTTTTACATCAAATGTCATAAATTGTCAAATTTAATCTTTGCATGATTTCATAATTAAAAAAATAGAAAACTGAATTAAAACATGCAAGCAAATGACAAATTACCATCCGACATTGATAACGGAGTTCAGCATATTTTGCCTACATCCCCAAGTCCTCCCAATAGTGAGGACCATTTATATTAAATTTGCGTAACAAATGGCTTACAAATTCTTGAAACACTACACAACTTCCCTTAGGCCTGATCTCTATCTAAGAACTCCACCTTGCTGATATACTCAAGCTCGATCACACGAAATCCTTCCTCAGTCTTCAACCCCTTCTGAATGTGCTTTGGTCCCTTCACTCAATCCATTGGTATATCCAAATAATAATGAAATACTTCTATTTTTAATTACAAAACATAATTAAAAAAGCTTACCTTCTGTGTATAAGGTTGGATATTGGAGAAAATCACATTTGGTAGCTATCTCCAAGCTTAAAAAAAATCTCAGCCTCTTAAAATAAAAATACACAGTCCAGAACCTGTTTAAAACAAAAGCAAATTCATGCCTTTATACTCAGTTTGAAGCCTGTGGCATAGTGGCTAAGCCTCCTACCTTTTTGCCACAAGGTGAGGGGTTCAAAACTTTGGCCTTCTTAGGTGTTTGGCATTTTCTCTTGTTATCCCACATGTGTGGGTCGAGCATTTTGAATAAGGCTTTAAATAGCCTTTGACCACCACTTATTTCATGGGTTTATCCCACACGCTGTGTGCTTGGAGAAAGGGTAGCACTTGAAAGAGTCTTTGGCTACCTACTTGTCATGTGGCTTTGGCCACATAAGACTCCCTTGACTCGGGCACAGGCTGGGTCTTTCCTTGGAGAGCATGCCATGCCACAAGACTCGCCATGCCATGAGACTTGCCAGAAGACTCGCCACCTTGCTTGGTATCGCCACATTGGTCAAAGAGCCTATCTCACGCTACCACATGCAATGTTGATGACATGAAATGTCATCGAACCATTTTTTTTTCAACCCTTAGCATTTTGCCACGTGTCAACCTCTGATAGGTCCAAATGTTGTTACATTTCTCGAAACATGTGCCAAATGTCGTGACTTTTTTTTGACAAATCTTCAAATGACCATATCTTGAGCATCCAGACTCCATTTTACGAACCGCAAAAAGCATCAAAAAGCTCTTGACAAGATCTACAGTGTGCCACCACTAAAACTCTAACTTGAAACCTTTTTTAGAACCTAATTTCTGATCACACCTCCCTAATGGAAGGATTTTGGTCTCCAAAAGTTCAATATCCCATGTAATCTTATAACTGGTCTACTACATCCATGAAAATAGAACCCAATCATAACAAGAGCTATAAACAATTGCATTAAAATGATTCATAATCAAACTACAAAAATTCATAATCCAAAGGCATGAGTGATTAAATCTGCAACTGCAAAAGTGATTACAACATACCAACACTGCCTTGCCCAAATGTCACATCTTGTAAAGTGGTGAATTGCCAAATAACTCCCAATGTAACTGCAAGACAAGTTTATAATGCCAAAAATGTACAATAGATGTTGTGGACATGTTATAATATAATGACCTAGTATGGGACTCATATCCTAAGCAAATGCAAACAACCAAAAGTGTATGATGCCTAACATCTAAACATGCCCATAGGGTTTTAACAATGTATCTATACATCATTATGCCAAAATAGATACATTCAAAATAGCAATCAAATGAGTGTTGCAAGGAATTAACTCAACCTACAACATGCATTCTGCTATTATCTCCAACTGATCAAATGAGTTCAAGTCTTCTAGACAACTCACACAACATAAATAGGAGATTCATAACTTAGAGTTATTTAATATGAGAATTAAAATACTTCGAATGATGAACCTATCTCTAAGTGTTCTCAAAAACTCTACTATACATCTATCAAAGCTTGTTTATTCCCTTAGGTGAATTTTTAACCATGCTTTGCAAAAAGAATGTAGTGATAATCCACTTAACCATTTCTTTCTTCCTAGTGAAATTGATTGTCTTAGAGGATTCCTTAGCATCATTATGGATTGATTTAACTTCATTGACCTTAGTAATAGGTTGATAAATCATCTTAGTTTTACCATGTTTAAAATGAGAAGATGATTGAAGTTTAACACAATGATCAATCCGATGTCCACTCATATGGGAATGAGTGCAAACAACCTTCTTAGGTGAGGTCTCCCTTTTACCTTTTCTCACTTTGCCATGATGAGAATGGTCTTAAACACCTGCAATCTGCTTCAGCAAAGCATGTCTCTTCCAAAAAAATGCAACACTGTGGTTACGCATCCCACAAAAAGTGCATGGAAATGATTACATTGTCTTCTGAATGTTAAATCCAAATTTCTCAAACATAAAAAGTGGATCTGAAGATTTAGTGTTAACTCTAGTGTAGGAACTAGGATGTGGTATCTCATTACCTTGGCTACGTGTCGTCTTACACTACACATGATCTACTAGTGGCCTCGGTCCTTTGTTATTAAAAGCTTGTCTTCATTTAGCCATGGAGGAATTTTCTCCTTTATCCACCTACTCACTAGTGTAACCCACACGTGCATGAAGAGATATATGCTCTACTTGTATTGGGTTAGTCATTCCTTGGCCATCTCGACCAAGAACTCTTCCATTAAAGCCCATTTTCATCATTAATTTGGATCCTATACCCTTAGTGTGTTGTTCAAAACTACCAAAAGCATCATTACTTGAATCTGAATCTGAATGGAAAGAAGTAGATGAATTATGTGGTGAATAACTTACACTGCATTCAGACTTAGTCTCAACATCTGAAGTGGAAGGCTTTACCTTTTCACACTCACCACATTGTGATCTAATCAAGAGCTCATCCTTGGATTCAAGCTTCAATTTTAAACTTGAAATTTGCTCTTCAAGGGAGTAGAGCTTACATCTCAGGAATGCATTCTCATCTTCAATCTGGCTATTGATGCTTTTAAGCTCTTCCATCTTGGCTTTATGTGACAACTTGCCCACAGTTTTCTGCAAACACACTAATTCCACAACTGCACACTACAATCTAATCAAGTGATATTGAAAACCAATAACTAAAAGCAACTGTCAAAACTTAATTAGAAGCTAACCCAGCTTTCTAACTACTCTGATACCAACTTGATCTGTAAACTCCACTGATAAACTCAAAGTGAAGTTCAAAATATGAATACTAAATTTCTCAAAACTTATCAAATTCTCAAAAAAAATCAAAAGAACTTGAAAAATATTTTCGCAAAAATCTTCTCGGTTGTTTGGTTGGATTGGAATGATCAAAAGACTTATTACTTCCATTTACCAATTAAACTAGTTTTTGTTTTTTTACATCAAATGTCGTAAATTGTTGAAATTTAAACTTTGCATGATTTCATAATTAAAAAATCAGAAAATTGAATTAAAACATGCAAGCAAATGACAAATTACCATCTGACATTTATAACGGAGTTCGACATATTTTCCCTACATCTCTGGGTCCGC
Source organism: Torreya grandis (assembly GCA_037957365.1). NCBI lineage: Eukaryota > Viridiplantae > Streptophyta > Pinopsida > Cupressales > Taxaceae > Torreya > Torreya grandis. The sequence goes on from JARHVA010002570.1 coordinate 1,079,460, forward strand.
CCAATAGTGAGGACCATTTCTATTAAATTTGTGTAACAAATGGCTTACAAATTCTTGAAATTCTGCACAACTTCCCTCAGGCCTGATCTCTATCTACGAACTCCACCTTGCTGATATACTCAAGCTCGATCACACAGAATCCTTCCTCAGTCTTCAACCCCTTCCGAATGTGCTTTGGTCCCTTCACTGAATCCATTAGTATATCCAAATAATAATGAAATACTTCTCTTTTAAATTACAAAACATAATTGAAAAGTCTTACCCTCTATGCATAAGGTCGGATATTGGAGAAAATCCCATTTGGTAGCTATCTCCATGCTTAAAACAAACTCTCAGCCTCTTAAAATAAAAATACACAGTCCATAACCTGTTTAAAACAAATGCAAATTCGTGCCTTTATACTCAGTTTGAAGCCTATGGTGTAGTGGCTAAGCCTCCTACCTTTTTGCCACAAGGAGAGGGGTTCAAAACTTTGGCCTACTTAGGCGCTTGGCATTTTATCTTGTTATCCCACATGTGTGGGTTGAGCATTTTTAATATATTTTGTGGGTTTATCCCACATGATGTGTGCTTAGAGAAAGGGTAGCGCTGGAAAGAGTCTTTGGCTACCTACTTGTCATGTGGCTTCGGCCACATAAGACTCCCTTGACTCGAGCTTGGGCTAGGTCTTTCCTTGGAGAGCGTGCCATGCCATAAGACTCACCATGACACAAGACTCACCAGAAGACTTGCTACCTTGCTTGGTCTTGCCACCTTAGTCAAAGATCCTATCTCACACTACCATGTGGCATGTTGATGACGTGACATGTCATCGAACCAATTTTTTTTGTAACCCTTAGCATTTTGCCAAGTGTTAACCTCTGATAAGTCTAGATGTCGCTATGTTTCTTGAAACACGTGCCAAATGTTGCAAGTGACTTTTTTTTGACAAATATTCAAATGACCATATCTTGAGCATCCAGACTCCATTTTATGAACAGTGAAAAGTGTCAGAAAGCTCTCAATGAGATCTATAGTGTGCTGCCACTGAAACTCTGACTTGAAACCATTTTTAGAACCCAATTTTTTATCACCATCAAAGGGTCAAAATAAAAATGTGCATCACATCAAAATCATCTAAAATCACTAAAATCTCATGAAAATAAGGCATATCTTCAACTTGAAGTCATACACTCTCATGCACCCACAAGCAAAATGGTCAAATATGAGCCACATGAGGTCTCAAATAATATGGAGCACATCTGAAAGTATACATGATAGATGAAGAGAACAAAGGATGTCTATACATTTATATTTTAAACCTCATAGTTCTCTCACTGAATGACTAACTGATTGAAGGTAGTGATAAACCCAAATGGCTAATTAGGCTTAGCAGGCCTAAATGAAACCCTCACAGACCTATACATGAATGTGTAGATAAATTAATAGTTTTGAAGATATTTTGAATATTTAAATCCTCATGGTAATGCATAACATGTTATAATGTGATTTCATGAGCTTTAATTCACTTGAAAACAAAGGAAATACTTAGGTAAGTTATTAGGGCCAAGATTGCAAGAAGGCTTATAAACCCTAGCATGAGCTAAAAGATGTTGTATAAGCTCTAGAGAAGAATAATGGTAAATATACCATTAATTTATGTCATTTTGGGTATAATATACCTCCCTTGGGTGTTTAAAATCAAAACCAAACCCTAAGATATTTTTTTAAGCATAAATCTCTCTTTTTACCTAATAGTTACATACGTACTAGCCCAAGAGCCTGAAAGAATCACTTGAAACTATACAGATAAGTTTCATGGGAGACCAAGATCATTATAGATGTTAGGTACCCTTGTATATTTTTGTTTTTTAAAATTATTTAAGTGATTAAGGACATATTCTTTATCAATCATTGTTAAGGTGATAAATATTTCTCAAGGTGCTAAAAAGACTAGAAATTACTTAATGGGAAAAATTGTCTTACCAAGTGCATTAAATAGATTGGGTGACATTTGAAATGAATTGAACAACCTCTATAACTCTCCTAATCACATTTTTATTCCTTTGGTTGGCACATACAAGGTACAAGGTATACAGAAAAGGGCTCAAAATGACTGTTTCAAGCTATTTGGATGCATGTAATGTTGTGTTAGACCTTCAAATTGGACTTGGATCATGGTCAAGAGATCCATAAACTAAATCAAATATTTCTCTGAATTTTCACACATGTGAGCTTTGACTAGAGATAAAACTCAATTTCTAGGCCTAGAGGCCCAATTTAGGGCTAATTGGGGAGAGAAACAAGTGGAGTAAATGCACTTGAATTTAATGTACGCTAATAAAATTTTGCATAGAGCTGTAAGAGAATAATATCTATTTACAAATATGATTAGTTTCCCAATATCATTTTGAGAATATTCTATACAAAGATCTTTGTATGTTTTGAGGACTACAAGGAATTGAAGACAAATATGGGCTTATGTGTGAAATACAACATTGGAGAGAGTTTGTTGCATCCAAGGATATTGATAAAAGTTTTTTAAGACTAAGAGAGGCCTTTCATCGAGATATTTTGTATTCATGAGGATAAAATCAATATTTCAGTATTTTGAGCAAAGAGAGGCATAATGGGACTAATGGGTTTCAAGACACCTAAGAAGAAATGATCACCACTCCAATGTCAGTATAATGAGGTTCTAAAACTAATGCAAGGTGTCAATAACATAGAAAAAATATAATTTAAGAATACTTGATTATTAAGAAGGCCACTTATCACTTTGTGCTAGAAGAATTATAATTTTTGAGAAGGTGTTGAGTTATCTAATGAGCTGATCAACACATGAAATCATGATCACACCAATCATGATCATACCAATCAAGACATGTTGAAGGAGTTTATAGTATTTATCTCTAATGGTTTTTTTATTGTAACTTTTCTTTTCACGGAGTGACACTTTTTAATTACTCTCTATTATGCCAATTGTTTTCTCTCTCTCTCTCCTTATCTCATTCTCTATATATGAAACCTTGACTACATGTGTAATCATCCTCCATCTAGGTATGGTGAAGCCCTACCCATTTCTATGCATTAGATCAAAGAAAGACTATTTATTTTACATCCTTATATGATTGTTTTTAATCTATGTGAATTATTACTTGATATTTTTTAGTGATTTCCTTAGTCTTCCTTGACATGCTCTCCTTTTTTAACACTTATATTGAGTTTGAAATCTTCTTTTGTAGGTCATGTGAAGTGTATAGGTGTAATGAAAAGGTTGAGTGAGTTTTTCTATTCATTAGTGTCATCCTAGACCTCTTTACTAGTCCTCCTAGCCTAAGTATTCATCACAAACTCTACATTGAAACGTTGATGTGAGAGATTCAAATTATGAGTAGTGTATGTAAAGGTTAGTCTCATGGTCTACATGTATAGATGTATCCCATTGGTAGTGATCAACTGCTTTAGTATATCACCCTATTAGTTATTTTTTGTTCATGTTATTCCTTACCATTTTTGTTTTCAAATTAGTAGTAGATCTTAATTGATACATTAAGGGGAGTTAGCCCTATAACCTAGAGGTTTGATCCACCTAAAGGTCACCCACAACCTAGGACCAATCCCATTGCATAGCTCAATTTGAGAGGGATTGAATCATCCTCTCAAGGGTGTAAATTTGAGATATAACAATTATGGCATGCTTGATGGTAAAATATTTATAATCAATTCAAGAGTTTTTGGTGTTTCTCTTCAATACATAAGCCTTTGAAAGCATTTCAACTAATATCAATAGAAACTCTAAATGTATTCATCTAGTTATAGTAGCCCAGGTACCATTTTAAACAAGTGTTATTTCATTTATACCTTTATCATGAGGTTTGATGGCTGAGTTTGAGGTTGTTTTTTGTTTTACACAAGTTGATGAGATATGACAAATTCATGTTGATCCTTGTCAATAGTTTATTGATCCTTATCAGTAGTATGTTGTTTTCTGCAAGGATTTTTTTATCAAGAATAGTACCCTTTTTATCAATCATTTTATCTAAATCAATAGTCATACCAAGATATTTCACCTCTTTGGTAGCCCTTTCATCCCTTTAATCAACCTTTTCAAGAACATGCTGCACCTAATAAACATAGCTACAATTCAAATCTATCTATCTCAAGATTCAAGAAAACTCTCTTTGGCTATGAAAGGTATATGATATGGCTCAAAGAAAAAAGGGAATATGGTCAAAGTATTCAAAGCCATCTAATTCCAAATGTGATAGACTCATTACAGTTGATAAAGAGAGAATGGACACCTATTGAGAGATAAAATTGGTGAAGACGAACTAGTGACATGATGAAAATAAATGGTCTAGTTCAAGGTATAAAGGGAAAACTAATAGTTCATGAAGGGAAACAAGTTTAGTGATATCAATCTCATGTGCCTTATCTTATACCACCTCAACATTATCTTGTGCCATATATTCTTCCTCAAAATATTAAGTCAAAGGAGGTTCAAGGTGTCCCAAGTCATTCACATACCCCTCAAGCTTTCACATCATGAAAATCAATCCAAGAGAACATCCAAAAGAATAAATAGGTTATTGTTGAGAGGGTTGAGAATTAAAAAAAATTAGAATTGGAGAGTTTGATTGATACTAGGAGGGAAGCTAATGAAGCTACCTTGGCACAAAAATTCACTCCCTTTCCTCATTAATCCCCCAAGAAGTCCTTTAAGATTCCAAGTTATAATAAAGTAGTGAAGTCATGGGATAAACAAAGTAGAATAATCCTAGACTGGGGAGTTGATATTAATGAATAACCTAAACCTATTAAAACTTCACTGATCCCTCCTTAAGATCCTAAAGCCTTCCCATCTTGTAAATCAAGTCAAGGAATCCAAGGCAAATAATAAATCCTTAATGAAAATCTTGAAAATCCTAAGACTTTCCCATCTAGGAAATAAATTTAAAATAACATTCCAATGAAAAATGAAGTCCTTGTTAATAAACATTAAATACAACACATTTAAAGTTTTAAGGGATTCATTGGTGAATGGATGGAAGAGAGAGATAAACACATTGATCATGAGATCTCAAAAGTAGTTTATGAAGTTGAGTGATCCCTCCTTGAGGAAGACAATCAAAATACAGTTGTATATCACTCTAAATAAGATTACGGGGAGGAAAATTAAAGTTAGCATGAGGAATAACTCATCATTGGAACACCTCTTGGTGAAGAGAGATTCAAATCAGCCTTTGAAGTTGAAGAGAAAGGTGACATTGATGGAGTACAAGTTGATCAAGTAATAGTAGACCTTAAGAGAGATGGTCTTCCCTAATGTGAACATGGTGTTGATCAAGATGTTATAGTAGAATAATAATATCCTAAAGATCCATTATAAGTGGAAAAAATTTGTTTTGAGTCCCAAGAGCATGATCAAAGAGGTACAAACTCTAACTCCTCAAATTTTATTGTGACTACCTCTATATTAGCTCCTATCAAGCTTAAAGAAGGTCTAAGTCAACTAGAACTAGGTGAAGTTAAAATAGAGGAATTTTTTGATGTTATAAG
>JARHVA010002570.1:1090000-1107500 GCA_037957365.1 Torreya grandis
ATGAAACATGTATGACTTTCTCTATAATATATTAACCTTTATAGATACCCATTTGGATCTTTAATTTTAATCAATTGTTTTTTGACCCCATTATTTGGATAAATCATTCTATTTCTATATTACCCCTTCTCCCTTAACCCTTCACTGGGACTAACACTAGATCATAGCCTCATTTGCATACCTTTCCATAACTGATAAGCCTAAAACAACCTCCATTAGTTATAATACATCAAATAATGTAATATTACAAGTTTTTGGAAATTTTAAATGGTCAAATCTCATATTATAGACTAAACTCTAGAGTCAGGGTTTCTAAGCCATTACCAGGGCCGAGAACACACTAAAGGGGATAAATTTCATCTTAGTGGGTTTAAAAAACCCAAAAAAAATTCATTGGATCTATACTAACCCTATACAACCTTTTCATTCAAACAACAAGTTCTAAAATCCCACCATCAATTGTAAACTCAAAACTCTTAGTTTACAACCTAGCTATGCACATAGGAAAATAGGGTACAGGGTTACTTTGACTTTACTTCAACTCTCCATATATTAAAAACATAATATGGGATTCTATACACTTTTATTTACTATATTATACCCCTTATAATCTCAATTTAATCCCAAACTAGTTTCAACATAATATGACTCAATCCTTTGACTATATGATGCCCTTTAGCAAATATGGTACTCAAGGATTGTTTCCTCTTTCAATGTCAAATCACTATAAACCTAAATAAATATGATCTCCCACTTTCTATTATCATTCAACATCATTCTTTAAACTCTTTATAATCCTTAATGAGTTACAAGATTAAACATAAGGCACAAAATTTCTTAGTTTACAAACTATATTTTTTCCAAGAACAATTACTATGGACAAATAGGATTTTTACCACTTATTGACCAATTAGATTCCTGAAAAAATTATTATCAACACTCTTAAGTAATCCTTAGTTAACCTTCCACATAAATATATACCAAAATAATCAAATTCTCATACTATAGTTGAATATTAGACTATATGTATACATGTTTTGCTGCAGTCTTTGATTGTCAACACAAAAGTGACTAATTTTCAATTCAACCTTGGATTCCTTGTAACATAATGTATTATAAAATGTGATCATGAACAATACCAATATCATGCACCAACAATTCTTACCATATGAAAGATACAACCACACAATATCCTTTGTTCTCTTTTCAAATGCAATGCAAAAAATATTTTAAAGTCACCAACTTTCTTCAATTCAACAAGTTTCTACCTTTACATTTCCATTCCTTATTATATAATGGAATGAGATTTTAATCCTGTAAAAAAACCCTCCCTCTCTTACACAACAAAACTCATATTAATAACAAATACTCTATAAAACATAATGGATAATTATTTTTTGAAAAGAAACCTCTCACCAACCTCTAGACCACGTATGGTGGTAGACTGCCACTTTACAAAAAACTTAGAAAATGAACTTAAAACAAACCTAGGATCCTCAAGAAACTTTATAGGGTCTATTAAAACATTTAGTTATCACTTACACACCAACTAGACTAACTTAGACCCATTATTACATTGTAAAATTTTGAATTTCCTTTTTGGAGTGAAAAACTATTTGAACTCAAATTCAAATTTGAACATTATTAAGACACATTTTAGACCTTTTATTTGAATTCAAAGATGCCCTTTCATTCAATGACTTAATTTCATAAAATCCACTCAAAAATCATCCCTCATTGTCTTATAATTCTCCATCAGTAAACTAACATTTCTTGCCTTCATTGTGCTGTTACAAGTCACATGTTGCACATATCCGCTTGTCACATTGATGATTCCCATGATCTCATTAATTTTTTTCATATCTTGTGCATGAATAAGTTTATTAGCAACTTGTTTAATCAATTAATTTCCCAATTTATTATTTATTAGGTTATTTGTTCAGTTGATGACTATGGTGCACACTCCTCCATCATTGTGAGTCGAGATAGACTCAAGCATTTTTATTGTAATGTCATCTACATAGGCACTCATCGAGGTATGTATATTCACTTGTAATTTACTACTTTGTTTTTAATAACTTTGATATATACTTTGGAAAATATAACTTAAATTCATGAATGTATTGTCTATTCAAGGCTATCATATGACATTTGATAGTCTGATTTAGATGACAACTATCACATCTCCTCATTTTTCTTCATCATTTTACATGCTTGTTCATGTAGTTGAACCTAGAACTAACCCAATAGAGAATCAATGGATAATTTAGAGTACCATTAAATTATGATAAGTGCATGTTTAAATTATTTTGTTATTATAGTTTAAAACATGATTTTATTAACATGGTTTCGTGTGTACTTGTTAATTTTATAAAAAAAATTATATTTAAATAGGTGTAACTACAAACAAGTTATGAGTTAAGTACCCACAATAGAAACCTTGGAGCAATCCAAGGCATTTAAGACAAGGAGAGTCTTATTTGAAAAAGGCAAAGAGAGGGAAACTATTTGATGATTAGGATGTTGTAGATGATGTACTTTTTGTATACCTATATGGAAATATATGCATTTTTGGCATTGTACATGTGTATATGATGTATTCACCTGATATTAGATACTATTTTTTTAGACATGATGTAATTTTTTATATGCCTATATGGCAATGCATTCATTATTGACATTATATGCCTATATATGGCTTTCGTACATGGCATTCTTATTTTGTAAATGAATATTTAAGAAAAACAATGAAGTAAATATTGTTTAAATCACTTGTGTTTAGATTATTATAAATTATTAGTTTTGAAGTATTTATAAGGATTATAAATGTTATGAGATTGAGAATAAATTGTTAGGATAATGTTGCAAATTAGACCCTTATAAGAAATTAATAATATCAATGATTGAATTTTAATTATGCTTGTATTATGATGTAGAGGTATGGAAGAGAAGTCTAAAAAAATATCATTATTTGGTTCTAAATCCAATTGATGACATTCACTTGCTATGGTTTGATTTAAATCTTATTTCACAAGCTAACTCCTCTTTTGACTCTTTGGACTTAATTTAGATTCTTACAACTAGTACTTATTCCTTGTACTCTTAGTAACACCTCCTTGATTTCATTGACCTCTATCCATACATCCTTTAATTAATTCAATTCATTTCTCATTCACAAATTTCCTCTTAATCTCTTTCTAGTTTCTTCCTAGGCACCTTCTTTTGGTCTCAAGGACCAAATCTTGGTCTATGTTTTAAGAGCTCAACTTGTCACATATGTTCTTATATGATCATAGCATACCTGGTATACCCCCATTCGAGTAATTAAATAATAGAATACTCTCATTCCATACCTTATGGACACAATGCTCTCTCAAGTCTTCTAGCATTTTTTATAGTATTTTGCCTTGTACAGAAATGTTGTGATTTCTCAAGATATTATAAGGGAATTTATAAGTACAATCTATTTTTTTTCATGTCTATGTTAAATTTCATAGCCAAACTCCACCTTTAACAATCACTTCCTTTATTATCCTACCCTAATTTAGGCCTAATTATACCTATTCCAAACCCTAAGTTCTAGAATATGTACACATACATATAATCTCAATTTAAAACCTTTTGATTCACCTTGTACATGTATAGGAGAGAGATTAATTTTTTTAATTAAATTCCCATGGTTAAATCTCTTAGAAATGCCCAAAGCTTGCTAATCTAGGGTTTCCCATCCCCTGTACATACTCTCTAAAGGATAAATTTGACCTTAACAATGATCTTGTTTTGTTTAAAATATACTCATGACTTCTAAAATATCTCATAACACCTTTTCAATGATCAAAACACCAACTTTGCCTTTATGCCTTTGAGATTGTATGTGGGGATTACATGAAGTTTGGAGTTTGAACACAATTTAAATGTGTCTAATATGTTTAAATACTATCACCATACTTATCAAGTACTTTTCTAAGCTTGGAACCCTCAAACACATCTTAAAAGTCCAAAAATTAGATTGCATGAATAATGACTATTATGAGACATGAAGGGGACTGTGACAAAATATAAATTAATTATAATTGTCAAATTACCTTATAAATATTATATATTTGTATATCATGTCATGAATACCAATCTTACCAAGTTTCAAGTCATTTGGATTTGTGCTTTGTCTTATAGACCCTTTTTACAATAATTTACCTTAAGCTGCGTGCATGCTTCCTTCATGCCAAAACTTGTCTTTCTTTAAAAAATTTATAGAAAAACCTAAATTTGATAACTTATATAAGACAATATATGTTTACAAACATCATATTATATGGTTTTAAGAGCTTTCCAAGGCCTAAACTACTTCTTGGCATCTAAAACTAGTAAAACTTCTAGAAATCTCTGATGGGTACCTTCTTAACTACAAGAGGATTGTGTCAAAATAGAATGCACTTTCACTATTTATAAGAGATTCATAATGTAATTTTATTTTTTTGTAGGTCATGTGTACAATTTTTACCAAATTTCATGCTTTGACTCAACCTGTAGATGCCTCACATTGACCAATTTTTATAAGGCAGGCTCTAATGTTGATCATGATTTGACATAGGGTTGACTATACTAAAACTAGTGAATATTTTCCATTATAAAAAATAAAAAAATATATATGTAATTTGTATAGTATATCATAATGTGCCTCTCCACTAAATTTCATGATTAGCTCCAACATATATTGGCCTGTAGGCCCAATTTGGCAAAAGTTACTTACACACGTCTTCTTGGTCAAATTTAACAAATGAGTCATCATCCTATTTTTCCTTGGTTTTTAATTCATATAATTTAGGGTAATTTTAATAAAACTCATCTTTATAAATGGTGTCAATGTACTTGATGACTTGATGTTTGTAGTCTTTTCACTAGTTTTGACTAGGCACAACCCCTTGGGTTCTAAGGACCAAATCTCACTTTAGGTTCCAAGAGTAAAATCACAATGCTTGAATGGTATTAAATGGTAAAAACATTCCTACCAAAGCATATTTCAATTTTTTAAACCTACTTCAACTTTCAATACTTATCCTAGGGTGTTCACTCTACTTCACACTATGTAGCCCATTAGGTCTCTAGGACCATTCCTTGGTTTAAGATGTTAAAAATAAAATTCATTACATTTATGGTCTTAAGTGATCATTATTCAATTGTATAAACCCTTCTCAAGTGACAAAATAATCTATTCCATTCATGCTACACCTCAATGTCACAATACTCTATCTAGGCTTGTAGTTATGCTTTCACTATTTTTCCCTTAGTTTGATTAACCTGCGTCCTTTATTGAAGATGTAAGAATAGTTTAGGGAACCATATATAACCCTTCAATTCCTCAAAAATTTAAAAAACTTTAATCTTCTCCTAGTTTTCACTTTCTTTGATATAAACCCCTAAACTAGGCCTAATTAGGCCTATTCTAACCAAAAGTTCTATATCTTGAATGAACAGTCACCTATCAAAGTTTAACTCACTATAAAATCTCCAATCTTCTTTTTTAATAAATCTTGTCTCACTCTCTCAATGCACCTTCTAGGCTTTTCTAGGCCTATTATCATCTACCTTATCTATATACAATCAGAGTTAAATACAATATATTCTAACATCCTACCGTATCGTCAAACATAACAACCAACCTTCATTGAAGGCCCCAAGTATTCCTTGTACCTATTTCCCACTTTTGCCCAAGTAAGACTATAAGGCATAGTAGGCCTAATTCATGTTCTTAAATATTATTTTTCCCCTGTGATGTTATTGCTCACTCTTGACCCCACTCTCACACATATAATACTTATTTCAGTATTAAACAACTATTCTCACAAGCTTAGACACCCACTCTTCCAAATTATCCACTTATTTCCCCTTATTGGCTTCAAAGACTAGGCCTAACAACTACACTCTATTATAAACATGTCCCACTAGGGTTTTAGGCTTCTTTAGGATTGGCATTTGGCCATATCTTCTCCCATATACTTGACTCAACCTCCAAACCACCTTAAAAACTTGAAGTAGGGAAGCCATACATTTAGTTATCATAATTGTCATTGCATTATATTAAATTTATATGTTGTGTGCAAAGAGGGTTTGTGGGTACAAGTTTGATGGATTGGCATAATAAATCTATCTTTATACTTCTTGACCTAATTTGGCTGATTAAAGGCATGATAACTTCATTTTAGTTCTAAATCCACAAATAATCCCCTCCCTTTCATAATTTAAAATATTACAACATTTCAAAGGCTCAAATCCTCACCAAAATATATGTCATAATATCTTCTACCTCCAACTAGAAACTTTGCCTCTGGTACCAGCATGTGTAAATACAACACTTTGAGAATATATATATATATATATATATATATATATATATATATATATATATATATATGTATATGTATATATATATGTATATGTATGTATGTATGTATGTATATATATATATGTATATAAGTATGTATGTATATATATATGTATATATATATATATATATATGTATGTATGTATGTATGTATGTATATATGTATGTATGTATATATATATATATATATATATATGTATGTATGTATGTATGTATGTATGTATATATGTATATGTATATGTATGTATATATATATATATGTATATATATATGTATGTATATATATATATGTATATATGTATATGTATATGTATATATATATATATATGTATATATATATATATGTATATATATATGTATGTATATATATATATATATATGTATGTATGTATGTATATATATATATATGTGTGTGTGTGTGTATATATAGGTATATATGTGTGTGTGTATATATATATATGTGTGTGTGTGTATATACATACATACATACATATATATATATATATATATATATATATATATATATATATATATATATATATATATATATATATATATATATATGAAAATTACATGTGTAACAATAACCATGACACCCACTTCCTCCCACAAGTGTATTTTCACTACTGTTCTGGAACACAAAAACACTGACAATAAATGTTGTCAAAGTTGAAGCTACAGTATGAGAAATCAATTGTAGGTGCTTGTTGACTTAAAAATATAAATGGAAACACATTTAAGGGGGTTAATAATGTATAATACTAGGTTCTTGACCTCCCATTTGGTTCAAAAGATAAACCCACCACCTATTCTAAGCTCAAGAATGCCCTTCCCAATACAAGAAAGATGCTAATTTTTAGCATAACATTAGACATGCATAAAACCAAAAATGTAAGTCATATAGAGGAACCCTAAGATCCCTAATTTACATGTAAAATTCCTCTAATTTCACCTTGAATCTAGTTTGAATCACCTCTAATACTAATCCATGGAAAAAGTTGTATTAATGGGTCTTAAAATATAACTTTTTGGCAGTGAAGAGACAAATTCTTGACCTCCAACTACAAACATTGCTATCGAGACCAGTAGGTGAAACTACACCACTTTATTATATATATATATATATATATATATATATATATATATATATATATATATAGGTAAATTATATGTTTTTCAATAACCGTGACACCCACTTCCACCCACAAGTGCATATTAACACTATTTCGGAGCACAAAAACACTGACAACAAATGTTATCAAAGTTGAAGTTGTGGTCCAAGAACTTAATTTTTTCTACTTTTTACTGAAAATTGGCATTGCAAATATGTTCATGATGTATAATAACATCTATTACTAGCTTAATCGTCTCCTATATATCCTATATGACAAACTCGCCACCCACTCTCAGCTCAAGAATGCCCTTCCCAATACAAGAAAGATGTTGATTTTTAGCTTAACTTCAGGTATGCATAAAACCAAAATTGTAATTCATATGGAGGAACCCTAATATCCCTTGTGTGCATGGTAAATTCCTCTAATTTTACCCTAAATATATTCTAAATCGCCTCTAAGATCAATCTATGATATGATTTTTAGTAAAGGGTGCTATAATACAAATTTTTGGTAGTGAAGAGACAACTTCTTGACCTCCTACTAGTAACTTTGCCTCCAAGACTATTAGGTACAATTATACCACTTTGATAATGTCTATATAGGTAAATTACATGTTTTCTAGCCACCATTACACCCACTTTCACCTGAAAGAGCTTTTCCACTACTATTTTGGAGTATGGAAATACTAGTAACAAATATTGTCAAAGTTGAACCTACATTCTAAGAATTCAATTTTTGGTGGTTGTTTGAAAAAAATTGGGATTTATAACACATCTAAAGGGGTGAATAATTTCCAAGACTAAGTTTTTAGCCTCCCATCTGACCTAGACGACAAACCCACCACTCATTCTAGGCTCAAGAATGACCTTCCAAATACAAGAAAGATGTTGATTTTTAGCCTAACTTCAGGCATGCATAAAACAAAAACTTTGAGTCATATGGAGGAACCATAAGATCCCTAATGTGAATATTAAAGTCCTCTAATTTTACCCTAAATCTATTTTGAATCACCTCTAATACCAATCCATGGTAGAATTTTAGTAAAGGGTCTTAAAATGCAAATTTTTGGTAGTTAAGAGACATTTTCTTGACCTCCAACTAGAAACTTTACCTCTGGGACTAGTATGTGAAAATAAACCACTTCAAATTCATATATATAGGCAAATTACAATTTTTACAACAAATGTGACACCCATTTCCACCCACATGTTCATTTTCACTACTGTTCCAGATCACAAAAACACTGACAACAAATGTGTTTGGAAAACTACAAGGAGAAATAAATTTGTCATGAACAATTGTTTAGGAGTGTATAAATGTCAGGTAATTTTAGTAAACTTATCTTAGCTTAAATAATATGAAACTATTTACTAATGATGTTAACCATGTAAAGGTGGAAGATGATTTGGCACCACTAAGCTACAAAAAAATTATAGTAATTAAAGATGAAATTTATGAATGTACTACCTACAAAATCAAAAACATTTGGTAAAATTGATTACATCTACATTTTACAAGTCAAAATACTTGGCATTTCAATCCAATTAACCACTTGGATCTACTCTAATATTGATAGTATCAAGAATAACTTCATGGTTTGATTCATGAACTTTCCATAGATTCTTATTTCTTAGCCTCCCATGATATTTTTGTAATTGAATATTCATTATAAGAATCAAATTTAAATAGTGTAGAATATTCCTATGATTTTCAAAGTATTCAAACAGCCATACATTTGAATTTTATATAGGATATCATCAAATCCAAGTTCTAGTGACTACCAAAAACCCAGTGGGATAATCAATGTTTTCTCCATCTATAACTAGGGAAGTCAATTGTTTTTCCATCTACACACTGACATAAGTAGTAATATGTTCCTTATTCATTTTCCTCATCTGAAATAACTACAAAAACATGGTCTACATCATAAAAAAAAATTAATGACATTATGAAGATAGATTATGAGAATAAATAATACATAAAGATTAATCTTCTACCTGGCTATACTAGATCGGATATATGGTCAAAGTCATGTGAGGATGTCATGTTAGTAGGTTGCAATGTTGGTGGAACCTGATATGTCTTGATTGGAATTAGAGGTTTGTAACTCTAGTCATCCACCCACTCTTTTGACTCACACTCATTCTAAACAAATTTCATGCATGCATAACAAAATCATGCCAAGTGTTGTATATGAATAGTCCAAGAACCTAAATTTGAGTTACAAAATGAGTGGAGCTCACTTGAACCTGTTAGAGTCATACAATCCTCATAGTTTGCTAAGTATTTTTCCTTCATTAACCAAAAATGACTATGAATAATAGAATTTGTTTGACCACCATGGCATATGTTCTCATTACACTCTTCAACCATAATTTTTGCATCAATCAAATTATCAACATTGTCATATTTTTAACTACTCCCTTGAAATGGCTCCTTTTATACATGCTCTAGCACCATCATGCTCCTTTTTTTATGGCCAACCTCATTGAAACTCCAAATATGTTCTACACCAGTGGTAACATGTATCCTGATTAAAAAATAAAACATTTGTGTATTCTTAAATTGTGATGTGAAATTATTTGACCAAATGTAATGTCATTTGAAATTAATGTTCCTCTGAGTCAACTATCTATAGAGATTATCAAAATAACCTTGCACATACTCTATAAAATGTGATCGATCATCAATGATATATAAATGGTACTCCCTTAATATTTTTTTATCTTCCTTTATACTATTAGGTGCATGCATGAATGCTATATGCATGAATATGTCAATTTATGTTGAGTTATAATATTATGATTGAACTTTCATTTGTGGTCTGAATGTGTAATTTTCTGTAAAATTGACTTCTAAAATGATATAATCAAGTGTGAATGTGTCCTTTATTATCTTGAAATGTTCATCCAACCATTTATCCCTATGTGTGTGCCTTGCATACTCATAAACAATTTTCTCAATGAATTTGACCATAAATTGTGAAACATGTATCTCTTTTGTAACAAGCTCACACCTTTTAGATTCTTTGCCATCTTTTACTTGATAAGTCATAGATTTGTATTTTCTCAAACTAACTAATTCATGTCCAATTGCACCTATACACTCCTCATGGATACATTTTTTCAATTTTGGCAATCTACTACAATTGCTACAATTTCCATCCAAACATGCTTTCTTATAAAAAAATTGTCCATCTAGTCTTTCACAAAAAATATTTGAAATAAATTCCCTAGTTTATTCTAGTGGAACTTATATGCCACACTCCTAAAAAATGTTAGTAATATGCAAATTACAATGAATATGGCAAAAAACTTCATTGTGCATTAAAAATTCAACATGTTGCCTACAACAACAAGTGGTGCATGTGTGATTTATTTTTACATAAAACGGTTTGGCCATATCAAAAATTCTTTGACTAATAGCAATTTGTCAAAAAATTTCCAAAAACTTAGTGTTCAATTGTGTTTGAGTCATATCCAAGAAATGTTTTTGATGTGGTTCACAATTACGAGAACCAACTCTTATTTTCACTACATATTTTGCATTGGGTGAAACTCTTGTATTATCTTTCAAAAATTGTGAAAGTAAGTCCTTCAAAGAATTGGCGATAGCCTTGTCCTTTCATGGAAGAGAATGCCTAGAGATCTTTCGTATTGGTTTCATTAAGTCTTTCACATCTTTCAATTACTTTCATTATTTTTTTCTATTTATATCAAGTTTTCAACTTATTTTTGAAATCAATCATTTTTTCCTTGTTTTAGCACTTACTACACAAGTTATCATTATACATCAAGTAACATTACAATCTTTATTACATGATTTTGGGCATATAATATGATATGCATCATGTATATTCTCAACAATTTCCTCATTTTCATTATCCATGTTAGATGTTCTTAGTCCTAATGTGTACATTATAGGTAACTCCAATCTACATGTTATTTTCATTATCCATGTTAGATGAAATTGTTGATATGCATCAATGAAATAAATAATTGACATCTTTGACTATCATACTCCAATCTATAAAAGAAACTATCCAAAATTTCTTGAGCCTATCTTCTTGAATGGCAGTCAATCATTTTCTTATGCATTGATTTTAAAATATTTTCATCAACTTCAATTAAGTACTTATCTTTTCTATGCACAATTCTTGGAGGTTTTGTTATTGGTGGAATCCATTCAGAGGGTGTTTTAAAATCATTATATGTTTCCATGAAATTTTCTTCATTATATATTTCCATGGAATTTTTTTCATTGTTAATTTTATCATTATTTGAGTCCATTAAATTTTCTTCATTATTTTTGGGTAAAGTATCATGCACAGGCTCTTCATCAACATAATCAAAAACTTTAAACTTTGAATGTGAATTTCCAACATTATCTAATTTTATATTGTCAATTTCATCATAATTTAACTCATTATTATGATTTTCATTATAATTCAATTCATTATTATAAATTTCATCATTACTTAATTGATTATTGCCAACAGCCTCATTATCTAAGGTATTTGGCTCATAAGAGTTAGTGTTTACACCTTCTATGGAATGAATTTCTTGCATTCGTACGTTGTTTTTTTCTCTCAAATCTTATAATTTCTCTAATGTTTTTTTATTCAAATTTTTCCTCCTCTATGAATGCGAAATAGAGCCCATTTTGATAAAAGAAACCAAAAAAGTACTTCAAATGTGGGGTCCAAAAAAATTTGAGACCAAGATTGTACAAAGAGTACGTAGGGAATATATATGGGGACAATAATCTCAATTAGGTATAAAAATAGATGTTAAAAAGTGGCTTTTTATTTTTACTTTAAGGAATGCGTACACGTTCTTATAACGTGTATGCCTTTCTATAACATGTATGTGTTCCTTGAAGTATAAGCATATACTATAAAAACAAGCAAAAAAGCTCATATTCAAGAATTTTTTCCATTATAATACTATAGTATGATGAAATAACACTCAATAAGACTATAATATGATGCTTAAATCCGTAATATGATGCAATAAGACTATCAGATGTTGCAATTTTTATATCATATCATGCAATAAGGCTCAATATGATGCAATACATATCCAATATGATGTGATTAGGCTATCATATGATGTAATATGGCTCAATATGATGCAAGTAGGCTATCATATAATGCAATAAGTCTCAATATGATGCATAAATCCCTAATATGATGCATAAATCTCTAATGCCTGATGCAATAAGACTCCTGATAAGACTATAAAGCAATAAGACTAATGAATGATGAAATAAGGATAAATATGTAAGATAAAATGAGCTAATTTTTCCTAAAATCCCATCATAGGTCATTACAAAACCAGGTTAATAACAGGTTCACAAATTAACACTAATCACATTCATGAATTTATGCATTTGTGATGAAATCAAGGAACTTAGGGGTTGTGTTTGTTATAAAATTAGGATTTAGGGTTAGGGTTTTAGTGTAATAGGTTTATACATCTGTATATGTCATGAAATTAGGATTTAAGGGAACTACATACATGTTCAAGTGATAAAATTATGGTTTATAATCAACATATCATGAAACATGACCTAATTTAGCCCTTTCAATCACATCATAGACCTAAATTTAGGTTAAATGGGTTGAAATTGGCCACATTTGCATTTGCATTTGTATTTATGACTAAATTAGGGTAAGTTAAGTCATACATGTTGCATCTATATTATATAATTGATTGGGACATAAATTTGGTTTATGGGCTCAATTTTGCCTAAATCATATCCCTAATTAAACCAATCGACTAATTGGTTTGATTAATGATAGATAGAATCATACATAATTTTGTCCCAAATCATATATATCATGATTTATAGTTATGCTAGGAAGGGGTTCAAATTGGTCTCCCATGCCTCCTTAATTTGATTTCCCCTATAATTGAACCTTGTTGTGCCACATGTGTACCTTATACACCCAAAATTTTTAAAACTATCATAGATGCATTAAGTCCTAGAAGTTTCAGAGTTGATAATGCCTCAAGGAGGAAATTATAATTACATATAACCATGTGTACCTTATACATTCTTGAAAGTGTCAACACTATTAGAGGTGTCAAGTCCTAGAAGTGATAAAGAGCTTTATCAAGTCCTTGTGAGGCTTGATCCAATTAGATATGTATGCACTTGTGTATCTTATACACACATATATTTATGTTATATATATAAGTATCACTTGTCTTAGAAGCATCATATTTGTTAGAGCCTCAAGACACCAAATCCAATCAAAGATATCCACATGTGTAGGTCTAATACACCTAAAAAACTGTTAGAGTTGTCAGATATGAACATAGTTAATACTTAGACATGTTATGTAACTAATCCAACCAATTTAACTAAGGCCTATTAAAAACTTTATCATGCATATATAGAATCCAATAATATTTAAATATTGACATATATCCAATCAACTCAAGTCTAGTAAATAATTCACATGGTGTGACCCTCTAACATGCCTTTACTATAGAAAAATTGTCATGTAGAGCCCTTTAAGGTCCCATTTGCATTGAACAAGCACCGAACATTATCATTTTTATACATGTATGTATTCAAATTATTTATATCCTTCTACCTTGAATTACCTCTACACATCCCAAAACATACATTCATATTAAGTCCTACACATAGGAGAGAATGTAATTCAGCAATGGATGAGCCTCAATCTCAAATCCTAAGATATATCAAGAATTCTGAGACATGTACTACTTTATTATAATCCACATCATCAGGTTTAATCTCATTAAAATTAAATATGAACAAGATGATTGAAGATATATGTACAAAATATATGTAATATTAAAACCTTTGATGAGGGGATGCACACTGGTATTCAATTTTGATCAACTATATATATGAGGTGAGCAGTTCATCATCAACATGAATAATTATTGGGTCTCTCTACTCAGTATCATCCTTGAGGGGAAGCAATTCTCAGATTTAGGGGACATTGTCAGATGTTTAATGTATCTCAAAAACATTCCATAGAGTTTGAGCTGGGGTAATTTATACATATGTCATACTTGGTCAATGTCAGGTATATGCCATCCCTTAATAGTTTCAAACAAATTCCCTAGTGAATTTAGATATTTTCTAAGCTATACATTCATCACTACATGCACAACATATTATAATAACATCTTAAAACCACATCATCACTAATTGATATATGTGACCATTTCAAGTTTATTGAGCTCAAAACCACATCTTATAAAAAAAATGCATACCCAACTTGACCAAAATACTTAAGAATTTAACATGTACATACACTGTAGGTCCATCATCCTACTTTAATATCTTACCATCCCAGTTACATAGTAAGGTATAAAACTCTATATTATTGATAAGCATCAAGTGTTGTCTAGCTTTTATTTTAACTTTCAATTGTTACATCCATGGTGTGGCTAGGACTAGTTCCATGTCAAAGATACACTCTTCAGATGATGTGGGAATGAATGGAGTGGTTGATGTTTATCCCAAGTATGATGGAGGGGTAGATGAAGGAGGTGCACATAATGGAGGATTAACCATATTTTCACAAGAGATCTTAATTTTATGCAAAATTTAAATAATGTATTTGAATACATTAGGGGAATCAAAATCAAATAATTGTAACAATAAAAGACTCTTTTTAGACTTTCAATTGGGATTGCAAAATGCACCTATTAAATTAGGTTCAATAAGTGACCTTAGAGGAAACTTAATGGGTTGTATTGAACACATTTTAGGAATGTTTTTGGGATAATCCAAGGCATGACTCACGTGTATTGGGATCTATTATATAGTATTATTTTAATATATATGAAAGAGATGCACTGTTACACCGAGGTCTCTATTATTATTTATAGTTACACAAGATAATTTATACTACATATCCCAATTCAATGGGTTTGGCACTTATACAAATTAGTTCAAAATTTATAAATAAAGGGGTCTAGTCAAAGAAATCAAAGAAAAAATAAAAGGTTAAGCTAGGATTTTAGGCAAGTAGGATAATATCAATAAGAAACACAAAATTTAAGGGCTAGAAGGATTTTAGGCAAGTAAGTTGGTAAGGTATATCCTTGCCCTACTAGGGGAAAGATCCCAATAGCTTTGCATGTTTCAATTGTTGAACAAGGCTTTTGTTAACATGTCTTCTATTGATGAAACATATTGGTGTAAATAAATATTAAATTGTAACAAAAGCTAAACATGTAATATCTAATACTTTTCCAACATTTATTCTATAAAATTAAAAGTAACCAATCATATCTTGACAAGTAAGAGTCAATAATTGATACTCTAATGCACAATGATTGGTACACTAAAGGTTAAATTTTGATCATTGGTTTAAAAATGCATTTTATGACCTCTCATGATAAAATTAGTTATATTGTCAAATGTATAATGTGTTAGACCTTTAAATCTTAGTTATAAGTAGTTAAGATGACATGTTGAAATGGGTAAAAATTTCTAAGTCTAATGCAGTGTTATGGCACCTTAATTCACTATCCAAAGCTAATGGGACCTTTCCCCTATAAAAAACATGAAATTTGACATTTCCCCTATAAGGATGCATGGTTAATGGGACCTTTCCCCTGTAAAAAACATGATTTTTTTTGTTTCATTTAATGTCAAATACATATGTATGTGTTATATAATGCATATGTGTTATTTATTATGTTATATAAAGCATATGCATTATTTGAATTTGAATTTAAAACCAATCTTTTAGGCTCAAAAATGGCTTGGATTTCTATGCCAAAGGCTTGGGACTATGTATATATAGCTGAGACCGAGAGTTTTAGGAAAAACCAACAAATTTAAAGTTAAATCCCTAAATACGCTATGGATTTAAACATAAAAATTCAAAAAAATTATTACCATTACGACAAGCACATTTTTCTATTTCTTAATGTATGATTTTTATAATTTTTGGACTATTTTAATGGTTCAAACTATATTTATTTCTAACAACACCTTTTATAGGCCACTACATGCCTCACCCATAGATGCTTATTCATGTTTATCTAATTTGTTTTAATTTAATCCACATGCAAATAAAGTTATATGGTAATAAACTAGGCCTAATTCTACACACATTAAAAAAAATCAATTTTCATTTTTTTGAGGTAGAGAGGGTGGGTCACATGGATGACTATCCATTTTTTGGTCAGTTTTAAGGATATAATTAATTACAAAATTAATAAAAAAATATTCATCAAAAAAAAATATAAAAAATTTCTTAACACACTAGATTATTTAATCTAAATATTGACCAAAGGGTTTCTAACAATATTAAACAATGCTAAAAAAATGGTGGGTCACACAAAATGGTACAATTAAATTTTTTTAAAACAAAAACACAAGTTCCTCTTCAAATTTTATATTTTTTACCTATCTATACTTAATCATTTTTTCAAAAAAAATAGTTTTTTAGAAACTAGACGTGAAATTCTATAATTCATGTTTTTATACCATATTCAAATTTTGAGTGTAGCCATCTCTAATTATCTATAGAAGTTCACATTTATAAAATTATAGAAAAATCATGTCCATGGGTAGGCCCTTTTTTGTCCCCCAAGTTGGTGCACTTACCCATTAGTACAGTTTAAGCTTATTTTGACATGTTTAAGGTAATGACTTATATTTATCTTGTGTTATTATATCCATACCATGATGTGCAAAAGTTTATCCAAAGGGTGTCAAAGTTTCATAAATTATCCCTCAAGTCATATCACCTTTTGACCACCTTCTATGAAAATTTTTTACATGTTTTCTGAAGTTTACGTTATTTTGTAAAGATTAAGGTAAATGTCATGAAAGAGAAAGGTGTATGTAGCCAATTATAATGCATGTCAAATCTAACCAAGATTAAATGTACATTAAAAAATACTTTTCAAAGCCTATGAAGGAATTATTTAACCATAAATGTCAATAATGTCAGATCATTCAGGATTATTTTTAAAAAAAATTGACCTTTTGTAATGTA
>JARHVA010002570.1:1115000-1147500 GCA_037957365.1 Torreya grandis
TGGCATTAGGGAAATTCAACTAGCAAAGATACGGGAGGTCAATACTTTACTTGGTCAAACAACCAATGACAAAGGGGTGGCCAAGCTTAATTGAATAAATGGTAATATCACCATTATAATGGGATCTTAAATATGTTTTTAAATGGGTTTTGGGAAGTACATATGGGTAAAAATAGGGGAGATTGTTGGACACCATTACTTTGATGGTATTGTTTCTTAGAAACGTTTGCATATATTTAAACCCCAAGCCTCAACAAAAATTAACCCATGAATCTCTTTTGAGGGAGAAAAGTTATAGGTTTTTTAGATAGTGAGGAGGATTTATCCAACTTAGGAATGATATGCCACTTTTCCAACCTATGGCCTCCTCTCCTAGATCTCAATGGTTGGATTCTAGGGAAGTGGAAGTCGTTGATGAAAGGTAATTTGTGAATCTTCCCTACACTAGAGGCTTTTTTGTTGCTTCTTTTTATTTGGTAGAGGACAAGAATGTCCTATTTCATAACTCCATTTGTTCATGGGGAAAGATCTTTCTTACTTTCAAATCATGTTTCTTGTCCTTTTATCCACACATTGAGGCTTTTAATGTATGAACAATCTAGTTAAGATTGCCTCATCTTCCATTATAGTTTTAGATGGGTTTTTGTTTCAAATCCATAGGTAATTATTTATGTGAATTCTTATTTATATACTCTAAATCTCTTTGTCATACTATTGTTACTCATATTTTGGTTAATTTGGATGTTGTCAAAGATTTTTTTGAGTCAATTGTGTTGAATGTTCAGGATCTAGTATGGAAGTAATATGTGGATTATGAAATCTTGCCTTTTAGATGAAGAATTTTTTTTTAAAGATAAAATTTGGTCAGTTCTTGAAATATATTTAAGCCTAAAAAAGGATTATCCTAGTGGAAGGATACCCTTCTTGAGCATTCATTTGTGGCAAATGATAGTGAGAGAATGGGTTCTGATAGAGATTTGAAAAAACTCAAGGATCATATAGATCTATCTCAAGAAGAATTTTAGATAATGAATATCACATCCATGCTCAATGAAAATAGAGACTGACTAGTTAAGGAGAACATAGATTCATTAAAAGAAATAGATAGTGTAGATCTAGATTCAAGAATCAATCCATTGGATTAGGCACCCTTAAAAGAATTGAATTCAATAGTTTCATTGGAAATACACATTCCAATCTACCATGAAGAAGGGGGAGAATGGATTGTTGTTGGCAAAAAAATAAATGTTGAGGTAAATCTAATCCTTTGAATATGACTCTTAGATCAAGAAAGGAAAATGTATCAGAAGAGTCTTAGTTGTTTCTTGGTTTTTTGTTAATTTGAATAGTATGGGACAAGAATTCCTAATATATCTAGTTTCTTAGCCACATCTATATGATTAATGTATAGGGATTTATTGTATATCTAGGATGTTAGCCTTATCTTCATGCTTCATGCTTCATGTCTAGGGTTAGGTCCCTAATTTAAGAAACCTCTTTTTTATCAATAATAATAAAAAGGTTATAAGGTAAGGTTACCCATTATAACCCTATGGGTGTGATTTTTATATCACCTATAGGCCCATAAGGGTAATAATATAACTAAATATAAAACTTCCCATTTAGTTTTTGATTTATAATAACTTAAATAATAACTAAATACAATTTTACTTGAGTTGTTATGTTATCATTATACAAGAGAGATTTTAATTGCTAAGTGTATGTTTTAAATGAATCTATGTAGGCATGTGGGTCATAAAAAGGCATGATAAAAACTTGGATGAACATATATACTGATAAGTATTGTGCATATAGAGTATATATTGTTATATTTCTTACCTTTGCAAACATGAAGGGAAGGTAGTAATGAATATGTATTGTTAGTTTCCTACAAATGAAGTATATCTATATTAAATGTAAAATAAGAAAACTAAATTTAAATGATTAAAAATATATATAATATTTTTGACCTCATATAGTAATTGAATTTATGTGAAATAATTGTGAAAGCTTATAATAAATCAAGGATTTATATATGGAATATTATACAATAAATTTTAAGACTACATTGGATATAGTAAATTATAAAATAATATATAATTTCTTATTTAGCAGTGATAAGCAATAGGACAAGAAACTATCTATATTATCTTATCCACAATCAAAAAGAAACTTGTTGCTACTTGAATTTTATATAACACATAGTAATGCTAGTGTGGACTAAGACCCAAATTATTGAATTATTATAATAATATAAAGACGCTTTGGCTAAAGTAATATCATAGATGTATAAATTATCTATCCACCTACTTCGTAGTTTATGTTTGTTTATTGAGGTCGTACCTGGTAGAGGTGTGCCTATATTTTATATGATTGGATGCATGTAATAATGATTTTACTTTCACACGTATTCTTAGATGTTTATGGAAACTCACATCATCATTTTATACTCTTTTATGAATGGAAGGGCCACTCTTAGTGGAGAGGTATGCGGAAGATTATCGGTTTGGGGTTGGAGTTAAATCTTTCGAATGATGCTCTCCCTCTTTATTTTTGAGTATGGACCAAATTTGATGTTGACTCATGGCTACTTAACGATTTTTATGAGTTATTTCATTGAATCTCTATTATGATGTTGTACTTTTGACATTATTATATTTACTTGACTTACATAGCAGTGGATATTGGTAGACATGTACATTTCTCATTTATTATATGACATTTAAGCAATGGCTATTTATAATAATTTAATATGTTTTGATATAATATAGTATTCTATTATTGTTATGTTTTACCTTTAATTCTAAAAAATGTATTGCTTGATACTCTTAAATTTTTTGCACTATTGAATCCCGCTATTGGACATAATTAATAGATGTTTATGTGATTAATCAATGGATTATCATGTTAAAGGAAATTTCAGTTCATTTAAGATTATTAAATAGAAAAATATAAACGAATCATAAACTATAATCTTATGAGACAAAGTAGATGGTTGATCTTAGTTACTTTCCAAAAAACATTCGCATGGATTTCCAAATTAAAAGTAGTGGTGTTTTAACATGTGGTTTCATATTAAAGGATTAAATTCTCAAACCTAATAAGTCCATTAACACTAACCTATATCTCTTCAATTATTAGAAGGATAAAATGGTACGTGCAAGTGAAAACATTGAAGGAACATCCAATGAGGATCATCAACATGATCCTAACCTTTTATTTGCCAAAAAATTTGCTATGTTTGATCAAATACTCATAGTAATGAATGAGACATGGGACTAAATTTCCACCCTATCATGAATTACAAGGAATGATGAGGAGGAGGAAAAATAAGAACAACAAGTTCAACAAGAACAAAACCAATAGAAAGAGTAAGAACATGTTGAATATCATCAAGCCATAATGGCACAAGTGATAAAGAACTTATGTATGACATGAAAAAGGTGAATCCATCTATATTTTATGGAATGGTATTGGGTGATGGAGATGTAGGTTGGATCACTGAGATAGATAAATATTTAAAATGTTTAAATTATTGTTAGGTGAACAAAGTGGTATGATGAACATACCAACTTGTTGCTGAGGTAAAAACCTAGTGGGCCAATAATAAGATGGAGATGGGTAGTGGCTCCAGTTCCTCTACCTTAGTATCATTTTATTACTTTGTTCATAGTAAGGTGTTACCATAATTTTATTTTTATTAAAAGATGCATGTTTTCCCTATTTATAAGGATAGATATCAATGAATAAATATAGGGATCAATTTACGAAAAATTATTAAATACTTTTACCAAGACCATAAACACAAATGTTTTGGATCCAAAATTTCATCACAATTTTGATGCCATAGATTGGAGTTGATATAGATATGCATGGAACTAACTCCATTAATCAGGTTTCTGAGAAAGTGGTCAAGCAAGAGTAAAATATTTATGAGGTAAGAGATAGGTATCAAAATAAGTTCATTGGTGAAAATCCTTATCTCAAAAATAATAACTGGAAGTGTAGTGCAGATACCAAAAATAAAATCAATAATAATAATAATCCTAGGTTTAACAAAACTCAGGGGGAAAGGAAACCAGCGAATGGTTTTAGAGATGAAAATAAAAGAAGTGACCCACCCAAAATAAAAGGACTACTATGAGGTTATTTTACTTGTAGAGGTTATCATTATGTAAAAGGTTATCCTTAGTGTAATATTGGGAGTAAATTCAAGAATACTTCCTCTTCATCTTCTCAGTAGGGAAAGTTTTAGTAGTGAAACCATGTAGTGGTTGACAACCATCAATCTACATTTTAAATCTCACCAGTTGAGGTGTTAGGCACTTTGTTTTCATATTTTTTTTCAGTTTTAATAGATAGTAGAGATACCAAGTGTTTCATTTGGATGCTAAGTTGATTATTAAACTACCTAAGAAATATGGGCATATAGAACATGCATAGATTTTGTAGTATGAGAATCAATATAGGTTAAAAGTAGATAAGTGCCAAGTTGAAGTAGATGTAGAATTACCAATTAAATTATCATTCAATCCAAGAATACCTTAGTTTCCATAAATCATATCTATATATCATTTAGTTTTTATGAATAATATCTATACTTAATCATAATGTCTATTCTTGTATTTATTTAACCAAGCCTAAGATTACAAATGTAAATGTATAAAATGTTCCATATAAACCAACTACATATTGGTTGACTGTCATCACTAATACTATTATTGGGATGCATTATTGATTTTGTATTTATACTATTGAAACTCTCACTTGTGTTACATTGACTCATATGATTATTCGATGTACTTAATGTAAACCATTACCAACCCATATCATATTCAATATATAAATAATATTACAAGCCATTCAGAAATACTTATTCCCTACACACAAAAACATCATCATGGTACCTTTATCATATGAAGAGATATAAAAAATCAATAATAATCAAGTGTTTTTTCTCACAAAAATAATCATCTATCTCTTTTCTCATTATATAATTTGAAATAATCAAATCTTATGTGGAACAAAAAATGATATTAAATATATAAAACGTCTTATCCAACATGTCCAAATCTAATTAATACTAAGCCATGGGCCAATTCAAGTTGAGGCTAGGTTGGACACTACATACTAATAAATACAAGATTGAATAAATATATCATACATAGATTCTACATCCTTAGTGCATTGCATGTGTGGAATTTCATAACCATTTTAAACATCATTTATTTGAACAAATTTAATTAGGGAGTGAAGTTACATGATTAGATCATATTTTAAACACTTCATAACATTTATTTTTTATAAAATCCCCTTTCCTTTACCTTGGAAATTATGTAGAGGTATCTTCTATTTTAATCTATGATTCATGCATGTTAGCGCTAAACTATGTGTTTGAATTGTTAGTTCTTGAAATTTAAGATTATCATTATCACACATGTATCATTAAATATTTGTCTAAAATTTAAGTAGCTTGTTGTAATTTTTATATTGACATCAATTTGGACTAAATTATCATTCTAGCCAAGTATAATTTAGTGTCCACAAAGCTTCTCTATATTTATTTTTGGTTGTGTGAATAATATTCATACTTAATTGTAATGTCTCTTCTTGTATTTATTTCAATCAAGCCTAAGATTATAGGTGTCTATGTGTAAAATGTGCCATATAAACCAATTACATATTGGGTGATTATCATCAATAATACCACTATTGGGATGCATTCTTTCTTATGTATGTCCACTATTAGAGCTCTCCCATGTGTTTTAATGACTCAGGTGACTATCGTATGAACTTACTGTAAACCCTTACCAAATAATATCATTTTCAATATATAAATACTATTAGAACCCATTCATAAATACTTACTACCTACACATAAACAAAACTCATCATGGCACCTTTATGGTATGAAGAGATTAAAAAAACCCATAAAAATCAAGCATCATTCTTCACAACAATAATACTATATCTTTTTTCTCATTATCTAATATAAAATAATCAAATTTTATGTAGAAAAAATTCATGATATCAAACATATAAAACATATTAACAAACATATATAACTCCAATTAATATTTGGCCATGGGTCAATTCCAAAGTGAGACTAGGTTGGGTATTACATACTAATAAAAATAAGTTTGAAGGAATAGATCATACATAGATTCCACATCGTTTGTGCATTACATGTGTGTGAATCATAAATCCATTTTAAACCCCATCTATTTTCATAATTTCAATTAGGGAGTGGACTTAGTTTATTAGGTTATATTTTCAATTGTTCATAGAATTTTTTTTTATTATAAAATCTCCTTTCCTTTATCCTATAAATTCTATAGAGGTATATGTTATTTTAGTTTATGATTCATGCTTGTTAACTCTAAAATGTGTTTTTGAACTATTAGTTCTTTAAAGTTAAGAATATGCTTATCACATATGTATATCTAAATCTTTGTATAAACTATGAGTAGGTTGTGATTATTTATTGAGTGACTTAAAATTCAATTAAATTATCATTTTAGCCAAATATACTTTAGTGTCCACAAAGCATCTCTATATTTGGTTGTGTGAATAATAACCATAATTAATGATAATATCTCTTCTTGTATCCTTTCCACCCAAGCCTAAGGTTCCAAGTGTCTATGTGGAAAATGTACCATATAAACCAAATACATATTGGGTTACTACCACCACTAATAAAAATATTGGGATGCATTATTTCTTGTTTATGTCCACTATTAGAGATTTCACTTGAGTTGCATTGACTCATACAACCAAATGATGTGCTTAATGTTAACCATTACCAACACATCTCATCTTCACTAGGTAAATAATATTTGAACCCATTCATAAATAAATATTCCCTACACACAAACCAAAGTCATCATCGTACCTTTATGTTTTGAAGAGATGCAAACAAAATCATAATAATCAAGTTTTTTCCACGCAATAATAATCATATATCTCTTTTCCCATTATATAATATGAAATAATTTAAGTTTACATGTAAAAAATAATGAAATTGAACATATAAATCATCTTAACAAACATGTCTAAATCCAATTAATACTTATTAATGGGCCAAAGCCAAGGTGTGGCTAGGTTAAGCACTACATACTAATAAATACAAGTTCGAAGGCATAAATCATACATAGATTCTACATCATTTATGAATTGCATGTGTGTGAATCATATATCCATTTTCATCCTCATGTATTTACATAAATTTAAATAGGGAGTCAGCGTAGTTAATTAGATCATATTTTAATCACTTCATAGCAATTATTTTTATAAAATATCCTTTCCTTTATCCTACAAATTCTATAGAGGTATCTTCTATTTTAATTTATGATTCATGTTTGTTAGCTATAAACTATGCGTGTAAATATTTAGTTCTTTCAAGATAAGAATATCATTATGACATATGCATCTTTAATGAAAAGAAGAATAATGCAATCACTTATTACTCAACAAATAAGTGAATATATATAGAAGGAAGTGCCAATTATCAGTTATATCAACTGAACTATTAAACTAACTGAACCATCCAACAGTTCACCAAATTGTATTAACTAAATAATGTAATATATATTAGCTACACTAACATTACCCTCTTTATTACATTGTTTTTACAAATATATCGATAAAATAGATTAAATTTCACCTTTCCAAGTGACTTGGTGAGTATATTTGCTACTTGTGAATCTATTGTGTAGTAATGGAGTTGAATGTGATTGTTCAAGACATTAGCTTGAATATACTGGCACCAAACCTCAATGTGTTTAATCCTCTCACGAAATACTAGATTCTTGACAAGATTTAACACACCCTTATTGTTGTAGATGAGAACTAGTGATTGATATTTAAGTATGTCTATATCATATAGAATATGATTTAATCAAATTGCCTCGCACACAACTCATCATGAAACATGGTATTCTACCTCTATAGATGAGAGATAAAGTAAAACTTGATTTTTTACTTATCCACAAAATTGGTCCAGATCTGAGATGAAAAATATACTCTAAGGCTAATTTCCTATCATCAACAAATCCATCATAGTCTGAGTCTATTGTTGGGCCCTAAATACATCTAAATATAGGATCCATGCCAACACTTTAGAAACTTAGGCATGAGGAAATCAATTTTCATAATTGTTATTTTATCATCTAGTGGCACCAATTGGCATGTGGCTAACAACTCCTTTTTGGTTCAATCTTCATTGGGAAGTTGGTGCATTGGATAATGACTTCTCATTAAAGACAACATAGTGGTTTTAGTGTAATAAGTACCTCTAGTGTTATCTAAGCAATCGATGTGCTCTATTTACCATGGCACTAAGATGCTTTGAAGCTCTATAAAATTAGGCTAAGTCTAAATAGTGAAAGAAGGAGAAGATTGGAGTAAGGAAGCCTTGACAGATTGGTTACAGATATTATGTTTGCATTTAGACCTATAGTTAGTTTGAGATGCCTTTATTGATCCACATTGTAGTGCCCAAGATTGCCAATGATCTTTTAGGCATTTAGTAGCTCAAGATGAGAATTTACTTAGTTCTTAGTTATATATGAATGTATTATTGTTAAAATTTGTTAATGATGAAGAATTATCTAATATTTAATGGATTGAATGCTTGAGTCTATAGAATTTGTGTTGAGATATTGAGAGATTATAACCGACTCATCTATGGAATTCATGTATTTAATGAGGGCCTTCATGCTTGATATAATAAATGATTTAAGTATGGGTAAGCTCCTATGCCTTGTAATGGCATGTGTGCCTAAGCACAAACCCATGTTTAAGCCCATCAACTAGATACCCATTTGCCCCTTAAGCACCTGAATGCTATTAATCTAAGGTTACCAAAGGATTTCTCCCTTTAATACACCACAATCACTGCACTAACCAAGTTCCATGAGTAATATAGTTGTTCAATGGCACAACTAGCCCAACACAGACCTCGATCCCTTCTCCACTCTGCTTTGGGTGAGGACATAAGGCTTGTTCCTTATGTGAAGTAATGCTAGTGTAGTTGAGTGTAAAATGTTGAGTTCCATAGGATTAGTGAAGGTCTACACCATGTTGTAACAATCCTAAATCTGACCTAGAAAACTATATATGTGCATGACTAGGCCAATTACCAAAACACCTTATTTTATACAAAATATTCATTCTATTATTGGGACACATTAATTTTTTTTTGCTACAATGGTATACATAGATAATGCTCTGAATCTCCCTTGAGAACATCAAGCACTAGATGGAATGATTGGAAGACATCTTTGCATTGAGACATCCAAATTGGAGAGGATAGAACCCAAATAAGTGGGTCTAGAACCACTTTTATGATGCCCTCTATGAGGTTTTATTTTGTGAACTATTAAAGTAAGTGTAATGATTATTGGCTGCATATGTCACACATAGAAGTTGAATCCATGAACAATGCCTTAAGTGGATGAAAGAGTGCCTAGAGAGGCTTGAGAACTTATATTCCACTTGGACTAGAGCTGCAGATAAATGGTCAAAATGGGTGATAAATAACTACATGATTGAGTTTGAAGTATCGATGTACTCCTACCCTAAAGAAGTAGAATATTAGTTCTTACAAAATATTAGTTCTTACACAATCCCAAAGGCACATATGTGAAATAATTTAGCACCAAAATCAAGAAGATGATGGTAGATTATGGGTTTGAGACTATGAGGATGGAAGGCTAAAGTCCTCTCACATATTATCAGAACAATGGTGAAGAAGGGGATGTGTAGTGAGGTGAAATAGAATGGGATGAGTAGATTAACACAAAAGAGCTCATGAGATGGGATTACAATAAGAAGAGGCATGGGCCGATGGAAGATCTAGAACCTAAAAGTGCTAATATAACCCATAGAAAGTAGGAAGGGCATGGAGAAGGATCTCTTGACAGGGAATAATGACCAAAAGAAGGAACCCTTGAAGCCATAAATCAAGCTCCATAGTTGATCGGTTAATGCTCAAGGTCATTATATAAATTGACCATTAGAGATGCATCATATGCACCTACCCCCTTTAAACTTATTATACAAGATCATGCATTAGATCCCATATAAGAAGGCAAAGGATTGATAATTGACCTTATTATCAACTTAAACTTTGATCATTTTATATATTTATACCAAAATTTTGTGATTGAGAGAATTATTCCTTATGAGGAGGTAAGTGAGGATACCTCTAGACCTCAATTCAATACCCTAACTAGATAAAACATGAGCATAAACACCCTAGTCTAGCCAATGTCACTTACATAGGTTAGGCAATAACCTAGAGGAAGTATCCCTATGCTATTAGTTGGTAGTATAGTGCCATCATAATTTGTGATGCCAATAATAACCATAGGACCAATGCCTAGCCTAGTGGATAGAGGTGTTAAAGGACCAACACTAGGACAAGTACCAAGGGGATAAGCACCTCAGACACTAGATGTTTCCCTACCCCAGATTTATTATGATATTGCCATGTGTTTGCCCAAGTATCGAGGTATGATGAACATCATATAGAATGTGATCAAGAGTGAATTATAATGGTGCACTTATGGAATAACCTAATATGAGTGTAAAACAGCCCAATTTATGACAACCTTTCTTAATAGCACCCATACATGGTATAAGAAGTTTTTTATAACTAGGTTATGGTTGATTATGATACCCTAAAGGAAGGCTTCTTGAAATATTTCAATATACTTGAGTTTGAGTAGTAGAGCATCATCACACTCAAAGAGATCAACCAAGGATTATCAGAGAGGATGTGATTTTACAATGCTAGATTAAAGACTCTGCATTCCAAGTTCCCTTATAATATTCACCCCTAACAACATGCATAATAGTTCATTGGATGATTGTTAGTACCTTTGAGAAGGGTGTTATCCATGAAAACATTCACAAATCCTTGGGATGCACTTTAATCTACGCTAAGAGTTAAGGTAAGTGGGAGCAATGATATAATAATTATCCCTTTTATAGAGGCACATATTACATCTATGGCTTCGTAATTATAAAATATAATCATTAGTTCATTATAAGATGCTTGAAGAAGGTTATGGTGCACTAATTATGAGATAGAGGGTCATAATAGAAACAACTGCCCTCGAAGGAATGTGCACATACTTTTCCTCAATTGTGAAGTTTATCACAAGGTGTATGATGTCTGTAATGACCAATTATTTCAATTAACCACTCAGGTCAGTACAACCTTTTATTGAAATTTGTGCAATGCTTGTACTCACAACATAGTTGACTATTGAGTAATTCATGAGATGTACCAAAACATGGAAAGAGGTACATGATAGGCAACACAATAACCAAAAGGTAGACAAACCAAGGAAATGATAGTTATGGATAATAGAATGCCAACTATGGGATCCAAAGAGGTACCAGAGGGTGAGGTGGAAGACAGGTGGAGGAAGATTCTCATCATAATCATCTTACAAGTGCAGGGCGATCGAACACTATCAGTGTGACTACTTAACATATCTAAAATGTAGGTATTATTGAGGACCACATCTGATCAAAGAATTCCCTAACTTATATAAACAACTAACCTAAGATAGGCTTGACACTAACAAGGATGTAGGGATGATTAGGCATGAGTCTAAAGAGGTAAAATGGGCTCTAAAGGCATATCCAACATGTATGAAGTCAATCAAAGTGCAGGTAACTACTCAAAGTGGACTCACCACTCAACAACTAATTATGGAAATATTAGAGTTATGCCTAAAATATGAGATGTCAAGCCACAATGAGTGCATTACATAGCCAAAACATAAATCCATGCCTTATCTAGACCCTACACACAAAAAATATGTACTGCAACATGCCATAAGTGTATGCTGATTTTTCTCACAGAAACCAAGATGGCTAGGAGGTTAAACTACAAGATCTAATGGAGATATTTCACCTCCTAAAAATAGAAGGTATGTTTCCCCTATTAAATAATTTGATTCTATAACATGTAGGATAAAAGCTATTGGAATTCATCATGCCACACATGGAAAAGGCATGAGATGTCAGGCATACAAAGAACATGGATTATGACCAAGAACTCCTGATAAATGCCACCATCGATGGATGGTCAATTTATGAGGTCCTTATCGACATAGGCACCAAAGTCAATATCCTAACCAAGAAGGCATGGGAAAAGATGGGTAGACCAGCCTTAAAGCCTTCTCCCCATCTACTCTTCATGGCCAACAAGACCCAAACATAGTTGATTAGAATTTTGATGGGCACTATTATAGATATTATGGGCACCAAATCCCATGCTAACTTTGAGGTAATCAAGTTGGGTAAACAAGATAACTATGTAGTGCTTCTAAGAAGGCCATGATATTACATTAGTAATGCATATAAGCACTTTAGAAAGTAATATATAACCTTTCAAAATGGTAAATAAAGGTTAATAATTCCCATTTCAAGTGACCAAGGACCCCCTATGTAGAGAGCATTCATCTAGAGGATGAGATCAACCACATATATAACATCACAGTATAAGGTGCCCAGAATCTTGACCCTTCTGATTAATGATTGCTCTCTTGGGAGGATGGACAATCAACCTTAGATGCCATCGAAGTCACTTACAATAGATGGGTTGAAGGGGATTATGAGGCCACTAGTCATAGATGCTACTTGGTGCATAGAAAGGCACTGAATTCTATAAAGACTAGTTGGGTCTAAATTGATTTCAATCCAAAATGATGGGTTTAACATCATGAGGAGAAAGGAAAGAGGGTACTCTACCTAAGTAAAGGAAAGCTTGTATCACTCCCAAAATTTGAAGGGAGTAACCCAATGGAAAGGTATGTCAATGACCTTGAAGCATGTATCCCCAAAGAGATAGATAGAATGGGCACACTAATGTATACTTTGAGAAGCACTACCATGCATTAGTGGTTAGTGAAAAGGTCTAACTTGCCAACCTAACTAGAGGTAAAATTAGCCATTTGTACTAGATTTAGGAGGAGTAATGATAACTTAGATATCTCAACATAATCTACTGACTCTAATCCTATGATGCATGTGTGCCTATAAAAAGAGACATGGAATGACTATGATGTGATTACCCTAAAGAACTTATGAGTGCATATTTTTAAAAGGACTTTAAATACATGGGCACATGCATGGTACATGGTCAATGAGACATGTTGAGAGATAACCAATTAAGAGGCACTTAAGGAGAAATTTTTACACACCTTTTCCTTGTCATCATAGAGCTTGGAGTTAGTCAAGCCACTACAAGTAATTCATAGGTCAGTGTTAGAGGACATCACTATCCTCTAAGATCACCTAAAAGACATGTTTAGGGAAAAGGGACAGGTGCTCCTAAATTTATTTGAAGAGAAAATTCTCAATAGTGACTCAAGTAAAGAAGATGTTGAAACTTATAAGGAGTTCTACTAGAAAATGTTGACTACTAGAAGAAATTTTGTATTCCAAGTAAATTATAACGCTCTTAATGAAGAAGACCCTACTCATCTTCACATAGAGATAATAGAGGGAAATTGACAAGTTAAAGACTCATACCAAGAGAAGAATGAACCATACCAAGCACCATTAAATACCATCAAAGTGTATATTAGCATAGAAGGAGAACCAAAGATGGTTAGTCTAGGTTCTTATTGATCTGACATAGAGCTATCATGCATCATAGACCTCCTGAAAGAGTTCCAAGACTTGTTCCCTAAGACTTATCATGATATGAAGGGCACCCATTGATTCCTTAGGAGGATGAGTATGAGACTAATCTATTGCACAAGATTGGTAAAAAAATTCCCCTACAGGATGAATTCCAACCTCTACACCAAGGTCAAAGTAGAGATTTATGCATGTAGGTTGTAGGGGTCATTTACTTGTTTAAGAGTCCAAATGGGTGAGCTCAATGGTAATAAGAATCAATAAAGATGGGTACATTCACATTTGTGTTGATTATATAATGTTGAATTTTACCTATATCAATTACCCCTTCCTAAATATTCTCATCAACAAAGTCTTGAAGGTGTCATAGGTTGCAAAATCTACACCTTCATTGATGGGTTCTTTGGATACCACTAAGTCCAGATCGAGGAGGAGGAAAATCCCAAAACAACCTTTGTAACTAAATGGGGTTGTTTTTCTTAAAATGTGATGCCTTTTGGACTTAATAATGCATAACCATGTTCTCTATAGTGGTGATCACCACGTTCAAAGTCTTCATCCATAGATTCTTTTAGGTTTACCTAGGTGACTGGATGATGATGGCCTCATTAAGGACAATTGTGATAACTTGTGCCTAATGTTTGAGAGGTGAAAAAAACTTCATATATCCCTAAACCTAAAGAAGTGCATCTTCATAACAACATATCGAACCCTACCTAGGTAAATCATCTATAAAGATGGTTTGCTCATTGATCCAATGAAGATTTCCATCATCATTCATCTCTAGACTCCTTCCACATAGAAAGATGTTCACTTGGCCACTATGGATATTATAAAAAATTCATAGTGATCTATGAGAAGATTATGGTGTCACTAGAAGAGATATTTTACAATGATGGCCTATTCTACTAGGGTTAAGTGCAAGATGATGCCTTTAAGACCCTAAAGCTTAGATTAGCTAGTGTACCTATCTTATAACTTTTTTACTAGATGACCCCTTTCCATGTCCATGTTGAATATTTTGGATCTATGATTAGTGAAATCTTGGCATAGCCTAGAGAAGGCAAAATGGATCATCTCATCTCATTTTCTACTAAAAAATTATCAAAGGTAGAGCATAACTATACCACAACTAAGTGTGAGGTACTCGCCATGGTCTACATCATGCAAAAATTTAGACAATACTTCTGGGTGACCCCATTCATCTTTTTCATATATCAAGAGGTGCTTAAGTACCTTGTAAATAAGCACATTATCTATGGGTACATTTTTAGATGGATATTTTATTTAAATAGTTCCAATTCTCCATTATTGTCAAGCCTAGAAAATAGATCTTGGGTCTAGACCATTTTTCCCATATAGACTCAGGGGATGCAATAGTACCAATTGAGGATGATATGTTGGATGTAAAATTATATAGAATCCAACACACACTTGAGTACTTGGTGGAGATATATACCTTTGTAACATCTAGATGTGTTCCACAAATAATGATAACAAAAGAAAAGAAATAACTCAATTTGTACTGCCCCTTCTTAGCTCATCAGAGGGTAAATATACAAACTAGGTCGAGATAATGTTATATGCCGATGTGTTTTGGAGCATGAAAGGGACCCCATCCCACATGAGGCACACAAGGGGATAACATCAGGCCATTATGTAGGATATGCAATGACGTATAAGGTGTTGTAGTCAGTCTTATGGTTGCCAAGTCTATTTTAGGACACAAAAGATTTCACCAAGGCATATGGCATATGATAGCACATAGGGTAACCCAACCACTAGGATGAGATGCCTCTCATCCCCCTTATTTACTAAGTACCATTCAAGAAATGGGCTATTAAATTTATTAG
This sequence comes from Torreya grandis, assembly GCA_037957365.1. NCBI lineage: Eukaryota > Viridiplantae > Streptophyta > Pinopsida > Cupressales > Taxaceae > Torreya > Torreya grandis. The sequence continues at coordinate 1,130,516 of JARHVA010002570.1, forward strand.
GACCATTACCCCCATAACAAGGCACATAGGCATGAGGTACATTCTATTAGCCACTAATTATTTCACTGAGGTCACACCATCCACAAACTACATAATCACCATAGTTTCAAGGTTCATATGGTAAAACATCATAAGATGGTATGGGTACCCACTCAGTTTGACCAAAGATAGGGGTACACACTTCATTAATAAAATAGTGAGGATCATGCTAATAGAGTACATGGCGGTGGACCAAAAGATAATGCCTTACCATCCCCAAGAAAATGACACAGATAAGGTATTTAATAATATCCTAGAGACATGTCTCATAAATATATGTGATGTTTGTCATAAATATTAGGATGATTAGGTGTTAGTAGTGTTATGGGCATATCACACAACCTACAAGGACTTGAACAAGGCTACACCATTACAACTATTGTTTGGCACTGAGGCGATACTACTAATGGAATTATTGGTGCCATCATTATGTATCATGTGCATTGGTTGGTTAGATGATTAAGAGTCACTGAATGGAAGGCTAGAGGACATAAAGCACTTAGATGATGCATATGTCGAAGAAAAGTGGAGTAAATAGATAAAAAGGCATGCTATAAGATTTGTCATGATAAACATATAAATCATAAGGTGATAATGGAAGGGGAATTCATTTTTATCTATGACTCTAAGTATATTAGGCACCTAGGCAAGTTGCATATATGTTAGATGTGCCCATATATCATCCATAACATTTTACCGACTAGTGCATATAAGTTATGCATGTTATTAGGTGAAATGCTCCCTGGGCACTTCAACGACAACCAATTGAATCTATATTATTAATAAGGTGGCACATGTGCCATTAGACACTAAATTTATTGGTCATGAGTCAATTATATTGAGAGACCAAAATAAAGTTTTGCAGAAGCCAAACAAGTTCTTCTTTTGTGTGTGTTTGCAATTTTTGGTATGGTAAGTTAATAAGTAGTGATTTGAGGTTGATATTTAGGATGTTTATAGTATTTTAATACATAATTCTACTTAGGTGAGTCAAGCACAGATGCTCTCCAAGTGCCTAAGGCCAGACACCTAAGTTATAGGCATATGAATATTGTCAGAGTTAGATAGACATAAGGTGCACCAGATCTTTGTGTATAAGATTTAATAAGAGAGGAATAATTAGGCCCATAGTAGGGATAATTCAATACTTCCAAGTATAGTTCCATTTGGGTGAGTCAAGTGAGGCTATATCCTAAGCACCTACACTAGACACTTAAGTCTCTGGGTGCATGGAACTCATCAAACCTAAAACAAATGTGAAATGCGAGAATCATACAATATAAAGTGAAGATGCACAACATGATTGTGTGTAAAAGATTAGATAAGAATTTCATGCAAGAGGGTCAGTGCAAGGAATTTATATTGGGTAGGAAAGGCCAACATAAGAAGATGAAAGTGTAGTGAAATCAACCAACGTAGTCAAGTACACTTGAAATAGAAGCATAGCTAGAAAAAGAAATGGGAATAAAGATGCTAAATTACATGCATGTGAGGAAATATGCCTAGGTTATCATATTGAAGTTGAAGGTCACACCAAGTTAATAAATCATAGGAGATCATTAAGACAAGCTGACACTCAAAGTGAGGTAAGAAGTGACCATTTGAACTACATGTCACTTCATCTAGAAGTTGTTAGAAGAAGTTAATGTAGTGGTGGAGGAAAAAATATCCACATTAAATGAGAAAATATAAGACATAGTGGCAAATACTCCATAAGGCAAAACACTATTCAATGTCTTTATCTAGTAAAAATTGACAAACACTGGCATGATACAACTCTATGAGTTGCCAATTTTTGAAATGTTAGATGAACTTGTGAATTTCCTCCTCTCACATGTCTACAAGGATAGGTTTTACTTGGTAAAGAGGTTCATGAGGCTATCTAAAAACCTCATTGGCCAAATCACTAGATTTCCAAGCTCTATCATAGACACATGCCAAATGATAGTAGATGACATTAAAGTTAAAAGGGTCATGAAGCTCCTAGGTTACTATAAAGGAGGCTTTGCATTCCTGATCAAGGACATCAATGATCCCAAGATGAGGTTTGTTGTGCACCCGCTAAGATCCAAACTTTGCCTAAGTAGTCAGTGGGTGGATGTAACAAAGACATACATGTGCATCACATACCGCATGGTACAGGGGATGAATTTCAACATCACAAAGTTCATCACATAAGACATATTAAAGAATGCACTTAAATGTCACACAATGAAATAGACCTTTTGATGTGGTTCCATGTTGATCTTGATTGTGATGGAGGGGATCGATGTGCTTGATGGTGATGAAGACAACATGTGTGTCTTTCCAACACATAATGACTCCTTGATGCTAAAATACCATAACTTAACTTTCCCACTACCTTCACCCCAAAGTATAAATCTTGAGTAACAGGGTGTTGCACCTTGTATATTAAAGCATTCAGAGAAGAATGGTGCATCCTAGAGAAAATCCCTTAGAGTATGTTTAGAATGATAACCTTCACCATTATAAATCACTTTAGTGTCATTCAATTAGTGCTCATAGATGGTAATCACTCTGATGAGGCCACTAATTATTCTATTTATAGCTTCATCCATACCTAGTTATATATATTTTGCCTATATGAATCCCTATAACTATCCATGACTTATGTAAATGAATGAATGAATTATTATATGTGTGCATTAATATATACATGTGTTATGGAATAATGATTCTTTTTCTTTGATTAGATTATACTTGTGTAACTTTATTTAATATACATTTGAAGGTTAGAATAAGACTACATGTATCCTACTTGGTCACAACACTTATAGAGAAACCCATAGTAAAAAGCGATCCAACTCATAGCAACTACCAAGCTGTAGGCTTTCCACCTATACGTTACCTATAGTAACTATAGGTTACTCATAGCAACTATATGCTTAGACCTATAGGAACCTATAACAACTGCATAAAACAAACCATTGATGTGATAATAAGTAATTGGATATGAAGGACACATAGAGATATCTTAGAAACAAAGTAAATGATTGAAAAGGATCCTCCATAATAGTTGTATAGACCCCTCACATGCAAATAAACTTGGATGTGTTGCCAAAGGATGATTAAGACAAGGACAATGGAAAGGGGAAAAAGAAGCAAAAAAACAAAGCTGCATATATTGTGCATTACTCAATTAGGCCTAAAAATAAGTAACTTTAATTTACTAACCACCTAAAGGTTGACTAGGTTAGTTGCAAAGTATTAGTACTTTTTCTAGTTTAGTGTTTTTGGTTGGAGCTAAGAAATTGTCTTTTGTATTTAGTGGAAAAACTTAAATTAGATTAGAGAGGATGGAATTGTAGAAAGTAATTATATATTGATTTATGAAATATTGTAATCTAATGTAGCAATATTTTATTGCTACATATCTATGTAATAAAAATGTTGATTCTGTAAGAAGCTTTTGTAAGTCTCTTGAAGAAGGATTGGAACTCAATTTTGAATGAGGAAGAACCCTTTAGAAGGAGTTGAAGTGAAGATCCTAACCCTTCTTAGATTAAATTGTGTTGTGTGAATTGATTTCATTACTAGTTTGATTATATGAAGTGTGACTCATAAGTATGAAGAATTTCTGCATTCTATTACAATAACTTCCTTGTATATCTATATGGTGAAATCAATATAAGTTCATTTTATTAAAATCAGTAATTGAGTTAGCCTAAGAATCAATAACACATATATAGTGCCAATATCCTTGAAAATCCTATGTAACTTGGGATGAAAATTAATGATAAGTAAATTTAAGAATCTATGATTAACTAGGTAATAATTTGACCAACATTTTTACATTGTTGTCGAAGAGGTTGTCAATTATTGGTTTCTAAATTAATTTTACTACTTTCATTTTTGGCTTTCTAGATTAATTTTACTGCTTTCATTTCCTACTTTCGTTAGATAAATTTAATGCTTTTTAGAATAAATTTTTTGCTTTCATTTCCTTCTTTCATTAGATAACTTTCATGATTTCTAAAATAACTTTCTTGATTTCATTTCCTACTTTCATTACATAACTTTACTACTTTTTAGAGATAATTTTTTTGTTTTGATTTCCACATTCCTTCATTTTTTTTATTTTTTTTTCATTTTATTTCTGCTCATTTTGAAATAACACCTGAAACACAAAATGAAAAAACAAAAACTAACCCTGTGTAGAAAAGGACAAGATAGCTAAAGAAGTGGCTCAATTTTTATATAGAGATAAAGAGATTATTGAGGGAGATTAGTACCAAACAAGCCATAAGTTCCTATCGAGAAAGAACCATAAATACCTACAATAACTAAGAATCATGTTGAAAGATATACCATAAACCAGAGGGATCTTGAAGAAGGGAACACTACAAACCAAACAAGGCAGCTTATAGAATAACTACTATTAGATTTAAAAAAGGAAATAGAAGCGAAGGAAGTAATAGTTGAGTTAGTAATAAGAAATGAAGGGAAATAAATACATGAATCAAATAATCCAAAAATCAACATCAGAACAACATTCCAACAAGGAAATCTTGAACAAATCAAAGAAAGATCAAGAGAGTCTTCAGACCTTTCATCTAATAAAAAGACTATGGATAAGAAAATAAATGTTTACTATCATGCTGACTAAGGGACTAATACAAAATTTGAGGATGTGATCTTGATTACCTTTTTATCTAAATCAAAATAAAATACATCATGAATGGAGGAGAATTTTTAGAAGATAACAAGGCTCTAGACCTAGTTATTTTTGAATTTCCTATTCCAAATACAATAGGCGTAACACAAATGAATAATATCCCACCCTCAGCCTTGCCCAATTTCATAGGTACATTATCAAAATCCCAAAAAAAAAATTGTTCTAATTTAATATCTTCTTTATAATCTATTACTATAGGCAAGATGCACAAAATTACAACCTTTTCCTAATACCCTCAAAGACTCAACACTTTGCTAGTTCATGGGACTAGGTAGTAATTCAGTCCATAATTGGGAAGACATGAAAAAGAAGTATTTCACTAAGTGTAAAGAGTATGGATAATGAATAAATTATAAAATAAATTAAATCTTAAAGATGACTTAATAAGAGGATGAATCCTTCGAAGACTACATTAAACGATTCATGTTCAGTGTATAGAAATTCAAGCAAAGTGCACTAGAAGAAGAGCCTCTAAAACTCATCTTCTTGAAAGGAGTTAGAGAAGTTTTTTGGAAGATTTGGAACTAATTAGTGGGGGAAATATCTAATAAATTACATTCATATACATCAAAGAGTTGAGCAAAAAATATTCTAGATCTGCCATAAATAAAGTCTAAGGCAATAAGCTTCCACTAGTAGCTACAAGTGGCCTATCAAAATCTGAAGTTAGTAACCTATTATAAGAGATGAAATATGATATCATTAGTCACTTGGGCACCCAAATAGATATATTTCACACAAGGTAAAATCAAGCAGCCTTGGATCAAGCTTTGACCATCTATTATTGAAATTATAAGAAAAAGAAGACAGACTGTAGGTGTCACACTGTTTAGGCTAAAGTAGCTAACATCACAACTGAAGAACTAGAAATAGTAGATCTACACACTATAGAAGGAGATGGGTATCAAGTTTTATATGTTTCAAAAATAAATCCATGGGTTCAACAACCATCTTATTCAGGTATGAGAAAAAATCCACCTTTTGAAAATTCTACCTTTTTCAATTCACAATTTCCAAATACTATCCCAATTGGACTAGTCCATGGATGAATGCCTCACCTTTTAATTCTATATGGTATCCAACTCACACAAGACACCCCTCCACCTCTATATACCCTCCATAAAATGTATCTCCACCTTAGATACAAGCTTGGAATCACCCTAAGGCCCAACCCTCAAAAACCAGTGGTAGCATCCTTGAAGACCCAATCAGCCATAGGGAAACCATCAGGGAGAATTCCTTCCACAACAACAAGAACAACTTCCTGCTCTTATAACCAATACATAATATGCACCAAATATTAATAAGCTCCCTACCCAACCTATACAAAATATTTCAAATAAGTCAATGCAACTGACATTCAGTACTAAACTTGTTCAATACCTAGAATATATGGTGAACATGAATGAAGTTCACCTACATTCAGGAAGAGTTATACCAACCCTAGCCCCACCCATAATAATGTAAATAGATAAATAAACTCTAGAATAACATGCTAACCCACCTTTACCATTGCAAAAACTTTCTTAATCAATAACTAATGTTGTTGATGAGGTAGCCCCACCATTTCTAGAAAATCTTAGCCTTTAGCACCATGCAATTGAACCTAAATTTGAATTCATAGGGCAGCTCAATAATATTTATATTAAAATTGCTCTCTTCTAGGACATCAAGGATGTGCCTATATATTCCAAAGTTGTAAGAGACCTATGTCCACATAAACCTAGAAGGAAGAATAAAGATCCCAATACAGTGTATGTGATTGGCCAGCTAGTAGACATTATACTAAGAAACACCATACCAAAAAATTATTTAAATCCAATATGCCTAATAATTACAGTCCATACCCATGACCAACAGTTTTCTAATACATTTATAAACCTAGGGCCTATAATAAATGTAATGACAATTGAAACCATGAAAATTACAGCTAAATAATATTCATCCCACATCTACAATGATGCAAATGGTTGATAGGTCTATAGTTAGAATAGAAGGAGTCATTGAAAATCTTGTCATTACTATAGATTCTTGGAAGTATCTTGTATATTTCATTGTGCTACAACCAAACTCTAATTTGGATGGATACCCTCTAATCATAGGATGACCTTGGTTTACCACAACAAATGCCTTCATTAGCTATAGATCAGGGAACATATTGATATCCAATGGCAACCACACTAAGAATTTAGTCCTCTATCCTCTAGCATAGCCATCCTTATAACTAAAGCATACATTATGGGCTAAAGAAGATGAGGAAAACTAGCCTCCATTGATTCTTGTATTCACTATAGACCATGCATGTACCTTGGCTGATCAAGAGGTAGAAAAAAATCTCTCAAATATTTTCTATAATAATTACCAGACTAATTCTGAAGATCCCAACAACTTGCAATGCATAAAGTTCTCATTTGCCAATCTCTAGGCAGAAGATAAATTTACCACATCTATATAATAAATATTCCATTATCTACTTCCTCATAACTACATCCAAACCATATCCATTAGTAATTTAGAAATGATTAAATCACTCGAAAAGTAAATTGAAATTTCACTAGGAAAAATTTTGCTTATTAATAACAAGTTGGAGTCAAATGAAGAAAAGCACATAGTCAACATATTACATAGAAACCAACATGTTTTTGAATGGAATTATGACGATATACAAGGAATTAGCCTAAAAACATGCACACATCACCTTTATATAAAAGAGAAGTGCCAACCAATTAGATAGCCACAATGTAGGATGAATCAAGCTCTTAGAGAAATAGTCAAAGGGAAACTGTAGAAATTCTTGACCTTCAGATTTATATATCTCATCTTAGATAGTCAATGGGTTTTACCATTGGTAATTGTACCAAATAAAAATGGAGAGTGGCATGTTTATATATATTATAAGTAACATGATAAAACATTCAAAAAGGATCATTTTTCTCTACCATTCATTAATTAGGCACTGGTGACACTAGCAAGGGAAAAATATTTTACCTTTATGGATGGCTTTAATGGTTAGAACTAGATATAATTTCTCTAGATGATAAAAAAAATAACACGTTTACTTGTCCTTTGGTTACTTATGCTTACATTACATTACCTTTTGAGTTGTGCAATGATCCTTCAACATTCCAGAGGGCTGTCCTAAGTATATTTTTAGATCTAGTCAATGAATATGTATAAATATACATGGATTACTTCACTATCTATGGAAAAACATTTGATGAGTTCCTAAAGAACTTGAATAAAGTACTAAGACACTATAAGGAGAACCATTTGTGCTTAATCCACAATAAATGCTATGTGCTAATGATAGAAGGCATTGTCCTAGGCCACCATGTATCTGTTGAAGGAATCAATGTTGACCCTGTAAAAATCAACATAATAGAAAATCTTCCTATGCCTCAAAATATAAGGATGTTAGGAGTTTTCTAGAACATTTTAGTTATGACATAAGATTTATCAACAATTTCATTAGAGTAGTAGCACTCTTATTTACTCTCTTGACTAAAGATGATAAATTCAAATAGACTCCTACGTGTGATACAACCTTAAGAAATTGAAGGAATTATTGACCACTACCCTAGTTCTGCATAGTCTTGATTATAAGCTTCCCTTCCATATTCACATAGACACTTCATATACTGCCATTGGGGCTATGCTAGGCCAAAAAAGGGAAGCACTCAACTATGCTATATATTTCATAAGTAAGAACCTACATGCAATAGAATTAAATTACATGGTCACTAAAAAATATTTCTTGGTAGTATTTTATGTTATCAACAAGTTCTATTAATACATAATAGAGTACCAAATATTTGTTCATATAAACCATGAAACCATTAGGTCCCTTATGAAGAAACCAACTATCCTAGGTAGAGTGATAAAATGACTTCTCTTATTACAAGAATTTGATCTAACTATTGTAGATAAACCTGATAAAAATAATTCCATGGTTGACTTCTTATCATGACTATAGTCCTCTCAAGAGAATACCATAGTAGATGACTCATTTTCATATGAGCACTTGTACTCCCTCACCTTTACCACACCTTGGTATGTTAATATTGCTAACTTCCTTATAATAAAGCTACTTCCACAACACTTCCTCCCTAAACAAAAAGGATCTTTTATTCAAAAAAGTGGCAGGTATTCTTAGCTATCTGAATTCCTTTTCTAAACTAAGCCTGACTCCATCATCAAAAGATGTCTCAAAGAAGATGAAGTTCCAAATATCCTCAAAGCTTTCAATGATGAACCTTGTGAAGGGAACTTTGAAACCAAGTGTATAATAGTAAAAATATTAAATACAGGGTATTATTGTCCCTTAATCTATCAAAATGCAATAAGGTATATATCTTATTGTGATAATTGTCAACATATGGGGAGACCCCCACATTTGGACTAGATGCGTTTGTAGCCTTAAATGGTGCTTAAACCATTTGATAAATGGGGTCTAGATTTTGTAGGACCTTTTGAGCTAAAATCAAACAATAAAGAGTACATCCTTGTATGTACTGATTATGTCACTAAATGGGTGGAAGTAAAGGCTCTTACACATGTTAGGGATGAAAACGTGGAATCTTTCCTCTATGAATAAATATTCAAAAGATAGGGTGTGTCATGAAAAATAGTCACTGATCAAGGACCATAATTTATTTCTCTTTTAATTACCATCCTAGTCCAATAATACAAGATTAGGCATATGAAATCAACTCTATATCATACACAATCTAATGGATAGGTGGAAGTCACCAATAGGGAGTGAGAAAATATTTTGACCAAGACTATTAGTATTTCTTGTAAGGATTGGGAGGATAGACTTCCTAAATTTATTTTGATGTAAAAAAATTATGTGGAAAATGATTACAAGCTTCACCCTATAAGAGTTGGTTTATGGGAAAAAACCTAACTTGCTAATTGAATTTGAGCACAAGACCTTATGGATAGCACTAGAACTTGGGATGGATATATCTGTAACACATAAAGAAAGGCCTATGTAACTTAATGCCTTAGATGAATATAGATAATAGGAACTGTAGAACATATAACTTATATACGAATAGTAGATTGGATGGCATGATAGGTATAATAAGACTAGACATTTCAATATAGGATATTGGGCCCTTCTTTTTTATTCAAAATATAAGTATCACAAGGGAAATCATCAGACTAGATGGCTTAGTCCATTTGATATTTACCATGTTCATGACAATGGAATAGTGCAACTTTGGACCATTGATCCAATAAGATTCCATCTACTAGTCAATGGCCATAGGCTTAAATTGTACAAAAAGACACTCACTCAAGAAGAATTTACTAAGCAAGTATGTAAGTAATTACAAAATAGATTCAATGATGTGTTGGATAAGCATGATGTCTCATCATCCATAAGGAGAACCAACCAACAAGAAGATGAAGAAGGAGAGGACATTCTAACCTTCTTCTAGTATGAAGACTGAGAACTTCATATATTCCTGGACTAGTCAAACTCACACCTAACATGGAAAAGACCCAAAATAAATATTCTATTAAAAGAAATAGTTAGAATCTAAAAACAAAAATCTAATAATGAAAACCCTTTCAGGCATTGTTGGTAGTTTTTGGGGAGAAAACGAGCTTGCTAGCTTCCAAATTTTTTTAAAAATAGCCTAAATAAAAAACTAGCTTAGTAGCTATTTAGGGGTAAAAAATGGATAACATGGAATCATTTTGAGTTAAACTGCTCATCTTCCTATAACACATCTTTCCTTCTAGTTGCTTCCAGCCTCAATTATCAGTAGCTATGAGTTTAACTTGTAATTTCTATAGACAAGTAACAACTCTAGAAAAATGGGGTTGTAGTTACCCCTAGAGCTACTGAGGGCATCTTCATAACTGCTATAGGCACCTTTGTCAAATGAATGAATTCCTCTAGTTGCTATAGGCTATTTTGTAGTTTCTATGGGCAACTTAATTACCATTGGGCACAAATTTATAGTGGATATTAGCTCAACCTATAGTTGTCGTAGGTACGTCCTAACCCCTATATACAACTCTACAATCAATGTAAGTTAATTCCTCACAAACTATGAGCTATGGCTTTGGCTATGGGCTATTGAGAAATTCATGAAAGACACAAGATAAGCTAGAGGAGTGAAGGAAGATTAGATCAGAAACTTCAAACATTAATAAGGAATGACCATACCCATAAATAATAAAGTAAGTGCTACAATAAAGACATATACATTTAGCCTCTATTTGGAGTGTTGCAGACTAGAATTTTTGGCTATAGGGACACAAAAGGACCATAGTAAGCTTTTGGTCACTTCATGGGAAATAATTTCACTATGTAAATAAGAGATATCTGGGATTTTTTTTGGAGCGTAGGTCCCAAGTTTGATAAACCAACTAATTACCAAACTAAAATTTCACTAAACAAAAAATCCATCAACAAACATCAGCATTCACTAGGATTAAGATAGAAGATAAGCAAGCCATCAACAAGATCATACAGAAGATATAAAGAGTAGCATATTCGATTACCCTCCCTCCATATTCATAAAGGATCTAACTTGGATAACAAATAAAGATTTGCAAGAAGAACCTTGTGGAAGGATGGAAATAGTCTCTCATACCACTACAAGACCACTACTTCAGTCCTTTCTATGTCATCATGATTGTATGCAAGTTGCTAAGGGAATAATTAAAGGATAGGATCCTATGATCACATAATTACCTAAGAGTAAAAATATAATAAAATCATGAATACAAGGGTAATAATTACATGAAGAAACAATAAGATAAATTCTATTCTAGTAAACACTTACATATAGATTTCCTATGTCGCAACCCTAGGAACAAATGGTTAAAAAAGTATAACGTATTTTTTAATCATATAAAACCACTTTATTTTTTAATATAACATACATTTTATTAAAAAGTATATCTAATCATTAAAACATCATTCCTTGATTCTTATTATGAGCTATTCCAAATCGCCACTCACACCCTTATAATGACCCCATCATATCTCTTTGTAACCTACACGTACCACGTTACTTAGGGACAAGTGACACTTCACATGGGGGAAAGCATTTTGTGGGAAATCAATCACAAGCACTCCTCGATAATCCAAATGTGTGGATTGAAATCCCATGATTATTACATAACTACACTAAGATTTGATAAGGAAATATTCAATTTTATTGTTTCCCACTTCAATATCATAACTCATTCAAGAAAAAGACCTAAGCAAGATATTGTTGCACCTTGCAACCAAAACTACCATTAGTGAAGAATCTTGCTTTGCTACAGGTATAAATTTAAAGGTAAAATTAGTTATTTTGAAGAGATATCTATTTAAAAAATTCAATAGAAAGATAAAGTAACCAAAATGGGAGGTTCAATAGTGAGAAGGGAACCCTCAAACCACAAGTAGTTTCAAGGAGACATAGATAGCTAGGCCATCTTCAACACGGTTAGATGGGCTACCTGTTTTAATAAACTACATCATTTTTAAAAAACTCTCACCAAAGAATTTTTAAGGAATTTTAAAAGAGAATAGGTGATAGTATTTGGCATCACATTTCCAGTTACATAAGAATTAGTAAGCCATGTTACTGGGTTGCCAAGAACAGGGGAAAATTGGGAAGAGAAACCTAATAACCAACTAGCTAGACAATAGTTATATCAAGACAATGAAAGACTAATGTTAAAGAAAGGATGTGTGTAGAGATTGAGTCTACCCCTAGCCTATAGAGAAGTGGCCTCTTATATCATCAAATATCTAACATGTGAAGGAAGGTACTTTTTGATCTATACTCTCCAATTCAAATTTTTGAATCATTTAAGGTATGGTGGGACTGTTAATGTCCCAAACCACTTGTGGAGTATCTTGAAAAAAAATTAAATAATACTAGAGGGGTTAGATAAATCCTTGTCTCATCATTGTCTGATTTGGTTGCTAGTTAAACTAGGAATAAGAAATACTAGACCTGACCTTATCTGGGAATAGTTTCTAACCCTAAGGACTAGTGAACCTAAACAAGAGGAGGAAAATAATGAGGGGGAATATACCAAGAGATATGTCCATCAAATAACAAAAGAGAATACTATAGACACTAGTATAACTAGTCAACCCATAACCACTAAAGTTTCACCAATAGTTGTTATGGGCAAGAGAAGACAAAGAAAATTAGTGCTACCTCTCGAGGACATGGAGAAGGAAATTTGACATAAACAAACTACGTAGAATATTCCTTATCCTACTATTTTAACTATTTCATCACAAAAAATAGATTCTTTCACCATGGCTCCTTTAAAAATAGAAGTTCTTCCATCACTAGTTGTATAGGAAGAGCAGGTTTCAATAGCTCCTCCTAAAAAAAAATACTTAAAGGAAGAATCCATCTAAATCGAAAAGAAAGAGACCTCCTCCTAAGAGGTCTCATAAAATCAAAATCTAAAATACAACCCTATCATACTCACCTATAAATATTAGTGAGGATGAAGGGAAGAAGAAGAAGCCCAAAATTTGTAAGACCTCTAATGGGTTTGAGATAGTAGAATGGTTTACTGAAGAAGAGTATGTAAAGGAAAAGGAAATGCAGTCACCTAAGTAAGCCATATTTACAGAGGAAGATATGGATCTACCCAAAAAATAGGATATATAAAAAAAAAACTAAAAATGTTAGATCAACATATAAAAGAAGAATTATTTCTTAAAAAAAGGACTATGAAAGAAGTATCATAGCAAGACATAGTTCCTCATAACCAAGACATCCAAAATTTGGAACAAGCCATGGAAGAGATATATAGGTTGAGAAACAAAATAGAAAATTTAAAAGGTAAGAGAGGCCTGGAAACACTTTTGGGGGAAACATACATTCTAAAGCCATTTATAGAAGAAGAGTCAAACAAGGGAAGGATATTGGAGGACCCTGCAATAACTCCCTTATAAGTTCCTACAATAGATTCATCCACCTCACCTACATATGGCATTAGTTTATTCCCAAAATAACTTATAGTAGATAATTCTCTAGATTTGGTACCCTTCCACAATAAGTTTTCTCCTGTAGAGACCACTATAAAAGTACCTGTAGCAGAAGAAGTTATTGATATAGACCTCTTAGCTACTAGGTCAATAAGTAAAATTGATGACCTTTTAAGTTTTCTTGAGGAAAAATTTAGTGATGATGAAACTTATCATAAGTATTTGATACAAAGGTTTAAAGTATATGTTGAACAAGGGAGCAGTAGGAAGATTTAAAAGATAGCCTAGAAAAGGTTGAGACTAAGATCACTTATTTGAAAGGGAAGATCACTAAAATGCATGAGAATACTAAGATGTTAATGGAATGAGAATCAACCTCTAGGGTATACATTGTATACCTAGAGGAAATATGGCTCAAATTCAAATATGATAGGATATACAGTGATCAATCCTACATGGTATGTGATCCTAAGTCTTTCGTTGAAGTCTATAGGCATGATGAGCCTGATTTTCAAGTACAATTGAGTGACTTTTACATACATCAGTATGTTGTACCATATGATCTAAATTGGAGTCCCAATATATACCTAAGGGATGTATAATTGAATGCATTTACCTCATATGTCCTCAACGAAGTAAGAAGAAAGAAATAGGTTGAGGACTATCAAGAGGAATAAAAAGAGGCTACCCTAATGATTAGGGGTGAATATATTGATTCAAAAGCTATAATAGATGAATGGATTACTTTTATGAATTTATATTCTCCAAGAGCATGGGTCACAAAGAAACAAGTAGAGGTCTAGAACCACTACTTGAGCTTCATGGAGGGAGATGGAAAATAAATTTTTGTTTCCTATTTGCACAGATAGATAGAGCTTTTAGATACCTTGAAAATAAAGAGCCTTAATACCTTCAGAACCTTAGAGAGGCAATACATAAAGTATATATGTACATTAATATTATTAGGAAAAGAAAAATAAGTTAGTCGGGGTTGATGTTTCATCCACCCATGTTTTGGTTCTAGATTCCTAATAGGGAGGAGAATGTGCCAGCTAAAAGAGAAGCAAAAATGAAAAGGTGGAAAAGCATAGATGATGCTAATGTTTTTTATATATCTGAAGGTATGGGATGTATTAAGCCCTTAGATTTCAAGAAATATTGTGGACTCAAAATTTAGAGAAAGCTTGCTCGAGGACAAGCAAGAGGTTATGTAGGGGGTACGATGAGGCCACTAATTATTTTATTTACAGCCTCATTCATACCCAGTTATATAGCTTTTCCCTATATGAATACCTATAACTATCCATGACTTATGTAAATGAATGAATGATTATATATGTGCATTAATATATACATATTATGTTATGGATTAATGATGCTTTTTATTTTATTAGATTATACTTGTGTAACCTTATTTAATAGACATTTGAAGGGTAGAATAAGACTGTAGGTATCCTACTTGGTCACAACACTTATAAATAAGCCCATAGAAAAAGGTGATTCATCCCATAAAAACTGCCAAGCTATAGGCTTTCCACCTATAGGTTGAATATAGCAAATGCAAGTTTTCACTTATATTTTGCCCATAACAACTACAAGTTTATATTTTTAGGAGCCCTTAACCACTACACAGAACAAACTATTGTTGTGATAATAACTAATTGGCTTTTAAGGATAGATCTAACTATCTTAGAAATAAAGTAAATGATTGAAGAGGATCCTTCATAACAATTTTATGGACCCCTCTTATGAAAATAAACTTGGATGTGCTTCTGAAGGATGAATAAGACAATGACAATGGAAAGTGGAGAAAGAATCAAAACAAAAAAGTTGCATATATTATCCTTTGCCCAGAAAAAAAAGTAACTTTAAGTTACTAATCATATGAAGGTTGACTAGATTAGTTGCAACGTATTTGTACCTTTCCTACTTTAGTGTTTTCTTGTTAGAGCTAATAAACTACCTATGTATTTAATGGAAGATCCTAGATTATATTAAAGATGATGGAATTGTAGAAAGTGATTGCATTTTGATTTTTAGAATACTATAATCTATTGTAGCAATCTTTAATTGCTATAGATTTAAGTAATGAAAGGGTTAATTATATAAGAAGATTTTGTAAGTCTCTCAGAGAAGGATTGGAACTTAGTTCTAAATGAGCATGGCCCTCTTGAAAGGAGTTGCAATGAAGATCCTGACCCTTCTTAGATTAAAGTGTGTTGTGTGAATTGATTTCATTACTAGTTTGATTTTATGAAGTGTGATGCATGTGTAACTCATAAGTGTGAATAATTTTTGTATTCTATTATAATAAATTCCTAGTTTATTTAAATGGTGAAATCAATATATTTTAATTGTAATACAACTAACAACTAAGTTATCCTATGAATCAATAATGCATATATAGTGTCGACATCCTTACAATGCCTACATACCCTAGGTTGATAACTAATGTTAAGTAGATTTACAAATCTGGTATTAACTAGGTAATATGTTTGACCAACATCCTCAGGTTGTCTAAAACTATTGCATGCATTTTTATCCAAGTACTTCAAAGAGATGCTACGAACAATCCCTAATGCACAACAGGTGGATATCATAGTAAAAACTATGGATGTAGAAATACATAGGTTGAGATAGTAATACATGCACTCAGGGGTTAAGGAAACCAAAGATGAGGAGGATGATTTGGATGCCACCAACATTCATCCCCTCAAAAGAGAAGTCATCCTTGGGCACATAAATAGGCTATTCTATGAGATGAAGTAAAGGAAAAATGGCACACCTTTAGAAAAATATGATGACCTCCCCCTTTAGGTTAGTGAAGAAGGAGAGTTGGCACTAGTGGCACTAAGAAAATTCCCCCAAAAAAATGAGGGAGAAACCCTATAGGAAATATTTTCATGTTTTCTCATGATCTGTTTTGTCATGGTCTGAATATATCATTGTCGACATGATAAATCCCCTAGAAATATCTCCAATAATAACCTATAATGTTGTTATTCTCATGCTCTGGTTCACATAATTATTTCATGCAAATTTAGCTTGAACTTATACCATGTCCCATCACATTAGTTTATTTCCAATTAGACATCTCAATAAATTTATAGGGCTTCTATTAATGACTTCAATTTGTCCATCAATCTATGAATGGTATGTAGGACTAAGTTTAAGTCTTGACCCCAACTTAATGTGCTTCAAAACTTACATATAAACATAGTGCCTTTATCTAACACTATGTTGCATAGCAATCCATAGAATCTCAATACCTCTCTAAAGAAC
>JARHVA010002570.1:1157500-1160000 GCA_037957365.1 Torreya grandis
ATCTAAGCATTATTTTCTCCATAAAACTCTATAATAATTCTAGAAATGTTTCCTTGTTTTATTTTTAAATCTTATTTTTCATCTTAGGTGCTTGCCTTTTATAGGCTTTTAAATATCATTGCATATCACATGGTAGATCAAGTCTAACCAATCAATAATTAACATCTTTTTAATCCAAATGATAGTAAATGCAATGCTATATTCTAATTCAAATACATCATTTTATTTTGTTCCTTCCCAACTTCTTATTAGAATAAATCCATCCATCATAAATCCCACCATTTATCCTTTACAATCTCTGTTATGGTCCCAGGATGCACATTGTCTTTGTGTGTCTTGATCTTATTGTTTATTATATATACACATGACTTAATTTTCCATCTTGTGCCATTATCACTGGTTTTATTTCATGTGCACTTGTACCTAGAGTGTTATTTTTAGTGTGCTCTATGATATACTTCCTTAAAGTATAAGCATCGGTCTTTATCCATACTTTCAGACACACAAAGATGTAGTTATACTTTGAAATTTTGGGGTCAACATCACCCCACACTAACTTGGTTTTTCATCCTTAGACAACCTATTGACCTTTACTGCATGAATTTTATTTCGACCTCTTCCTTACTTTACCAATGATGTGCCTTTTCCTTTCATATTCATTTACTCCATGTTTAATTTATCATATCTCCCTTTCTTGTGCATTTCTCTCTCTATATGGTCTGAGTGGTTCTTACCTTGGGTTATTGTTTATTAGTAATAACACCACCATATGTGATAGATTTTATTATGGCATCATCTTGTTTGTGATCCTCCTTCCATATCACCATGTGTCACTTGTAAGTTATCTACTTTTGAGTTCTAGGTTCTTCTACATGTACCCATACTCAACCAAACTTTTTAAAGAATAAATAAATCAAATAAAAAAAAAATCTAAAGATTTAAAATTTAATCCTTTGAATCAAATAATTTTGGTTCTCTTAAAAATCATCCCATCTCTTGAGCATATCATTAATGGCATCCTCAACAACTGTTACTTTAGTGCTCAATCCTTTCAAAATTAGTGGTTGTTGTAGGAGGGACTCGACCTAATATATTTTTTAGGTTATTGGTAGATTACTTCACTATTTCTTTTATCAAGCTTTCATCATCTATATTCTTCAGTTGTAACCCCAAGAAGCATTGTTATAGCTCAATCTTCTTTACACTTATTATGCAAACCAACCCTACCACCTCTTACAACACTTTTTTGTGCTTGTCTTTATTTTACTTAGTGTATACCTAGGCAAATAGCACATTATTTTCATGCTCTTATTTATAGAGACATGGTTGATTATTTCCATTTGTTTATATAAATTTAAAGACAATTATTCCATCATAGAGTCACTCTTAAAAAGCTTATTGAACATGTCTTCATAATTTTACAATTGTTTGATGAACTTCAATTTAGATTTCTTTATTTCCTCTTATGCATTTCAAGTGAAAATTCCTCTCTTTATGAATTGATAAATCATTATGTATATCCTTTACATGGGTGTTACTTAAGATATATCTATTCTATCTAGCAAGATTGGTTGCTCCCTTACAATTTATTTTCACAACTTTAGAGCTTTAAGCTTTATAGAAGCTACTTTCTACTCTACTATTTGGTGCATTTCCTTTTATTCCTCCAGTGCATTCTCTACTTTGGATCACATATTATCCTCTCCCTCTAGTGAATTTGTTATTTCAGTCATAGTGTGTTATGTTTCTCAAACTCATGAATGTCAAGTTTCTTCAAGAATGCTACCTTCGCGATGTCATATTCTAGAATGGCTTAGTTTTATAAAGTTTATAGTACCAAGTTTGGGTGTGTTCTAAAAATTTTGTGGAAAAATTACTTGTCTTATACTCTAATAGTGTGACTCCCTTTGCACACCATATGAAATCAAACTTATGAACATACTCCATGACATTTTCCACTCCTTGATACTTAGGTATACTCAATGACATTTAATAAAATACATGGACAAAAGATATGTTTGTAGCAGGTACTTGAGGTACATGTACTAATGTATCGACTGAGTGTTTGTATGGATCTCACTACATTTTTTATTATTACTATAAAATATAGGTTGGGTATAGTTGTGGACTTAAGAATGGGAGCACAATGTAAATTAGGGAAATCCTTAGTTCCACCTTGACTCTAAAATTTAGAACTAATTTATCAATACATATGAAATGAGTTGGACTTATTGAATGCTAATTATTATTATTATTATTATTATTATTATTGTTATTATTGTTGTTGTTGTTGTTGTTGTTGTTGTTGTTGTTGTGTATTAATAATTTTCTATTTCCTATTTTGGTTCACATCAATACTTGCTTCATGCTACATAGAGATAGTTGTGGTATGAATTGAATATACATTATTACCTTGATTAATGATGATTCAAAATCTACATTTCTTATGAATTATAGGGACACTCTAAATAAATATAGGTGTGATAGAGATACAAAATAA
>JARHVA010002570.1:1167500-1202500 GCA_037957365.1 Torreya grandis
CTCCCATTATACTACAACTTGTCAACATTATGTCATTTTTTTTGTGGTATATGTCACAATGTTTAATGCATCAATAGACTCTTTATATTTCCTATATAATACAATTATAAACAATTAATTACATAATACATCATTTAGCATTGTATAATAAATTAATTTATGATAAAATGATGTATTATGTAATTAATTATTTAGCATTATAGAATATAGGAAATATAAAGAGTGTATTGATGCATTAATCATTGTGACATATACCACATATAAAAACATGTGACATAATGTGGACAATTTATATTAAAATGGGAGTCCACAAAATAAGTTTGTTACTATAATAGTGCAAAAGTGTCTTGTACTGATGTGATGAAGGTACATGTATGTATGAAAGCTATATAAAAACATATAATGTTTTTCATCCTTAGTTCCTTATTATGTTATAATACATGTGACCATATATATATCTATAAGTGATATATATATATGGGTGTATATGTATATATGTGTATATACCTATGTGTATGTGTGTGTATATATATATATATATATATATATATATATATATATATATATATATATATATATGCGTGAGCGTGTTTGTGTGTGTGTGTGTGCGCATGCACGCACGCATGTGTACATATACATGGATGCGCGCGCACACACACACACACACACACAAAGAAAGAAAGAAAGAGTATTTGTTCACATGTATTGAAGATAATAAAGAATTGAGAATGAAGAATATCCTATGTTTCTCATGGATTGCACCACATGTACCTTCATCACATTAGTACATGACATTTTTTTACTATTATAGTAACAAACTTATTATGTGTACTCCCATTATACTACAACTTGTCAACATTAGGTCATTTTTTTTAAATTTTCGTATATGTCACAATGTTTAATGCATCAATACACTCTTTATATTTCCTATATACTACAAGTATAAACAATTGATTACATAATACATCATTTAGCATTGTATAATTAATTAATATATGATAAAATGATGTATTATGTAATTAATTATGTACCATTATAGAATATAAGAAATATAAAGAGTGTATTGATGAATTAAACATTGTTACATATACCTGATTAAAACAATGTGACATAATGTGGACAAATTATAGTAAAATGGGAATCCACAAAATAAGTTTGTTACTGTAATAGTGCAAAAGTGTCCTGTACTAATGTGATGAAGGTACATGTGGTGAAAGCTATGAAAAACATAGAATGTTTTTCATTCTCAATTCCTTATTATCTTCAATACATGTGAACAAATCCTCTTTAAGTGCATTTTAGGTAGTGTATGGATCACCCATAGGTTAGTCCTATCATGCATTCCATTATGACCTCTCTACTTTATGCACTGACACATCAAACAATTTCCATTGTGTGCTCATGTGAGGAATAGTGAGGCATACTATGAAGGGGAGGGATGAGTTGGAAATGACCCTACTCTCATAGTCATGTGCATGTCTTGCATGCATGGGGTTTCTTGGATCCTTCTCTATATTATACTAATAATTCATAGAGTTACTATCTACTCATATAAAAAAATCACAAGAACACTAATATTACTAAGTATCCATTATTATAATAACCACAATAATTTTAAGTACAAGAACAACATATAAAAATGTGTTTTAACCATGACAAACATTATAAAAATAACATCAACTTAATTCCTTCCATATCAGTTCATGATTACAAGGGTCACAATGGTGCTCAAAGGCATTAAGACTTATTTTAAGTTATATAAGAATTCCTCTCTTTATAAAACTTTAAAATCATTGCAAAAAAGTTTCCTTGTTTTATTTTGAAATCTTATTTTTCCTTCTGAGATGCTTGCATTTTATAGGCTTCTAAATATCCTTGTGTATCACTTGGTATCTCAACTCTAACCAATCAATAGCTAACATCTTATTCATACACCTAATAGCTAATTCTGCACTCTATTCCAAGTCAAATACCTTATTTTATTTTGCTCCTTCCCAAATTCCTATTAGAATCAATAATTCCATCATAACTCCCATCATTTATTTTTTACAGTCTATGTTATGATCCCAAGATGCACATTGCCTTTGTGTGTCTTGATCTTATTCTTTATCATATGTGCACATGGATTTAGTTTTTCATCTTATGCCATGATAGAAGGGTTTCTTTCATGTGTACTTGTGCCTATAGTGTTATGTTTGGTGAACTATATGATATACTTCCTTGAAGTATAAGCATTAGTCTCTATCCATACTCGCACACACACAATGATGTAGTTATACTTAGAAATTTTGGGGTCAACATCACACCACACTAACTTGGTTTTTCATTCTTAGACAACCTATTGATCTTTCCTACATGAATTTTATTTTCACATCTTCTTTAGTTTACTCATGATGTGACTTTTTCTTTCATATTCATTTAATCCATGTTTTAATTTGTCATATTTCCCTTTATTATGCATTTCTCTCTCTACATGGTCTAAGTGGTTATGACCTTGGGTTATTATTTATTATTAATAACAACATTGTGTGTTAGATCTCACTATGGCCTCATTTTATTTGTGTTCCTCTTAACATATCACCATGTTCCACTTACAAGTTATCTATTTTTGAGTTCTAGGTTCTTCTACGTGTACCCATACTTAGCCAAAATTTCTAAAGAATCAATGAACCAAATAACAAAAGAATCTAAAGATTTCAAATTTATTTATTTGAATCAAGGAATTAAGAGAATCCTTCCATAAATCCTCTTCAAAATTGGCCCATTTATTGAGTTTACTAGTAATGGAATCCTCAATGACTTCTACTTTAGTGCTCAATCCCTTCAAAATTGGTGGTTGCTTTAAGAGGGTCCCAACCTGCTATTTTACATTTTTAGGTTATTGGTAGATTCATTCACTATTTATTTAAGGAATATTTCATCATCTATAGTCTTCAGTTGTATTCCAAATAAGCATTTCTCTATCTCAATCCTCTTTACACTTATTATGTGAACCAACTCTACCACTTCTTTCAACATTTTTGTGTGCTACTCCTTATTTTACTTAGTGTATACCTAGGCAACTAGCACTTTGTTTGAATGGTCTTATTTAGAGAGACATTCATTTGTTATTTCCATTTATTTAGTTAAATTTAGATACAATTACTCTGTCACAATTTCACTCTTAAAATGCTTATTGGAGATGTCTTCACAATTTTATAGTTATTCAATGGACTTGAATTTAGATTTCTTTATTTTCTCTTGTGCATATCAAGTGAAAATTCATTTCTTTATGGATTGATAAATGATTATTTATATCCTTTCAGTGGGTACTAATTAATATATATCTACTCCATCTAGTAGGATTGTTTTCTCCTGTACAATTATTTTTCTTGAATTTAGAGATTTAAGCTCTATGGAAACTACTTTTTACTCTACTATTTGGTGCCTTTCCTTTTATTCCTCTAGTACATTATATTCATTGGATCACATATTATCCTCTCCCTCAAGTTATTTGATATTTTAATCATAGTATGTTATGTTTGTCAAACTTATGAATTTCAAGATACTTCAAGAATGCTACCTTGAAGATGTCATAGTCCACATTGGCTTAGTTTTGATCACGTTTTTGATACCAAGTTTGGGTGTGTTCTAAAAACATTGTGGAAAAATTACTTGCCTTATGCTCTGATAGTGTAACTCCCTTTGCACACCATATGAAATCACACTTTTGAACATTCTCCATGATATTTTCCACTCCTTGATACTTAGGTTTACTCAATGACATTTAATAAAATACATGGACAAAAGGTATGTTTGTAGTAGATACTTCTGGTCCATGTTGTACTAATGCACTGACTAAGTGTTTTTATGGATATCACTATGTTTTCTTTATTAATAATAGGACATATAGGTTGGGTATATTTGTGGACTTAAGATTGTGAACACAACATAGATTGTGGATATCCATAGTTCCACCTTGACTCTAATATTTGGAACTAATTTCTCAATACATATGAAATGAGGTGGGCTTATTCAATCCTAATTTTTATTAGAATAATAATGTATTATTAATATGTATTAATAATTTTCTATTTCTTATTTTGGTTCACTATCAAGACATGCTTCATGTTTCATAGAGATAGTTGTAGTATGAATTGTATATACATTATTCCCTTGATTACTAATGATTCTACATCTACATTTATTCTAAACTATAGGGACACTCTAAATAAATATAGGTGTGATATAGATACAAAAAGATCTATGGATGGAGGTAAATCCTTTGTTTATTATCACCCTCTTAATTTATAGTTCATATAAGTAGTGATGATCTTTAATTTTTGTATGGGCTACTTTATGAATATGTAAATTTATGATGTGTGTGTTTGTGTTTTTGTGTGTGTGTGTGTGTGTGTGTGTGTGTGTGTGTGTGTGTGTGTGTGTGTGTGTGTGTGTGTGTGTGTGTGTGTGTGTGTGTGTGTGTGTGTGTGTGTGTGTGTGTGTGTGTGTGTGTGTGTGTGTGTGTGTGTGTGTGTGAGACAAATATGAAGGATGTATTATGTAATTAATTATTTAGAATTGAAGTATATATGAAAGATAAAGAGTGTATCGATGCTTTAAATTTTTTAAACTATTAATTTGATTTGACTATGAGAGTAGTTCTGATTTGGATAGCAGAATAAAAATTTACTATAGTAGATGAAAGTTGATTTACTATACTTATTAAAAATTTAGACATTATTTTTTGTTGTGATAATAAATGAAAAAAATGATTCAATCTGAAATAAAATTATCTAATTTTCTTCATGGATGTACAATGGGATCTTATAATGGATTGTGTCATAAAATAGAAATATAATGAATTGTTAGCTTTAGATATGATTACATGTATGATTGAACATGGAAAACCTGTTAATATATATTTGTACTAAATATGAATTATTTATATTAGTTAACATGAGTGTTGGGATTAGTTAAGAAACTTTTCAAACATAAGATAACTTGGAAATACATAAAAAAAAATTCCTGGAGCACTCTTTTGTTGTCCAATTAGAGAGGCTTTAAAAAAATTATTCACTCCCAAATTTTTTATAATCTACATGATTTAGGCATCAAAAAAGGGATTTGTGAATATGTTTTCAACCCAATCATATCCCTAACAATATTGGAGATTAACATCCTTATCATGTATGACTTGTTTGCTGTAATGTATATAGATATTAATGTTCTTTGTGCCTTGGTGATCCATTAGGTTGAAATAAATGCGCATTACACTCATGTTATCACACCAAAATGGTGTGATTTAGACCTTTATAAATCCAAACATAGATATCATTGCTGAAATTCAAACTAAGTCACGACTAGTAGCCATAACTCCACCATAATCAACCTATGTAATAGAAAAAGAAATAATATATTTATTATTTAAATATCAAGTCATGTAACTTATCCCAAGATGATAGGCATATCATGTTATCAAATTA
This sequence comes from Torreya grandis, assembly GCA_037957365.1. Lineage (NCBI taxonomy): Eukaryota > Viridiplantae > Streptophyta > Pinopsida > Cupressales > Taxaceae > Torreya > Torreya grandis. Next base: position 1,172,966 of record JARHVA010002570.1, read on the forward strand.
AAATCATCTATATCAAATGCCCAATTTGCATCAGTGTAGTCAACATTTGATTCTTTACCACTTGAGAAACTCTAATCTTAGGATCATGAATACTAAAAGTATACCTTTTAATATATTTGGATGTTCCCTAATGTCTAAGATGAGGGTCATGTCTACAACATGACACTAGGCCAAATCTAAAGGATAGATCATGACGAGTATGAGTTGAATAAATAACACATCACACCAATTTTATGTAAACTATACCATTAATTAAAGGGGAAGATAACTTGGAAAAAATATTGATAAGGAGTTATTGCATGCTTGAAATATTCCATGTTAAATTTATAATTTGATTAAAAAAATTAGATGCATTGACAAATATTCTATTCAAATAATGAAATACAAAAACCACATAAGTAGTGTAATTATTCCAAGTTAGTCATATCAAAGTAACTCATCAACCATGATTTAACATCATGATTCTTCATGTTGAACTCTCTATAATGTTTGATTAATAGATATAAATAAATCAAAACCAAGAGTTTCCTATCAACTTTATTTGTGTAGATTATAGGATCGAACAAGCTCCATGTAAAACCATGGTTGAGGAAAACTTTTAGATCGTTTCATACAAATCTAAAAGAGCCTATTTCAAATAATACATGGACATCTTCAATCAACACACATAGCTATATTTATCACTACTATCAAACCTATGGGATTAATATATGTATATCTCTCCTTTTAAATCATTATATAGATAAACACTCTTGATGTCAATCTGATGGATTTCCCACCTATGTATTTCAGATAAATAGATTACAAGACAAATGGAGTTCATATTGAAAACTAGAGTAGATATTTTGTGGTAATTAACATCTTCAACCTATGAAAAAACCTTTTTGCTACAATCCTAGGTTTGTAGCTACATGAATAAAATCAACTTCTACACACTTAGTGTAGTACACCCACTTTAACCTCACTACTAAGGGAGAAAACTATTTTACAAAAAGTTATTTCCATGGTTTACCCCACAACACATGACACACATATATTTTCATAATATTACATAAAACCCATCTCTCCAAGGCCCATTATAAAAATTTACCACACAATATTCATTTACCAATATATGATGTGCTATGACCTTATCCTTTGGTGTGTTTAGGGATATATGTGGCCAACTTGTGGCTTGCGTATTTATTTTATATTCTTATTACATTTTTATATGTTCTTAGTTATGTCAACCTATGGAATAACCATGTCTAAGTAGACTATATATAGGAGGTAGTGATTAGTATTTGATCATCATTATTAAGTATTCTACTCTTATTGCATATTAGGTTAGCCCCTCGAAGTGGCTCTGCTATATTATCCAATATTCTACTCTGCTATCAATTATTAATGTGTGATCTCTTATTTTTGTCTATTATATGAGATATATAACAATTATGTTGAAACATCTAAGTAACTTACAAGTGGTATCATATCTATGAGTTGGACAAGTTTTTTGTGGCATTTTGTTTGGATTTATCAAGGCACAACTTCTATGAATGGAGGGAGTGAAAAAACATATATTGCAATCTATGAAGAATTAATTTTTTCTTTCAATGTAGAACGGTTTGAAATGATTTATTTTCCAAAAAAATTATGGAAAATGATTTCCCTTCACACATTTGTAGTCATTGGATTCATCTCGATAAGATGATTACAATGATATATTATATCGATACAAATTTTTGGTACCAAACATTTTCACCCTAGTGCACAAAAATAATCATTGGATTCATCTTGGTGAGGCAATCACAATGGTACCATCTCTTGGTAGAATTTTTTGGGGAAAAAACCCTCCTAGGGTTTGTGCATGGTAGGCTATTAGAAGGTGATAGTGGCATCCTTGTATTTTGAACTTGAGCAGTTCATTTGGTATTACTGGTTCTATGCTCAAAAGAAAAATAATGGTGCTCCTATTAGATAGTTTATTTTCACTAGTGATTTGTTTGCTCATTATCAAAATAATGTCTCTAAGAAATACTTTAGTCAGTTAGTCAAACTGTGTCAAATAGGAACTGTGAAGGATTATATTCATCAATTTTAAAATCTATCCTTATGGGTGTAAGACATCACTAAGGAAAATTTAATTGATCATTTTTTGGGCAGACTCAAAGATAAAATCCAATTGAAGGTTTAGATTTTTAATCTATTGTCTATATTGGAAGTTATCCCAAGGGAACACATGGTAAAAGAAAAAGAGATGGTCAAATGGAAAACTTTCTATACTAGTCATGATCATACCTTTCAAGAACCATCATTTCTTTAACCCACTAGATTGACATCTTATTAAATTGAGGAGAAGTGAGCCAAAGGGTTGTGTTATGGTTGTGATTGCAAATGGAGCAAAGGACATCATTATACTAAAAAGAATCTATTTTACATCAACGAAACCAATGAGTATGAATATGATGAGGAGCTAATTAGTGAAGATGTAGAAGGACTCGAGGAGGAATCTAAAGACACTAAACCCACTATTTCCTATCATGCCCTTTTAGGTATTAGTACTCCACAAACTTTTAAGGTGATGGGCTTCTTTAAGAAATAGAAGGTCACTATATTGATTGATTTTGGGAGCACACACAACATTATCAATAATAAGTTGGTTGATTATTTAAATTGTTTCATTTATCCTGCCTTCAAATTTTAGGCCATGATTGCAGATGGTGGTACTATCAACTATTCAGGAAAAATTCATAGTATTAAGCTAGCCATGGGAGAATACCCATTAGATTCTCTTATGTTTTCTATTTTTATGGGTAGAGATGACATTGTTATGGGAGTATAGTGGCTCACCACTTTGGGCACTATTGAGATGAATTTATAGGAATGCATTTTCATTTTAAGGGAAGGATATTTGAGCTAAGGGGATTAAGGGATAAATATACACAACTTTTTATCTCCCATCAAATGACCAATATTTTCCAAAAGGGTGCTGAAGGATTTGTAGCTCGCTTATTCTCCATTGAACTCTAGCCAACTCAGCTATCTACATCACCTAATCTGTAACAAGTGATTGACACCCATTATGTTATTTTTGGTAACATGCTAAAAGTACTTCCACCCAGCTACATAAATGATTATTCCATCAAACATATTTTAGATAGTACACCACCCAACATCAGGCCATATAGGTATCCCTAAACATAAAAATATGAAATTAAAAAAATGGTAGAGGAGATGTTGGACACAAGAATCATTCATCATAGCTAAATTACATATTATTCACTGGTTATCATGGTGAGAAAGAAAGAGGACACTCAGAGGATGTACCCCAACTAAAGATAGATCAACAAGTACAATATCAAAGATAAGTTTCCTATTCCTATCATTGTTGATTTTAAAGATGAACTGCATGGTGCTCTTTATTTTACCAAGTTAGATCTACATTATGGCTGTCATCAAATCTGAATCGATGATGAAGACATACCCAAACTAGTTTCAAAACATATGAAGGCCATTATGAGTTTATGGTTATGCAATTTTAGTCTAAAAAATGCACCATCCACCTTTCACAATTTGATGAATACTATTTTTAGGCCATTTTTGAGGATATTTATTTTGGTGCTTTTAGATGAATCCTCATTTATAGTAAAGATTGGGAGGATCATTTCCAACATGTGAAATAGGTACTCTCAATTGTAAAATAACATTAGTTGTATGCCAAACCTTCTAAATATACTTTTCGAGCTCATGAGGTTGAGTATTTGGGTCATATGGCTTCACATGAAGGAGTGAAAGTGGATCCTAAAAAAATCCAAGCAATGGTGGATTGGTCATTTATTAAGACACTCAAGTAACTAAGGGGATTTCTGGGTTAACTGGTTACTATCATAGGTTTGTCAAAAATTATGGTAGCATTGTAGCCCCACTCACCTCTTTGTTGAAGAAAGACTCCCTTTAGTAGACTAATATAGCTATCAAAGCATTTGAACAATTGAAATTAGTTATGTGCACCACTCTAGTGTTGGTCACTCCTAATTTTTCTAAGACTTTTTTAATTGAATGTGATGTATTTGGATATGGTATGAGTGATGTGTTCATGTAAGAAGGCTTACCATGTGCATTTAAAAGTTACCAACTGAAGGGTAAAAATTGGATCAAGCCCATCTATGAGAAGGAAATGATGGCCATTCTACATGCAATCAAATAATGGAGACCTTATATGATGGGTAATCACTTTTTGGTAAAGACTAATCATAATAGTCTCAAATATTTTTTGAAACAATGGTTGTCACAAAAATAACAATAGAAATGGGTAACTAAGATCTTAGGATATGTTTTTGAAATAATCTACAATAAAGTCAAGGAAAATGTGGTGGTAGATGCACTGTCTAGGAGGGATGGATTAGTTAAGGCATTGTTATATGCCATGACCATTTGACAAGTAGATTGGCTAGAGAAATCAATATAAAAATTGAAAAATGATAATGTTACCCATGATTTGATTCAAAATCTTCGGCAAGGTTTAGGTGGATTTGGAAAATTCACATGGAAGGGTAATATATAATGGTATAAAGACAGATTATACCTATGTAATAATTCTCTTCTCAAATAAAAATCCTTTAGGAACTTCATGCGACTCCACTTGAGGGTCATTTAGGATTTTTAAAAATCTATCACAGAAGCAAGCAGAATTTTTTGGGAAGGACTCAAGAGGGATATCTAGAAATATGTAGCTCAATGTATGATCTGTCAACAAAATAAAGGTCAAAGCATCAAAACTCCAGGTCTTCTACAGCCTTTATCCATCCCTAGCCAGCATTTGGAAAAGTTGTCTATGGATTTATTTATAGGGTTACTGAGATCTAATGGTCAAAATGTTATCATGGTTGTTATGGATTGTCTAAGTAAGTATGCTCATTTTTATTCTTTATCACAACGATTTTATGCTAGTATAGTAACTTTTTATTTTCTCAATACAGTTCAAAATTGCATGGTTCTCCTAAGATCATTATCAATGATAGAGATCCCATTTTCACTAGTGATTTTTAAACTAAATTATTTGCATGTTTGGGCAAAAAGTTGGCTCATAGCTCATCATATCATCCTCATGTCTGGAAGGATATTCCTGTTGTTTTGTTTTTGATAAATAGGATAAATGGGTTCATTAGTTGCAACTTAATAAATAGTGGTATAATACTTCTGTTCATAATTTTTCCAAAATGTCTCCTTTTGTGGCCTTGTATAGATACCACCCTACATCCATCACTTCCACCTTGAAGGTTCATCCTAAATTTTTTGTAGTTGAGGAACATATTCACCATCAATAGGAGGTCCTTGTAAGTTTGCATTAAAATTTAGTCATGGCCTAGAATCACATGAAGTAACAGGTAGATCAACATAAGAGTGAGACAAATTTTGACATTGGTGATTGGGTCTTTATTTGCTTACATCCATATAAGCAGATGTCCTTGAAGTAATATAAAAAGGATAAGAAGATGTCCCTTAAGTATTATGGGCCTTATCAGATCTTGTAAAACATTGTTAGTGTGGCATACAAGTTAGAGTTTCCTTTATCCACTCACATACATCGAGTATTTCATGTATCATACCTGAAAAAAGTTGTTGAGAATATAGTTGCTACTCAAACTGAGTTATCATAATTGGATGAGGAAGGGTGAGTTATTCTTGATCCTAAGGTAATACTTCAAATGCACACTAAGTAGTTGTGATCTATAGAGATTAAGGAGTACTTGATCAAATGGAAGAATCTTACATGTGAAGATGCCACCTGGGAGGATGAATCTTTTATGCAACAACATCTAGAGTTGATTCAACATTGAGGAGAATGTTATTTTAAAGGGGAGGGGAATGTTACAACCTTAACCTTTGGTGTGTCTAGGGATGTGTGGTTTACATACCTCTTTTATATTCTTGCTATATTTTTCTATGTTCTTAGTAGGTCGGCCTATGTAATAACCATGGCTAAGTAGACTATATATAGGAGGTAGTGGTTAGTCTTTGATCATCATTATTAAGTATTCTACTATTACTGAATTATTTTGGAAGTTTCCCCCTCGATGTGGCTATGTTATATTATCCATTATTCTAGTTTGTAATCAGTTATTTCTTTGTGATCTCTTATCTTTGTTTACTGTGTGTGTTATATAATGATTATGTATGAACGTCTAAGTGATTTCCTTACATGATGTCATATTTTTAACTTCTAAACCTTAAAATTGTTTAGGTGTGTCTATAATTTTCAACCCAAGCAGTTCTACCATTTCATTTGACACCAAAATATTCATGCTACCACTATAAACAATGACTTTGAAATAGTTACATTAGGATTTGTAAATGGTCTAGAAAATGTTCATTATTTTCACTATTTCATTCTCATTCTTTATGGGTTTTAGTGAAACCCTCATCTTAATGAGAGATTATCCATTTTTCAATTCTTATATTTGATTGGGTGATGTAATGAACTATTCATATGGTTGTACAATATCAGTGTTGTCCTCAATTTTTTTTAATTTCTCTTGATAATGCATAACTCTTCCCAACCTAAAATAAAATCTTTGTAAGATTCACAAATTGAGTTAAGTAAAACACAACTTGATTTGATACCAAATGACGCATTGAAGTTGAGGGGGAAAACTAATATCTAGTTTGTCCCTGTAATGTAACCAAGTTATTCCACTATGGACAAGCACATACACAAATGCATTCATGACTAAAGACTAAAGATCACATAATTATTGAATTATAATGACAATCATAAAATTTAAGAAACAAATATCACACTCCTCTTATTTGTTTTGCTATTAACATGAATAAATATACACTTAAAAGAAAGTTCTTTAATGACCTAAGTTCAATTATTTACTAGTCTCTGCTCTTTCCTCGGCCCACCCTATTACTCTTCCACCTAAATTTATTTAATTTGAATAGTTATTCTCTCTTCTATGCCTTCAAAAGTGCCTCTTGTAGTTTACCTATTCTTCAAAATGATCAAAATAAACTTACAATTCAAGAATTTACTTTTGACAATGTCATAAAAAAACATTGTCTCCTAATGAAGGTTAGCAATGTCACATCCATCATGATGGTTATATAAACATAGATTAATGCAAAATAGCGATTCCCAAACCACTGTGTATAGTAGTTAATGGTTTCATCACCATTTAGTGAAGTAATGATTAAAAAAACCTAGTCTTTTATTTTATGAGTTTTTTGGAGCTTGTAAGTCCTCAAATAACTCTGATAGGACTATTCCACATGCCAAAAAAATGAGACACATAAAAATTCACATGCACACATGCATATTTTTGGTTTATTGAAGATTACACATCATACTCTAAATGATCTTGCATCAGGGGGACTTACACGTATCTCACATAAAATTTATCTAGACTGCAAATAAGATAAATATAAGATGAAAAAATATAATATAAAATAACAGAGACATAAGAAAGATATTTTAGTAAGGTGGAAACAAAGAAACATTAATATTACCTAATTTAAACCAAATTAATTAACTTTAAAATAATATTAAATTAATTATAGAATAATTCAACAAAAAATTATCTACTTAATAAGAACACTCATTCACATCTTAATTATATCAAAAGAAACAATTTCCTAAGTATCGATTTTCCCAAAGTTACAAGTAACGTCAAACGAGATGTAAAATTTTGTTTTTTTATAAAGTGGGGTTTTTTTAACTTAAATAATGTAAATAAAAAATCATACCTCACTCAAAACCCATGATAGATGATACCATCTCACCTTTTGTAAATGAAATATCAAGCAAAAATAATATGTAAGAGGGATGATGTTTCCATCGTCCATGAAGTGAAGGATGAATATTTCTAGTGGGGGTGACAATAAAAAATAAGGCAGGGTGTTTATTCCTATAGTGCAACAATGCGTTGTGTAGGTGAGAATAAATTCCATTCCATAGTGAGATCAAACAAAGGAAAATTTGTAGGAAAGGGAAAGGCCACACAAAAGATGAAAGTAGCAAAATATTTCAAGGTGAGTTGGTTGGTGATGGTGAGGACAATGATAGGATATTTTAAGTGGTGGAATTAATGAATCTCGAGTAGATACACATATAGAGATTAATTTCATGTTACATCATTCAACGTAATCTACGAAATTTACCTAGCTCATGGGATGCACTAACTTTGACGAGGAACAATAAGATCAGGAAAATGTGACGCCCTAGAGGGCTTTGGGATCACTAAAATTTAAATAATTATATGAGTCAACAATGATGAATTGTAGGCCATAGCCTCCAACTAAGATTCAGCAAATGGGTGGGCTAAAAAAAATATTAACCCATTTTTCCCTACCACCAATATCAGATACATTGCTATCAAAAATGAGATTTTTAGAATCCGATTTGTATAGCACATATCATATCTTGATCTTTCCATGCACAACATTTAGAGGCCACTTTAGAATGCCAATATGTATTACAATGTCAAGGTCTCCACAACACACACCACCACTATTAAAGGCATGGTCTTCCCTCTGTCAAAGGGAATATTTAGTGGCAAAGTGAAGAACCCCATGAGAATCATAATGGTCCTGCAAAAATATGTACATTCTACATTAATATTTAAATTCCAATTACCACACCATAAACACCTATTAGCATACATTGATAACATCTCTTGGGTCACGTATATTACATATGTTGTGTTGCTTAGTTCTATAGGCATTTTAGGGAAGGGAAGGCAAGCCATCAAGAAGAAGATGTCAATAGACCCAATATACCATAATTATTATTTTAATTATGATGATGTCACAATAGAAATGGTCCTCCTGCTTTCACAATAGTTGACTATTTATGGGATGAGTATATTTGTGTGCTCATCATTGTGCAATGTGCTGTTTTTGTAACTATATGTTATAGGAAAGTCATTTTTTTCGTAAAGTCGATTGGAGTATACCATTCACATCTTATTTACCTTGACTGTAATGTCAAGGCAAAGCACAACCATAACCAAACGAAGGTAAAACGTCTATAAAATCCATTCTTGCCATTTACGCAACTGGCAAACGAGCCTAGGCTCTTGCTGAGGGATACTTCTCAAGCAGAAAAATTCTATCGCGACTTACTCCAGCTGTGCCACAGTACATATCACCATATCTGATCTGCAAGCTTCATTATTTGAGTGACAAGTGTGGCTGTTTGTTGGCCTCTTCGAGTGCAATTCCCTATATGAAAAGAAGCAATTGATGTTAAGGCATTTTTTTTTTCTGATAGCTGGTGAAGATATTGCAGAAACCGACATTGCATAAATTGGTATTGCAGAAACGGACATTGCATAGGAGGAGTATTGCAGAAATGGGTATATGTGAGAGCTATTTTTATTTTTTTTCAAGCAGCTGCCTAAAACCAATATATGTTAATTTGTGATAAAGAAGACGAAAAGGTAGCGGTGGCAAAAACAATCAGGGCATTCCCTCTTATTGGCGGTCAAATACAGAAGAACAAAATACAATAAAATACCTTCGATGAGGCTCTAATGGTGGTATTGCATTGATAATTTGGCGTTTTAAAATCTTAAGAAGTGGGAGCACACATTGCCACCATTGATAATACTCAATCTCTATGTTATCACCCTAAATGCTCAATCTCTTAGTAGGAGTCTGCATGTACTCTTAATGGTAAGCAACGCTTGTTTTTCCCTCAATACAAAAGTTTAAACAATCTTCGGGCACTTTATCGGTAGGTTAAAAACTGAATAACAAAAATGTGGTCGACAATGACAGGTGTGAGTTTTAATGTCTTAGGTTTGTTACAGATAAAATCAAAACAACGCACTTAATCAAAGTAATTATATCTTAATTATGGACACCGCATATTCTCGATTCTTAGGCATGCGGTTGCGTTGTTTATTTGATGTACCGAGCGGAATTGCGTTAATACAGGTCGACATGGATATAAATCTTAGTTACTGGCGGTTACAAGCTTTCCACGTCGTAATGCATATCAGCATGGACGGAATTTTTTAATATTTTACTTTCCGTTAGTGCAAACGTCACTGCAAGTGGGAGGGATGCTTGGCTATTTGAGTCGTACGGACATCAATGGATTCTTTGGAGAAGAAGTTTATTTCGGTTGCAGAGCTCGAAATGGCTTTGATGAGATGCTTTCTAGTTTTCACAATGTTGTGTCTTGTTAGCGTCTCATCATTTCAGCCAGCAATGTCCCGTGGCTGTGCGAGATCAACTAGAAAAAGAATTGGCGAATGCTTTTTTCCCTACTTCCTACAATTTAGAATTTGAAATTTATAATGTGTTTAAGCTTAATTTTTTTCCATATGGTATTTTAAGTGCAGTTACTAAGTATGGGATTCCTACAATTGAAATAAGTTTGGATATTTAGTATCTTTAATTTTTTATAAATTTATATTTAATAAAAAAAATTAATTCATTTTCTAAATTTTTGTTAGAAATGTTTTATTTTTTATTTTTTATTAGAATATTTTCCATTTAATTATCATAGATTTGTTGGGATGTTTTAAATTTAATTTTCATTTTTAGTATTGGATAGATTAGATTATTAATTTTTCTAATTTGTTTTTAAATCATTTTAAAATTATTTTTTAAATAATTATTATTTTAATATTATGTTTGAATAATCTATTTATGTGTGTGTATAATTAATAATTAATGTCTTAAATAATAAAATATTATACATTATCCTAATCTTAATTTCTATCATAAAAATTAATCGCTTAAAGAAAATTCCCTTAAAAAGATTCCCAATATTTAATGAGATAGAAACAACTTAATAGTGAGCTTCTTTTTCATTGGTAAACAATTTGTACACTATTAAATCTTAATTAATTTTAACTATAAATTTATATTTTAAAAAAATAATTAAATTTAAATATAAATTTATTTTTAGAAACAAATATTTAAAAATAAAATGAAATTATTTATTAATTTTGAATTTAATAAAAAGTTCTCCAATATATTTAGATGGCACAAAGCATTCGTTTATTTAACAATTATTTAAAATAAACATTTTAATTATCACTAATTTTACTTTTGTTTATTTTATTTTATTTTATTTTGCTTACAGGGGCTAGAGGAAATATGGAACAACTAAAAATAAAGCGCCACGAAGGCATTGCTAAAGCTATTATGGTAAACTTTACTAATGATCAACTATGTTAAAAGTTTATTCTAAATATCAATTTGGTTTCCATGACAATTAGTATTCCAAATCAATTAGTGGAAATTGAATTATTGTTTGGTAATTTTTGAACCTACCTTGGTAATCAAAGCCATCCGATACAATTCAAGGGGAAGACTATAAGCCAAGAAAATGGATACTATAAATCCTTATGACAAAGAAAGATGAAGCCAAAATGCCACATCAAAAGACAGATTCCTGGAGGCCCAGATCCTCAACACCATTCTGACAATGGAAAGTAAATATATGCAAGGAATTCGAGTCTTATATTAGATTCATGTGAAACAAGTTTTTCTATGATGTCACCTCTAATTCAGTAAGTATTCTCTCACATATACATCATTTTTCCTTGGTTCGTCGACACTTTCGTAAAAATGAACCAATTTAATAGACATAAAAATCTTTTTCTCAGAAAAACAAATTGTGGTACGTGATTTACATTGAACTAATAATATATAATACCAGATAGTGCCCTCTATAGAATACTATTTTGGCTTACAATCTCCGCACTTCATAAATACAGTACATTTTATTTCAATGTCTAGTACATTGCGATTTCTATTTAAAGTTTGTTTTCTAGTATAAATATTGTCATTGTGTTTTAATTAAAATTTTATATCTAATGATGATGTTACAATGATAATAAGGGAGTGTAATGGAGTGAGTTATTCATAATTATGTTCAATTTTCAATATGATGTCTATTTGACAATCACATGTAAATTTTAATCTATTAAACCATTACTCAGTAGTTTTTAAATTTTTAATCGGTACAAAGGTAGTTTATAAAGTATAGTTGGTAATGTTGTGATAATAAGGGTTTTATAAAAGGTTGTCTATGTCATTAATTAGTTTTGGAATATTTTTTAAAGCTTTTCTTATACGTAATTATTGTCTTGTATTGTTTTGTTAGTCTTTTATATACCATAAAATTAATTTAAAATTTTTATATAAATAATAACTTTAAATGTATAATAATTATGAATAAAAAATTATTTATAAAATATTTTTTGTATTAATTTTTTTAAATATAAGATAGATAGTTTATAAAAATATTCGAACACCAAAAATTAATTCTTTGACCTTCTCTTCCTCATAATTAATATTTTATGATACTTTCTTCTCTGTCTTATCTTTTTACTGATTATTATATTATAATACTTTCTTAATAATTTACTCATATCAAAAAATTTATTAAACAATATTCATATAAAAAAGTTTATGCCACAATAAAACACAATAAATAATTTATAAAATAATATCATAATTTTGTCACACAATAAAAAATAACAAATATTTGTAAAATAATATTATTTTAGATATTAATTTTGTGGATATGGATAGTGAAAACACTATCTATTAATAAAATAAAATAACATATATTTTATAAGATAAAAGATAATATCAAACTAATATTTTGTAGATAGTATTAGATAATGTCATGCTAAATATTGACAACAATTTCTTTATACTCCACACAAACTACCCGTATAAATAATTGTTCATTAGTGGCATTAAAAATGCTTCCATTCAAGATTTAAAATTTGTAGGCTGTACGCGGAGATGTGTGAAAGCGCAGAAATAGTCTTAAAATCATTAAAGTCCACGGAACTAAATATTACATCTAAGAAATCGCTGTCCACGGCAATGACGGTCATCTAAAGTTTGATCTATTTTCTTTTGAAATCTAGACATGTAGACTTAACGAGAATTTTAATAGATGTTTTAGGAATATTTTTATTTAATAAAATAAAATATTTTTAATCAAAGTTATGAATCAGTGTTGAGGTATAATTAAATGTTTAATTTATATAATAAAAAAATGTGTAAAATAATCAAATATAACAAATAAAAGTTAAACATCAGGGTAAATAAGATACCATCTCAAGGCAATAAACTATAATTAAGAGGAAATTATGAGATACATAGTTTCTGATACAAGTTAGTAAGGTCACCAAAGATTAATGCACTATGACAAATCTTTTTATTAATATATAGTAGGACGAACAAAGAAAAATATGATGAAAAAGAAAATTAATCGAAAAAAATTCTAAACAAGATTTCCTTTGTCCTTAGCCGTAGGGTAGGCTCTGTGTTCTCTCATGCCTAGACAGTAAGTCTTTCATCATCCACTGAGAGCCATCCTATACCAAGTATTTTGCCTCCAATGTCAATCTTTCCACCTCAGATCTTCTGCATTTGTTCTTCACAATGATGCTATCATCAGCGTTCGGTTTTTTGGATCGCAAAGGGGGGGAGATCACAATGAAAACAAGAGAGAGGTGGGGTGACGAAAGGAGAAGGACAGTTATACAAAGGGGGCCATTTATCGCAAGGAAAGGGGACTCAATGGGTGGGCAGTAAAGGGAAAGAAGCTAAAACTTGACCTCTAAAATTTTAGGACGGATGTCCCTCCTCCTTCCTCTAGCCTTGATGAGAGGAGGGAGAAGAAGAATGAAACACGAACAAACATATTGATGTTCTATATTTTAAATGATTACAACAAAAATAGTTAAAAAAAAAAAAATCGTAATTGAAAAATTGTACACCAAGAAAAAAATAAATGCACTAAATGAAAAGAGACTTGAACAACTTTTTAAAAAAAAAAAAAAAACGTAAACTCGGATAAATATGTCGTAGCAACATTTTATTGCACTCTTCATTATAAATATGAAACGCCTACAAAAATTGATTGGGGTTTATTCAGTAGTATTGCTATCGGCCACTCAAATGTTAAGGAATATTTATTCAAGGTTTTGAGATATTTATTCTACGCATATTTATTCTACGCATAATAGATGTTGTTATTGCATTTACTAATCTACCGTGAGCTGTTAAAAGTACAAGATCTTGTTACAAATATTATTATGAATGGAGGTAGGTTAATTATTTAGTGTAAATAATAATGACTTTTCATGATTAATCATGTGATTGATGTGTATGTATATGTATAAATTGTATGTTGTAATTTTATTTTTTTGAAGTGTAATTTTGTTTTTTTAATATTATAATTTCAGTTTTTATTAGTTATTAAATTGGAAGGGAGACTTATGGATTTATTTAATTTCAATTTTAAAAAAATCTTAAATTTATTGATAATTACAGTATATTGATTAGTGCATCAAAAAATCATAATTTTTTTGTAAAGTAAAATAGTAATTTTCTTAGCAAATTACATAAAATAATATTATTTGGTGCAGATTGGTTCATTGATATTTTTTAATGATATTTCTTGCTTCATTTGGATCAACGCTAAAAATTTAATTAATATAGACAAATGTTAAGTTTGTATAATACAAATTTGATTTGACATTAAATGTTGTATTTGTTTACATGGTGTGGGTTGCCTAGTTTGATGGTTTTACATTAAACCTCAAATTAATTCATCAAATAATATGGTAATAGGTTATAAAGATAATTGATTTGTTTTATAAATTTTTGAGGGATCAATGTTTTATAACTTTAGTTTAGTATCTTTTTTTGTTTCGGTGGAATTAAGATTTGATTGTGTATGGCATTGGTCAATACAATGGACATATTTTTAAAACTTTATGATTTCTAAGCCAAAGGTGACTTGGAGCAAACAAATAATGAGTACCTGATATTGGCTAGTGATATATTTTGGGACGTTGGTTCAAATGACTGCATGTGTGAAGTGACTGCAAAATCCCTCAGTAGTTGTAAGCTTCATTGGTTTAAACAAATGAATGAAGGTTTTGATGTTGTCCTTTTTGCCTCTGTTGTTACAAAATTGGTTATTTCCCATGGAAACACTAATACTATTAGTGTTATTGTCATCGACCTTAATAATAATAGATGAAAAAGAAATAGTTGTCCCAGATATCTACACTAAATCATAACCATTGTCAAACACTATTTTTTTATATTTAAATAGTTCACAAATTTTTGAAATAGTACAAAATTTCATTTTTATACATACGATACATGAGTTGTGCACTTTTCTATTCATGGGAAATGATGGCAACAACTTTGCGATACATCTAATTTGGTGTGATTTTGGGGGATGCTAGTAGATTTCATTACAAGGGATGATTCTTATATTTCTCTATTCATGTTTTCTTGGATCTTGCTATAAAATATAACCAATTTTTTTGAAAGGCTATATCAAATCCAGGGTAAAATTTTAGGTACACCATTAAAATTAAAAAAATTGAACATCAAATTTAATTCGTTCAAGTCATAAATACATTGAAATTGATCCAAACATCAATATGTCAAGCATTACAACAAATATGAAAGGGGTGCCATCGAATACTAGCCTAAAATCTACCCAAAAAAATTGACCATATTTTTTAATCCTTTTCTTTAGTAAAAGCTATGAATGTTTATTTGTAATAGACATCAATTTTCTATTTCATATATCCTTGTCTTTAATTTCAATGCATCGGTATGTTTTATTTTGTCTTTAATTTCAATACATATGCATGTTTTCTTATTAGATTTAAGATAAATGAATCTTACAAACAAGGCCTAAATTTTATTGTTGTATGGTTGTATTTACTTTTTTTAGTAGACCATCAAAAACTGTAAAGAATTAATACATACTTATGTACGTACATACATACATAGTCTTTAATGTTTCCTTTTATTATGAATTTTATTAGTATTTCAATGACAGTGTTGAATAAATAACAACTACCAAATTTAGGCCCTACTAGTTATAAATATAAAGTATATAAGCAAATATGTATTGATTTGGTCGTGGCCATTTGTTTACAACTAATACTTTAGGTACTTTTTGTATTGCCTTTCTTACAATTTTTACAATATATTTTTTAAGACTATATCTAAATATTATGAATAAAACTATTTCTACAAATAACCCAACTACTCTACAAAGACTTTGACAATCAATGTCCTTATTTTTAATAATACTTTTTATTATAAATATTAAAGTTTAATTATTATTTTATTGATATAAAATTGACAAAAATAAAATTACAATCAATTTTCTCATTCAATACTCATCTTTTTACTTTCATCTTATTTTTCTATATCAACTTTGTCTCGGTTCATATTGGATCATGACTAGAACCATGTCAATATAATATAGAGATATTATATGCTAATTCTATATAATAAAGTTGTCTTTTACGCGTGATACAGTTATTTTGAAGAAATATATTGAACCAAAACAAACACCGCCATTGGGTTCGTAAGAACTTTAAATAATGATGATGATGATGATGGTGGATCGACTATAAACACCATAAAAAATTTTACTGACTCTTTGACTTGTTTTGCATGTTTGTGGCCTCCTCGAAGTACGGCCCGTACCATATAAACGTCCGTTCCATTTTCCAGGTTTTGCGAGATCTTTATGAGTAGATATGTGAATCAAAGTTTTTTTTAAAGCCATACAGTTCCTGGCTGAAGTGTGCACTGCATCCAGCCTTTTATTATTCTTCCCTGCCCGCTGCGTCGACACTTCTCTGCCCCAAACCTGCCATTGAAGTATTGGAAGTTTGGCGTCGGCATTGGCATGCAATTGCAGTCGGCACTTCCCTGCGGACCGTCTCTCCTCGGCCGCAACAAACGATACCCTATTCCCTTCGGAAGTTTGGCGTCGGCATTGAAGAGTTGGAAGATTGGTAAGTATGCATCCCCAGCAGCGTTGAATCTGCCGCTCCCATCGCTGTCTTTGTCTACAACGTGGCCTCCGCCGCCGCAGCAATAGACCTCTATTCACTTCCTCTCCAGTGCCACGTCTCGTACGGGGCTTCTTTGTTCCCTATAGTGCTTTTGTCTGTTGTCCAAACAGCGCTTCCCTAGATGGCATTTCACGCCATATCTTCACCCGTGGAACTCTTCACCAGCGCCAACCACTCAAACCGCCGCACAAAAATCAAAATATTTTGGTTTTTTCATTGTTTGAATGTTCAGATTTGTCCATTTAAGAGTTATCAATTGTTTCATCGTGCAATGGAATCAGAATTTATTTTAAAACCTTCTATAGAGAGGTCTTGGGTTCGATCCACCGCATTCTACCACGTCTGCACGTCATCCCTACGGATACATCGAGGCCCCTTCCTATGCATTTGCAAGGGGAGTTTTTTTTCTTTCCTGTAAAAAAAGTTTTTTATAAGGTGTACGTATACTTTGTTTGTTTTAGCATAATAACAACTTTGTATTTCTCGCATGTACATGGATATTCTATTATGTCTATTGTTTTCCAGAATTCATATAAGAATTGTAGTATGCTTCATCTTTTGATGATATTTATTGGTGTAGTTTTTTATATTTTCAACACATTTTTTGATAATACGATCATTTACAAGTTGTGAAAGACATTACATTATTCTTAATTTGGTATCCTTGTTGTTATTTACTAAGTGTTCACTTTTATTCTGTACAACATTGTCAAAGTGTGGATCAACCCACCTTAGAATCTTGTGAAGCTCACCACTATTTTAGAGCATCATCTACTTCAACATTTTATCATCATTTTAGGAAAAACCTTCTTTGCTATTATTATATTCCACTCAATTCAGAAATTGGGGCAAGGGATGGTGGGGGAGGAATGGGGTTAGTCAATCTGTACCATTTTCTCAGGCCTTTATTACCCACCTTTTTGAGATCGATGTTTCTTCTGAGTGAGCTGTATACAGAGTATCAGTTCCTTGTTTGACTTAGCGATTACAACTAATCGAGATCTATGTATCCTGACAAGATAAATTGGTATCCATAGGGACACACAACATCTCACTATACTTTATTCATAACTTTACATGTAGGTACCTCATCAAGTGTAGCTGTTGGGACCTATTTTTAGTGGATTCTCAAATTTATGTTTTATTTTATTAACCTCCCTTAGTTGAACTCAAGGGGAGTGTTGGTGTAAATATTTTTATGCACATTCTATTAAGTAAATTTAATCATTTAGTGTGGACAATGATTACTTGTGATAATTGAATTCATGTGATTGATGCATATGCTCATGCACAAGTTATGTGTTGTAACTCCACCTCTTCTAGAATGAAACTACACATTTGTGATGTTACAATTTCATTTGTCATCTTATACTTTTAGTCTCACCAATTATTGTAATTACAGGGGCTTGTATATTATTTTATCAATACAAAGTTGAGATAAATAAATTCATAGTCTTTTTTTCTTATTCAAAATCACTTTATATTTTTTCTATGTGAGTTATGTGTTATCTCATATTTGATCATAGCTAGACTAGATCCCAATAAAAGATAGTTTATAATAATATAATGATTAATTAGAATTTATAGTTCAAAATTAACATTGATATGAAACATAGTTATATATTTTGAGTTTAAAAACAAAAATTATCAAAACACATGTAAAACTATTATATGTCAAGCACATGAAACAACACTAGAAGGAGGAGGTGGAAGATCATAGATGGAGAAAAAAATCAACCCAAGCATAGGGATCTCCCAACAACGGATCCAACATTAGTCACCCATTTTAAACAATATCTTATTAAACCAAATACATGACACTCCCCATATAGGTTGCAAAGGAATGTAAGTAACCTAGTATGATCACCATCATGCATCATGGTAGTCTAATGAAATGGACCAATAATAGGTTTTACACACAGTTATAAACTCTGACTTATATGATGAGGAGGGGATGAGAAGTGGCTACAAAAATTTCTCCACTATCATTTGGTCATTGGTAGTGGAGAAACCTATTAAAACACATTTGGAGGGACCCTTCTCATGGTGAATGAGGCACTCCCCCAATGATTGAGAAGCTCTTCTAAACACTATAATTATAAGGCCACTTTCTTGACCTATGATTGAATCTTAAAAAAGGTAGAGGTGAGAACATAAACTTTATCATTAATGGAAAACTACTAACAAGTGTCCTCATTACTAAAAATAGTAGATTTTATATATTTCTAAAGCTAAAATAGAATAAAAATATTAAATAAATACAAATAAAGGTAATGCTTGGTAGCCATTTAGTAGGATAGCCAAACATTGCCATCCTTCAATTGATGGTATATAGGTGGAAAGGAAATAAAATTTTTACAAATCCATTTTCACACCTCATGAGTATGAGGGAAAGTTTTAAATTGAAGGTTAAAGGCATTGGGTTTGAAACACCATAGGGAACATGGGGTGATAAATTTAAATGTGAAATAGTTTGTCTCCTAACGATAGACCCTAATATATTAATTAAAATATTAAATGATCAAACTTGGGCTCAATATTGGAATCTTTGATCTAGTTAATATGGAAAATATATGTTCTATGTGAATAATTAAAAATCCATTGAGTGTTTGAGATACAAAGAGCTATTAAAAGAAAGGTTGTATAATTTGATTCAAAAACCATGGAAAGTAATGTTTAAAACATGTTTCATAATTTTTGACCACCAAATTTTGACCTTGGCATTTAGTTGGTAAAAAAAGGAAGAAGATAAAATGGGTGGATGAGTCATTATATAGAAAGACCTCTTAATTTTTCATATTAAAGATGGGATAAAATTTGAGGAAATAAACATGAGAGGTGACATAATCTTTACTATTATAATTTTATGAATCACAATGGAAAGATGCTATATAAATCTAAAAAGTAAATACAATGCATAATCAACCTTAAAAAACACAAATCTGAATAGTAAACTTGGCCAAAATGGTCATTTCTCCTAATTTGTTATAACTAGAGAAATGACCAAAATGTACTCAAAATTTAGGCAAATATTTCAAGAAATATATGTGACAAGTATATCCATATACTCACCCTATAATTTAAAAATTCAACTCAAATAGTGGCTTTAAAATGCTTCAATTCATTTGACCTTAGAAATGCTTCAAAATTTTTAGGTTGGGACAAAAAGATTTGTGAAAGAACAGACATATTCTTGAAATACTTAATGTCTAAGAAATTAATATTATATCTAAGAAATAACTATTGACAGAAATGTTAGTCATCTATAATTTGGCTGATTTTCCTAAAATTTAGTAATGAAGGCTTATAAAAAAATGAATGGATTCCAAGGGAATATAAATATAAAACTCCTATGATGTATCATTTGAGTGTTATTAAGTGTTGTTAATATCACCCACTCAAATGTATTTAAGACTCAGGGATGTTTATTTTAGTAATTATATCAAGGTTTTTGGATACTCATTCTACTCATACTACATATTTTTATTTGAAATGTGTTGGTACTTAGTAATAAAAAAATAAAAAATAAGGAGTTAAAGTAGAACATAGACTATAATAAAAGGTGACTGTTTGAATTTATAGTTTAAAATGAACAATGATAAAAAATAAAGTTAGTTATTAAAATAATTATAATAAAAGATTATTAAAATACATAAAAATGTGAAATTTTAATTATAGGTAGAAATTGTAGAACGAAGAGGTAGTGGATCATTTAATGAGATGTAAAGTAACAGAGGGATCTCCAAACAATAGATCAAACACCAGACATTGATCCTAAATAGTATCTTGAGAAATCAAATCATGAGCACCCTCCACATAGGTGATAGAATAATGTAATGAACCTAGTATGAACATCATAATGCACTAAGGTAATCAATGAAATAATCTAGCAATAGAAAATTCCACATAGTTTAGAACTCCAACCTCTTCACTTAGGATGTGGGGTGGAGAAGCAATTATGCAATATTTTCTACCATAGTTTGGATGTTAGTGGTGGATAACCCTACAATAACACATATGAAGGGACCTTTATCATAGGTATTGGACTCCCTATGTGACTAAGAAGCTATTCAAAACACTAGAAATCTAAGGATACTTTTACAACTTGCACTTGAATCCTAAAAAATATAGATGCAAGTAAATAAAATATTCATTTTTGGAAAGATACTAAGAAGTGTTCTCATAATTAAAAATAGTAGCATTCATATATTTTCAAATATGAAAAATAATATACAATATAAAATTCTAAAAATAAAGGAAATCCAAGGCATCCATTGAGTAGGATATCCAAATGATATCATCCTCAGATTAATGGTCTCTATGTGGAAAGGAAACAAAATGTTGTAAATCTATTTCTATGTCTCATGATCATCAGGTAAATTCCAAAATAGGTGGTTAAAGGTTTCGGGTTTAAAACATACATAATACTTGAGATGAGAAATTTTAAGGTGAATGAGTCTCTCTCGTAGTGAGAGACCCTAATCAGTTAAAAATGATAAGAAATGACCAAAAATAGTCTTTGTCTTAGAATCATAGATTTGGTTAAGATGAATTAGTAATGTCTTAGTTTAAGAGTTAAAACTCCACCAACTATTGAACATTTAAAGAGATGTTCAAGGAAAAGACATCTAATTTAATAATATAAACCTATTGAGTAATGTTTAAAATGTGTTTTGTATTTTTTGGCTCCCAAACATACACCTTGGGATTTAGTAGGCCAAGAAGGAAAAACTATGAATCATAATAAACATAAGCATATACTTGAGGGAAATAACATGAGAGGTGACCTAATATCTACTCTTTTGACTTTGTGAATCAAGGAGGAGATACCCTATATAAATATGAAAATAAAATGAAACATGAAACTAAATTTAAGGAACACAAATATAAATAGTAACTTATACGTTGGTCAAATGATTATTTAACCAAATTTTATGTCACTAGAGAAATGACCACAAGATTTCAAACGTTTATAAAATATTTTCAATAAACATATATGATAAGGATATTCTTAATTTTCAAGAATTAATGATTCACACACATAGTTTAGAGCTAACAAAAATAAATCACAATTTAAAAGAGAAAATGCCCTCACATATTTTTTAAGATAAAGGAAAGGAGATTTGATTAAAAAATTCTACTATGAAGTGTTTGGAATATGATTTAATGAACTAAGCTCACTCCTTAATTAAATTAATTCAAATAAATGAGGTTGAAAATGGATATATGGTTCACACATGTGTAATGCAAAAATAATTTAGAATCTATGTTTCATACATGCCTTCAAACTTGTGTTTATTAGTATGTACTGACCAAACTAGAAATTTGATTTGGCCGATGGTTATGTATTAATGAAACTTCAAGGACATGTTGATTAATATGTTTTACATGTTCAATACCATGATTTATTACATATAACTTTTGATTATTGCATATTATTTAATGGGAAAAAACATATATTATTTTTGTTGTGAGAAAAAACACTAAATTAATATGGTTTTGCTTATATCTATTCATACCATTAGGTTATCATGATTAGTTTATTTTATGTGTAGGGAATAAGTATTTCTAAATGATTTATGATGTTATCTATGTATTAAATATGAAATTATTTGGTTAGGGTTTAGTTTAAGTGGATTTGGTAGTCATTTGAGTGAATACAATGCAAATTTGATCTCCAAAATTGACATCCACAAAAAAACATGGATCCCAATAGGGGTATTGGTGATGATAGTAACCCAATATGTAGTTGGTTTATATGGCACATTTTACACATAAACACTTGAAACCTTAGGTTTGGGTGGAATAAATACAAGAAGAAACATTACGATTATGTATGGGCTATTATTCACATGACCATAACAAAATATAGAAATGATTTATGGATACTAAGGTATAAAAAAAGTAATAATGATAATAGGACACATAACTACAATATACACCCAAGTTGTCAATTCAAATGATAAGTGTGAAATATCATTAATTGATCCACAATCTAAATGGAAGCCACAATGGAGAAATAATCAAAATTAAATTAAATATAATGAAAGCCATATAATATATTTATGAGTAACACATAATAATCCCTAATTTAAATGAAATACATAGTGGATAAACATATTGTAGTAAAATATCCAATAGAAAATAAGTCACAATGGATGAAAAGTCTTTAATATGAAGTTGGACTATGAATATTAGAAGGAATGAGGCAATGTCTATTGACCATATCAACCAGACCCTTCCAAGAAGTAAATGGAACAGAGGAAGAAGTGGGAACAATATATATTAATTTTAGAACAATATGGGGATCACCATTCCTCAATTAAATGTGATTTGAAAAACTTACAATTAGTTGATGAATTAATGGCCATTATAAATCTATTAAAAAGGAAGTGATTATATATATAAAATAACCCTTGGAAGAATTGGTTTAATTTAGCAGAGGTGAAAAAAGTTGATGTTTTTAAATTTCCACAAAAGGTTTATTTGAATGGATCACCAAGGATATTGAGAACAATATTGACCCCCATTATTTGTTTCTTAGTTTTAAAATAGAGAGTTATGATATCATTATATGTTTACATAATTAGGACAAGGAATGAGTGTGTAGTATCAAATTTATTTATCTATTCAGTCAACTATTATTGTAATGATTATAGCTCAAATTATAATCAAAGTTTTTGGGATTGAGGGGGGGGGGAGGTGTGGTGGGGGTCAGCGGGGTGATATAGAAAATAAAAATATTCCTAATTTCCACCTTATGGAATCCATGCGACTGTTGTCAAGGTGGTTAGGTGGAACATATCACCAAATATTCTTGTTGCGTAGTATCCTTTATAATCATATGAATTGTAGTGAAATAACCAAGTAAAATTACCGTAACTATATACATACATTCTAAGCTTAATTATTAATTTTCATTTCATTTCATTTCATAATAAATTGTTTCTAATGAAACATTAAATTAGGGAAATTGATAGTGGAAATATCATAAAGCTAGTATGTTGTAATTATTTCATTTATATTGCTTGGATAATATTTAATGTCTATGAAATTTGGGATGTTCAACAAATGGTTTAACTAGATTGAAAATCAATATAATATGAGAAGCCTCTATGATTGTAGTTTGCTTATGATTTCTTTAAGAATTGGATGTGTTCTATTGAGTAGGAACATAATTAATCCTTGAGATTTACTTTCTCCCTAAAATTAAAATATTGTTAGTGATATGAATTATAGGGAATGGATAGAAATATTGATCACAATAAGGTAGGTAAAGGAAATAAATGGAGAATTGATTTCTATGTTATATCTTCCTTAAGGAATGATAAACCCATTATATGGTAAATATACTCAATGTATGAGGATTAAGTTTCTATATTATTTGAAATAATATTATTATCTTAATGACTAATAAAATTTTAAGAAAAAAATGGGCTATTCATATAGCATTTTGGACAATTATATATTTAGTGTATAATATTCCATATATTATTACATATTCATTGATGACTATAGTTATCAAAGTTTACTAGTTGGATTCACCTTAAATAAATGGGATATATATTTGAGGCCATGATTAAATAGTATCATCCTCCTCTTAAACTCTTAATTCATATTAAAGTCCTTATAAAAAAATTTAAACATCAAAATTTGTTTGTAATTTGTTGTGTATTTAGGAAATGACCACTAAAAAAAGAAGATAAGATATTTACACATGAATGTGTGTATAATTGAGAGGTGTCTAAAACTATTTTCTAGGCATATTATATTCCATTGGGAACACCTCTTAGGATTCACAGGTAATCCATATTGTTATTCATGGCTATGAAAAGTATTTTAAAATTTAATCACTTGGCGAGAAGTCATCTCTTGTATTTGTGGTCATTTGTCTCATTTATGGGATAAGAATTCATTATTATACGAAAAAAATCTCGTGAATTAAAATGATAGTATGATGGATTTTAATTAGGTTGATCAATTTTTAATTTAATTTCTCGTGACTCTTTTCCAATTTTGAAATAGCAAGTTCAATTGAGAGGATATACTAGTGTTGCATGGAATAAGACTTGACTTAGATCTAAGTGTTAGATCATAGTATTTAATATTATTTTAGTTATTTATAGTGATTTGAAAGGTGAAAACCTCTTATCTATAGATTTATTGTCATTTTAAGCTTCTAAATCATCGTTACAATTTCCTGCATGGATTTTGGATCAAATAACTATGTGTTTTATGAACATGAGATGAATGACCAAGGTTACACCACTTCAAATGATCTCCTAGATTAAAATCAATGGAGTGGTCAATTATCAATTTAAAACTCTATGAAGTCCATGATTCTATGAATCCATAACTAGGAAAAGTGTTACTATTCTAGTAGAGTACACCTAGACTCTTTCCACATAGACCTTAGGTAAGGCCACTTATATTATGCACATAGAAACATAACTTTATTAAAATTTATTAGATATTATCTCAAATAATTTAATGAATAGGTATTATTATCTCAATAATATTTCTATTAGTATTTAAAATGATATGTGGGCACATGACCTTGACTTAGACTCATTTTACTTTGGGTATCTTTGGAAGTCATACCTATGAGTGAGACATGTTTAATCATCCCATGGCCACTATAATATGAATTTACCATAGGAATTAATCTGAGATTTACCCACTTAATTACCCTATGCCAATGTGATGGACACAAGTCAACATTTTAGATCTCTCCAATGAGACTTGGGTAATGAATAAAAAATGCATACATCTAAATTGGGACCAAGGTCTTGTGGGAATCAAAAATTTTGGGGACACTTTATCTCGAAAGTCATTTTTACATATTATGGGATAATGGAGTTAATATCTTTGGTTATCCATGATCTTACCAAATTGCACAGATCCCATTTCTCAAAGTCACATGAGATTATTACTATACTTATACTCAATGCCATCCTGTGAAGTTTTAGATCTAATGAACATGTTAGTTTATGGAATCGATTAAATTATCAAGATCCATTATATGATTTAATTCACCATCAATTTTATTTTTTTTGCACCATATGAAGCATGAAGTTAGTTTTTATTGTCATTTAAAACTATCAAAATAAATAAAAACCTTTTTTTGATCTACTACATAGACCATTGAACTAAAAACTAAAATTTTACTATAAACACATAGTATAAAATATACTATTTTAGATCCCAAATGCACTTTTAAGGTTTTAGACTATTTTATAACCTAGAAGTAAATCTCAAATTCCCTTAAATCTTGAAATTTTTTGATGTTTTAAAATTTATAAAAGTCCATCTATTTCCTGAAGCTTGAAAAATCCCAAAGCAAACCAAATTGCTCAAAGTATCGAGAGTTTTCAAAAGTCCCAATTTTCCTAAAAGTTTTGGAAAGGTTTTAAAATTCACTTTTACATAGATTTTACATCCTAAAAAATCAATGACATATTCATAGGGTTTTTTTAGTTCCTAAAAATATTGAGATACTAGATGGCACTATGGAGCATTTAAGATTAACAACAATTGTTATCATTTCTTAAAAATATTGAAATACCAAGAGAAGATTGTCAAAAATTATTAGATGGAAAAAAAAGTGAATTTAAACCTATATAAATCCATACTAAGGATCTCAGTTTCAATAAAAACTCAAGTTTTATCTTTTCATTCCATGAATTCAAGCTCTCACACAAAGATCATACCAGTGATTCTACTAAAAAAGTGAATTTAAACCTATATAAATCCATAATAAGGAACTCATTTTCAAGAAAACCTTAAGTTTTCTATTTTCTTTCCATAAATAGTATTCAAGCTCTCACACCAAGATCATACCATTGATTTTTCTGCCTAATAATCATTCATGGTTGGTTTTATATTCTCATTCATAATTATCATTGCATTCCTCAAATTTTATTTGCACTTCATTGCATTTTTCATGCATTTTTTCATCATATGAATTTCCTAAGGTTTATGGAAATTAGGCTTTGCCATTTTCTTCATTTTCACCTTTGTTTTATCCATTATCTATTTTCATCATGAGTTCCATCATATCTTAATAATTTTTCAAGCCTTCTCATCATATTTTACTATGCAATGAGAAACTTATTACATTTTGAACCCTAGGTGGTGTTTTAGGCACTATAAATTTTTAGTTTGAATCTATTGAGCCGAGTGAAAGTTTTAAAGAGACAATTTTTAAAAAATTAGGACAAATTTATCTTCACATTTTTCACCCACACAAAGTTTTAATACCACTTAAATTTTAATTCAAAAACATTAGACTTATTTCTAAAACTATGCTTTGTATAACCAAGTCTCCAAAAATGAAATTGAGATACATGGCCGATTTGCCAATTTTAATGTTGATTGCTATAGTTAACTATGACTTAAAACTATTTGAAAAAGCTTTTTGATTATTGCACATCTAAAAGCATAATTGTAATATATGTAGGGACAAGGGAGTATAAGGAGGATAGGGATGAATTGTATCATTATCTATTGAATGCATCCATGTCCTAGTTAGTTATTAACCTAATTTATTGATCTATATCTATCTGACTACATGAAACTATTTGTTGATTCTTTGTGGGGATCAAACAAATGCATTGAAGTCCTACACAATAGAAACCATAGTCCTACACAACAAATAAAATACAGATAAAAAAAAAAATGGGAAATAGGAAAGATAAATAGCCAATCTATCCTTATAATACCTCATGTAGTTTAATTGTTACCTAAATCCTAAATAGACCTCAGGCTAATGTAGTTCTCCCTCTTATGGGAATGTGTAATCTATGATTGTGCAACTATATGTTTGTTGCTATAATATTGATTGAAATAATTAATAATGGATGCCTTTGACCTGAAATAAATTATATTCATACTTGTCTTATTATTTTTAAAATGAAAAAAAAAATATTTGGAATAAATAATGCTCTTTTATGTAGAGTGTAGTAATTTTAAATCGAATTTTTTAGGTTCCTTCAAATGAATGCCTTAATGTGTTTTTATATGGTAATATTTAGAATATTTTTATAATTGACCTTACCAAAATCATAGGAAAGCCATTGTGAAACATAAAAATTTTAAAAACTGACCATTAGAGTGTGACATACAAGGCCATGCTAGCGGACAAGCCAATAGAGAGGCCTTATCCGACCTAGTATGCCACTATCCCAAAAGCATAAAGACTACTAAAAAGGGTATCACAAGTGCATATGGATAGGGTTGAAATATGGATGTATGTGTGGTATTTTAAATTTTTACAATACAACAAACATTGCCTTATAGATTGAGAGCTAGAAAAATAGAAAATAGACCAACTAATATAATGATGTCAATAATAAACATTCACAAACAATTTAATCATTAAATTTACATGTCTAAAATTTTCCACACTATTTTATTCATTAAACAAATTGAAATTACTATAGTAAAGTAGATGCGAACCTGAGTGTTTATACACACTTTGTCTTTTGATGTGAATCTTGAGCGTGCAAAAAGCCTTAATGCAAAACCTGCAATAATGACACTAAAAGTACTTATTTTTCATATTTAAAATTTGAAAGATTGGTAATTGAAATTTGTTTTTTCAAAAGATAAAAATGAAAGTATAGTCCTAAAATTGTACATTAAATTTAATTTCCCTATAAATTGAAAGTGGAGAAGCAATTGTCCCCTTTATTAACACATGGATAAATGTTGAACCTATGGTGAATTGAGTGTGATAAATTATTACTTATAAAATATTTTAATGATATTGATTTGGAATTATTATATGATCCAACTCTCATTTTACTGTGTAGAGTACTATGGCAAAAATATTTGAAGGGATGGAACCACCAAATGTGGCTTGTGTTTAACCTTAAATTTAGATATATGGATTATCTAGGGTTAAGGGGATTAGATTATATTTGTACAAAAGGGTGTTAGAGTAATGTAAAAAGGAGTCCAAATAATATAAAACCTAGAAAAATAATGGTCTTACTTTATATAGCTGAGTTTGCCAAAAATAGTAAAGTGTAACTATGATAGATATTGTAATAAATTAGAAAAATTTATACTTTACTGATTTATTCTGCACAGGTAGGTATGAATAGGAACATGACAGAATTAGATTATATGATGATCCTAGAATGGTCATTATATTTTCAAAATTCTACTTCTATAGCCTCAGACATTTGTGTCAGATTTAAATAATTATGTTGATGTAGCAGTCTAACTTTTCCATTGGTGTCTTATATGAAATATTGATTGGATATGGATGTGAGCAACTAGATCCTTTTGGGGCTTTTTTTCCTTTATTTCAATTTATCCATATTTTGCACATAAGCTATTACTATTTATCGAATGATAAAACCTTATATCTTTACCCTTGGAATGATTGTGGGAGAAATGGGTTAGAGGGATCATGGTGTCAAGCTAACCCCAAAGACCCCTTTATTCATATATACTACCTATATATCTAGTACTATGAAGAGGGACTCAATCTGATGTGTTTCACTCTTATATGTTTGCTTGTGTGTTAAAAAGGGTGAAATGTGTGACTAAAAATAATACATGCGATGACCTAACTTGTAACTTGGCAAACATGGCTCATAAAATGCTCTTTGAATAATTTAAACTCGTAGAAAGACTAATCCTATAAATAATATAGAAATAG
>JARHVA010002570.1:1207500-1242500 GCA_037957365.1 Torreya grandis
ATCAAGTACACTGTGAAAATCATAAGCATGGATATAGGCATGTGTAAGTATATAAGCTCAAAAAATATAATTGGAAAGTGATCACATAATAATATAACCTAGGTGTATCATGATCAAAGAAGAATATACCCCAGTGTATTTATTATGTGAGTAGATGGAAGACACGACATGTATATGTTCATATATCATGTATATGGGTATGCCAATATCACGCTCAAATGAAGCATGAAACATGTGTATAAAATAAAGAATGATAGAGTAAAAAGCATAAGTATAATAAATAGTACAACTATAAAAATGCTAATATTTTTCATAGTTTACAATTTTTAAAAATGTTTTTATATTTATAAAATGTTTTATTTAGATTTGTAAAGCTTCTAACTCATTAACCAAAGTGTCAAGAAGTGGGTCTTTTACTTTATTAAACCTCCTATGTTTGCTTATTAATAATGTTTTAATCTTATTTTGTAATTTATTATTGGAAAAATTTTCTATAGGTTTTTTTATCAAATTCATCATGTGTAATCGATACTTCACTATTTTTAAACCAAAACAAAATGCACATATTTTTTTTATTGACAATTGCTTTCATATCTGACCAACCACTGTTGCCCAAACTATAAAGTTAAATTTGGTCTCTAGTTTATTACCCAATTGGTATGACAACCACTTTTGGTCTGCATGTTATTGGTATCATGATGTATCCAAGGGAATGAAGGGAAAGTGGGAAATGCTTTAGCTCATGTACATCATGGCCCATCTATCATAAACATGCAATAATACAAAATGTTTTTTGATTGTTGGTATTAATATCGATGTGTTGAGATTAAGATCCATTAATATTTGTAGTAATGGTTATATTTTCATGCTTTTTTAGTTTTTAATATCTCTTTTGAGTGGAATGTTTGGATGTATTTGGTCATTTTTATCCCCTGAGCATAGCTTGTATGTGTTACTCACTTTTGTATTTATGAATGTGATTTTTCAATGCCACACATTGATTTTTATAATGGCTAGTAATTTGATGGTAAGCATAATATAATGGTCCATATTTAAGAATTAATTTTATGTATGTAATAAATCTATTAGGAGGTAGAGATATAATATAATTCTCAAGTAACATAGGAAGAATCATATATAGAACATCATGGTTTGATAATATCTGTATAATCTATTTTGGTGGTTTTAGATAAGACTCTACATTGTTCACATGGTGCATTTGTATTTTCCCCTTGTAAGGGTGGCTTAATTTTTATATAGACAAGATGGATGGATTTTGTAATCAACTAAAAGTGGTAATTGGATGCTAAGGGTCTCACATGAGTTAGCTTGTTCCTATATTATTCATATACCTATCCTATAGCCTTAGCCACACTTTTCTAACCATTATGTAGACCACATACACGTATGTAGGAAATTTTCTTCATAGTGGGGTATTAAGGTTGGCCATCCTATCTTAATAATGGACACACAATTATCTCTCATGACATACTTGTAATGAGGATTAGGTTTTGCACATTAAATTAGATTTTATAGGCCTAAAATAGATTTATGGGTTTCATGCACAAAAGAGTAAGACATAAAAACACAGTGACAGATACTCCAATAAAATATGAACATTCCCACAAATGGGACACTACCTCCACTTTGAAGA
Source organism: Torreya grandis (assembly GCA_037957365.1). NCBI lineage: Eukaryota > Viridiplantae > Streptophyta > Pinopsida > Cupressales > Taxaceae > Torreya > Torreya grandis. The sequence goes on from JARHVA010002570.1 coordinate 1,209,155, forward strand.
TACCACAATAACATGGTGCTACTTTGCATATGGGGCACTAATGTCCTATCAACAAATATCTATATTGGAATTACTAAAAAAAAGCAACAATCTTCAAAGATATTATGATTCAAACACATATTCACACATCTATGCCTTGTGACACTGAGCCATCCTATTTTTTTATCTATCATGAATACTATCAAAGATGTGGAGGAAGTTATATATTTTTCTAATAAAGAATTACCTTGATAATTAGTAATTGATCATAACTTTCCACTTTTTATTTAAACTCAAATCAACAACACAACTATTAAATGGGTTGTCATTGACAGTGGTTCAAATATCAACATATGTAACCTCATATTTATACAAACTATGGGGGTTAATATAAAAACTATTTAAAATACATACAAGAACATCAGAGGGTTTGATGACATTCATAGATAGACATTGGGATCAATTACATTGGACATTATAGTGGGACCAAAGACATTATATACACACTTTCAAGTGATGTTGAACCATTTACAAGATAATTTACTACTTGGGACACCTTGGATACATGTTCTGGAGGATGTACATTTCACTCTTCACAGATGCATCAAATTTTTACATAATGGGTATGTATACACATGCCCAACAAATAATTATAAATTTAGATATTGCAGTCTCATTAAGCCTCCTACACCTAGTACATCATCAGATGGGACACCTCATGTTCTCATCAAACCCTACCTCACAGTATTCCCATTGAGTAGATGCACACTTATGAGATAGGTAAATCTAGTAATATTGTTTATATACCACCTTTAGAGCTTCATATATCACATGCACCTTCACTGATGATATAGGACTAGCATCTCCTAACATAGTTACCTTCATCGATGATAGAGGACTAACTTCTCCCAACATAGGTACCTTCACCAAAGATAAAGTAATAACCTCTCAAAATATAGACATCCTTATATAGGATAGATGATGAGATAATCACAATCTAGTTACCACTACTTATTAATTTAGAAGAGGCCTACATTCATAATTCTAACAAAGATTCATAGGCCATTGCAGAGGATGATCAACCATATGTAGACATCACTGATTATTTATTTGGATTAAAATTTACACCAGTGGGACTAGGATAATATAGAGATAACATCATTTCTATCTCATGAAAAGGTTATTCCTGATCAAGTTGAACAATCTTAGATAGATCTTGTTGCATGCTTATAAGGTTGGCTTCAATGACAAATACATCTTGCCTATTAAGAGATTTAGGTCAAAAAAGAATAGTTTATTTTGTTAATAATGAAAAATTACTTGAAAATGGATTAAAATTTTGATAACCTTATATAAGAACATCAAACAAGTCATCTTCAAATGAAGTAACCCCTTGAAGTGGCATGCTTGAAGATTTGCCTTCTTCTTGCTTGGTGATTTTCTTGATAAAATTACCTTCCTCAATCTGAATCAAATTATAGCATATCTCAATAAGAGTATAACATGCTCTTTGAACTTCAAATAATTCTTCCAATTGAACTTCACCTAGTTGTAGTTCACTTAGACCTTCTTCAAGCTTCATAGGAGATGATATAGAGGTAGTCACAACACAATTTTAGAAGGAGATAGAGTTCATACCTATTTGATTATGATCTTGGGATTCAAATAATATTTTTTCCACCTATAATATATCTTTAGGAGATTATTATTCTAATGTAATATCTTGATCAACACCTTGTTCACATTAGGGAAGATAATCTCTCTCAAGGTCTACTATCACCTGATCAACTTGTACTCCATCAAGGTAACCTTTTTCTTCAAATTTAAAGTTTTATTTGCATCTCTCTTCACCAAGAGGTGTTACAATGATGAGCTATTCCTCATGTTCACTTAAAGTGTCATCCCCATATTCTTTTTTGGAGTGACCTAAAACTACAATTTGATTTTATTTCTCAAGGAAGGACTACTCAACTTCACAAACCCATTTTGAGCTCTCATGGTCAATGTGTTTATCTATATCTTCCTTCCATTCACCAATGAATCCCTTAAACTTTATAATGTATTGTCTTTAAATTTTATTAACAAGGACAACATTTTTCATTTGAATATTGTTTTGAATTGATTCCAAGATGGGAAAGTCTTGAGTTTTTCATTCTTTTCAACAAGGATTTATTTTTTGTCTTGGATTCCTTCTTGAATTGATTTACAAGATGGGAAGGATTTAGGATCTTGAGGAGGGATGGATGAGGTTTAAATAGGTTCATGCTCTTCTTTGACCTCAACTCCCTTATCTAGACTTACTCCACTTTGTTTGTCCCATTACTTCACCACTTGGAATGTTAAAGGAATTAGTGGGTAGGGTTTTTGAGGAAAGGGAGTGAAATTTTGTGCCAAGGTAGCTTTATTATCTTCCCTCCAAGTAACAATAAAAAACTCCAATTCTGATTTATTTTTATTCTTAAAACTCTTAACAATAACCTCTTTCTACATTTTGATGTTCTTTTGGATTGATTTCCATGATGAGAAAGATTTAAGGGTATGTGAAGGTCTTGGGACACTTTAAAGCTCATTTTACTCAGCATTTTGAGGAAAAATGGGTGGCACAAAAGAGGGTTCAGGTGATATAAGATAAGGCACATGAAGTCTATATCACTAAACTTGTTTCACTTCATGAGCTATTAACTTGTCTTCTATACCTTGAATTAGGCCACTTATGTTCATCGTGTCACTAGTGGGTCTTTGCCAATTTTCCCTTTCAATAGGTGCCCACTCTCTTTTTATCAATTGTAACAATTTTTTCACATTACGAATGAGATTAATAGGAATACTTTGACCATACTCCCATTTTTAATTGATCCCTACCATATACCTTCCATAGCCTAAGAAAGTTTTCTTGAATCTTGAGATAGAATTATTTGAAATGTGGCTATGTTGAATAGGTGTAGCATGGTCTTGACAAGGCTGATTAGAGGGATGAAAGATTTGTAAAAGAGGTTAAATATATTGGTATGGTTGTTGAGTCAGATAAATATGGTAATACTCTTGATAAAAAGGTTGATAAAAATCAACATACTATTGATAAGGGTCAAAAAATAATAACAAGGATGAACATGAGTTTCATATAGCTCATCAACTTATGTATAACAAAAATCAACATCAAACTCAACCTTGAAACCTCATGAGAAAGGTAGAAATGAAATAAAACTTGTTTAACATGTTACCCAGGCTACTATAACCAATTGAATACATTCAGAGTCACCATTGATGTTTGTTGAAATGCCTTCAAAGGTTGATGTGTTGAAGAGTAACACCAAAATCCCTTTAATTGATTATAAATCTTATCCCACCAATTGTGCCATAACTCTTATAGCTCAAATTTGCATCCTTGAGAGGATGAATCAATCCCTCTCCACTTGAGCTATCTAATGGGATTGGTCCTAGGTTATGGGTGACCTTTGGTTAGACCAAATCTCTAGGTTATAAGGATAGATCCCCTTGATGTATCAATTAAGCTCTACTACTAAGTTGCAAAAGAAAAGGTAAAGGAATAACATGAAATAAAACTAAGGGGTTGATACACCAAATCAATTCATCACTACCAATCAAATACATGTGCACATGTAGACCATGAGACTAACATTTACATGCACTACTCCTACTTTAAGTCTCTCACATTAGCATTTCAATGTGGAGGTTGTGATGAATGCTTAGGCTAAGAAGACTAATCAAGAGGTATAATATGACACTAATGAATGTAAAAACTCACTTAACATTTTCATTAAACTTATACACTTCACATTACCTTCAAAATAAGTTTTCAAATTACATATAGGTGTTAAAATAGGATAACATATCAAGGAAGACTAAGCAAATCACTTAACAAGATCAAATATTCATGCACACACACTAAGTAAAATCATAGAGAGAAATAAAACCAATAGTATTTATTTGATCAAAGGCATAAAAATACATAAGGATTCACTATATTGAGGTGGAAGATGCTTACAAATCTAAATAAGGTTTCACATATAGAGAATGAAATAAGGAGAGAGAGAATTGGCATAGGAGAGAGTAATTGACAGTGTCACTCCATGAAAAGATAAGTTATGATAGAGAAATTATTAGAGAGAAATATTAGAAACTCTTTCAAAATATGTTTATTAGTGTGATCATGATTTTATAGATATTTGGCATAGGGAAGGTTCTTCAGCTCATTAGATAACTCAACACCTTCTTAGAAACTGCCCTTATTATATCATAAAAGTGACAAGTGGCCTTCATAATCATCAAGTCATATTGAACTATATTTTTCCTTTATTTTTGACACCTTGCATTATTATGAGAACCTCCTTATAATAAAATTGGAGTGGTGATCATTTCTTCTGAGATGTCTTGAAACCCATTAGTCTCACTACGCCTCTCTATGCTCAAAATCCTCAAATCTTGATTTTATCCTCATGAATGAAATCTCTCTCTAGGAAAGGCCTATCTCAGTCTTTAAAAACTTATATTGATCCCATTGGATGCTTCAAACACTCTCCAACACTTCATTTCACACCTAATCCCATACTTTTATTCAATTCCTTATAGTCCTCAAAACATACAAAGCTCCTTCTATAGAACATTATACATATACTCTTGTAATAAATAAGCATATTCTTAAATACTTATTATGGTCTTACATCTTTACAAAAAAATTCATAAGCATACATTAAATGAAAATGTACTTGTTGCACCTATTTCTCTCTCCAATTAGCCTTCCATTAGGCTTCTAGGCCTAGAAACTAAGTTTTATCTCTAATCAATGTTCACACATGTGAAACTTTAGAGAAATGTTTGATTAACTTTAGGGACCTTTTGAATTTGATACAAGTCTAATTTGAAGGTATGACAAAATTTTACATGCTTCAAAATAGCTTGAAATAGTCATTTTAACCCCTTTTCTATATACTTTGTACCCTAGACATGCTAACCAATGGACTAATAAGGTTCTCAAGAGATTTATGGAGGTTTTATATGTCATTAAAAATGTCATCCAATTAATTTCAAATACTTGGGAAGATAATTTCTCCCAAAGGGTCATTTCTAGTCTTCTTGGCGGTTTGAGAAATGTTTATCATCTTAATGATGATTCATAAAGCCTAAGGACTTAATCACTAAAATAATGACATAAAACACAAATATACAAAGGTACCTAGCATATGCAATCAACTTGGTTTCCAATGAAACTTGTACGTATAGTTCCATGTGATTCTTTGAGGCTCTTGGGCTAATAGGTCTGCAACTATGAGATTAAGAGAGAGATTTATGCTTAAAAAGCTATCTTAGGGATATATTTTTACTTTAAACACCTTAAGGAAGTATATTACACCCAATATGACATAGAATAATGGTATTATTTACCATTATTCTTCTCTATACCTTCTACAACATCCTTTAGCTCATGTTAGGGTTTATAAGCTTTCTTGTATTCTTGGCCCTAACAGCTTACCTAAGTATTTATTTTCTTTCCCAGTGAATTGAAGCTCATGAAATCACCTTATAAAATGTTTCTCATTACCATGAGACTTTAAATCTTCAAACTCTCTTCAAAACATGCAATTTATCCACATTTATGTATAGGTTTATGAGTGTTTCATTTAGGCTTGCTAAGCCTAATTTACCTTTTGAGTTTATCACTGCCTTCAAGCATTTAGTCATTAAATGAAATCACTTTTAAGATTAAACTATAAATGTATAGGCATTATTTTTTCATTTCATCTCTCATGTATACTTTTATATTTTCTCAATATGACTTGAGACATCATGTTGCTCATATTTGACCATATTGTCTGTAGTGCATGATACTATATGACTAAAAATTGAAGATATCCCTTATTTTCATGAGATTTTAGTGATTTTAGGTGATGTTGATGTGATGAATATGTTTATTTTGACCCTGTGAAGGCCATATAGACCTTAGTTTCATTATAACATGCATTTGTTTTCTATAACAAATGTAAACTTCTTGTATGTAGTTATTGGGGTATCTTGACTACAGGGTTCATTAGATTGAACTCTCTTGGATTGAATTACCTTCTTAATGATACTAGTAAAGTGAATTATCTTACTCACCATCTCTCTACCATTTAACACCTCCTAGATGATTGGTTTCTTCTTAACAAAGGCCTAAACTGACCTGTAGGTGGCAATAGGAGTTCATTATATGATGGGATCTTAAAAAAGGATTTTTTTGAGTTAGTCATAGGTATTTTAGTGTCTTAATGGGGTATCCATTTTTTTGATGTCTTATCTGACCTATGTGACCATTTAACCTCATTTTCTAATGCAACATTAATTACATTTCATATGAAAATGAGAACTATAGGTCTGTAGACCTATAGGTCTGTATCTTATTCCTTGAATCCTTCCATGATACATATCTCGATATTTTTAACCTTGAGAAAACTTCTCCACTAACTCATTACACTTTTTATGAGATCATGACCCTCATACATCTTTGATAATGTAGGGTTAGACATTTTGAAATCATTTTTATGTAAGCAATCTATACACAATCTTTAGGTTGAATTCATGAATGCTACTTGGAGGGATAGTATGGAAGTGTTTAATCATGTTGGATAGATTTGAATGGAGTAAGAAGATGGTGTGAGATATTTGAGAGAGAAAGAGAACATAATAACATGTAGTGTCATTATTGACCTCCTACAATATCCTATTTTAATGTATGATTACACTTTTATCCTTCACTATTTCAACTCATTTGATGCTTGAGAGTGATTTCAGGAGGTTATCAATATAAAAGAGTGATTGATTGATATTGTTTAGAACCTTATCGAGGTGAATACATAATCCATCTAACACAAAACCTGTCGGTAATGTCTCATACAGCTAGTAACTCACTGTGAATGGAGGTTCTACTATTGTTGAAGGTCACACATGCCATGTAAGTCCTAGAAAAGCATATGAAATGGCTGTATAGACCCTCTATATCCTTTCCAATTTAATTCATTCTTCTAACTAGATTTAAACTACCATTTCAAGAAGAAAATTAAGCGTATGGGGTTTATGTATGGTTTTAGACATCCTAGAGTCTTAGTGATTGTTCATAAAGGTGAGGGCGCTAATTTGAGAACCAATGCCACAAAACTAAAGGCCATTAAAACCCATTTATCTTTACATAAGTTTAGGCATCACTCTCTCTCCTCTATCTGTACTAAACATATGGAGTTGATGATTACTAGTCTATCAAAAAGCTGATGGAGATTTTGATGCAAATTTTGGCTTATTAGGACCTATACAAGCTTTTTATTCATGGAAATGACCCAACGAAGGTTAAGAGACACTCTAAAAATGTTTTCACCTAAATTTGCATCCCCAAAATACATATGAGTTCCTGAAACTACCTTCTTTAGAGTTATCCTCTCTCTTTTTTATATCTTAATTTTTTAAAACTAACTATGATCTGGCATTCCTGACATGTATGCACATTAGGTAAATCTTTCATAGGCTTTGACAAGTATGATTGTATGTAAATTTCATCTTGGTTGGATTTGACATGTGTTGGACATGACTACATGCACCTTTCTCTTGCATGACATTTACCTTTATCTTTACAAAACAACCTTAACTTCTCCAAACATGTATAAAATATTCATGCAAGGTGGTCAACAGACGAGATGACTTGAGAGAAAACTTATGAACCTTTGGCACCATTTCAATCAACATTTTACATCACGTTATGGATAAACTAACACAAGATAAATATAAGTCATTGCCTTAAACTTGTCAAAATAACATTAAAGTATGCTAATAAGACCTCAAAAATACCATTTGAAGACCCCACAAGGCATAGAATGGCTATGAACAAGGCCATAAAATATAACAAGTCAAGTTTTTTGTGAACCTCTCTAATGGTAGCCAAAATTTGGCTAACAATAGTTTTTTGTGTGAATGCTATAATATCATTTAATAAATTCTGAAGATTCCATTTCCAAAATTCTATTAATTATTTTTGTTTAACTTAATTTAAATAAAACTACATAAATTATACCTTTGGACAAACTGTTAGTAAATAAATAAATTGTGTATTGTGGATTATGAGAATGATTTAACTTAAGCACTGTGGTCTTGGAAAGAAATTTTTGAATAGAAGTTTGTAACCAATGATATAATTTAAATAAATATATATTTTATTTTGATAGATACAAGGTTTTATTACTCTCCCAGCCAAAAAAAAAGTATTACAATGACTAGCCAATAAGTAGATACCAGAAATCAAAACAAATCGAAATAAATAAATACATATTTTATTTGTGTGTTTAAATCATTCTCCAAAAAACTAAAATCAGAGCTTATATAATTCATACTTTTAATGACACGTGAACTAAATTTACTCTTATCAATTGAAACACGATAATTGTTTACAACTTTTTATCACCAAAATGCTAAATATATAAATACCTTTATGCTTAAAATTAAGACCAAATATTTTATTTTTGTGCTTGAATCATTCTCTAACAAACTGAAATCGAAGCTTCTATAATTCATACTTTTAATAACACATGTACTAAATTGACTCTTGTCAATTGAAAGACAACAATTTTTCATCATCAAAATGCTAAATATATAAATACCTTTCAACTTAAAATTAAGACCAACCCTTCAAATTCAACAACTAATCCAAATTTAAAAAAATAAAATTTTTATATAAAACATAATAGTAAAATATATCATTCAAAATAATACGGACTCTATCCTTCTTTAGTCTCATTATCTAAGATGCATTTAAAGCCATGTAAGGCACATTTACCTATAATAATATCAGCATCACTCGAACAATTATTTGTGAATAGTTATTAATAAAACATTCACTTATAAATAACTTTTAATTTTAGATGAAGTGCGCATTCATCTCATATTGATTTTCTTCAAGCTTTTCATTACTTGCAACTCCAATAGTCTCACTCACGAAGGATGCACTAGACTCTCCCATTGGCTTTACTTGATCAGTACTGGAAATTAACATCAAAATGAGAATAAGCAGAAACAATGGATTGCAATTGGATTGGTGCGAATCATTGTTCACAAAACCAGGCCAGATTTGTCCCACGAAGAAAAGATGATAAGTTAGTATCAGTAATGTCTTTGAAAACTACGTTGAATGGTTACGTCTGGCGGTGTTCCCTTGAGGGCTGGTTGCTGTCGATTGTCATTTCAAATCCACCTGGGCAACGAGGGTATTAAGTATAAGTATATTTTTCACGCTACAACGTGCTATGTCAAGTCAGCCATATCAGGTGCGTTCACTCTAATAACATGCACAAACAGAGCAAGACAAAACATGCAAATATTTTCAGATATCCTCTTATCCTCCCAGAATCAATATTATATTGTTTTTAGATGAAGGTAAAAATGGGTGTTTTGAAAGGCCTTGTACAAAGGAGAAAAAGATGATAAGTCGGCATCACTAATGTCTTTGAAAACTACGTTGAGTAGTTACGTCTGCAAACTTCTTCCTTGTCATGGTTGTCAGGTGGTTCCTTGAGTGCCGGTTCCTGTCAATTGTCAGTTCAAACCCAACTGGGTATCAACTTCCCTCTTGTGGCTGGTAACATTTTTTTAACGCAAAAGCGTGTTGTATCCTGTCAGCCATGTCAGGCGCTTTCACTGTGTTAACATGCATAAACAGACCATGACAAAACATGAAAATATTTCAGATACTATCGTCTTCGGCAGAATCAGTATCATATGGTGATATAAACAAAACAAACTTAATGAGTGCCCTGATTGGAGTTTTTGAACTTAGGTGAATGTTATATAAGGATAATAAACTATATAAATTATTTTGTTTTTCCCTTAACATCATGAATTGTGGAGTATCTAATGTAGCAAGTTAATTTAACTTCATTTTGGATTTGAATTTATTTTTTAATAAATAATATAACATAAATATTTTACTATTATTATTTCTTTTAAATAAATTTTACTTTCAATTTAATTTAATTATCATGATTTTATTTCATTTTTCCATGTAATATAAAAAAATACAAAGTAACAATAATAGTTATAGGGTGTGGCAGGGACACTTATCATCTTTTCCCTTGAATGATGGAAGTGATATGCTAACCATAATGAGATAATGATAAATAGGTAACAGATTTTTATATATAAAAATATAAAAGAAAAAATGGTTGAGTATTGTGGATGGTGTTTCCAATAAAAAGAAGTCAATCAATACAATTTAAGGTTCGCACACACTTACACATATGATTATGCAAACTTAAAAGTATTTTATTACTTATCAAACAAAGTGCATACAATGAATATTACAAAATAATAGTTATGGCTCTATTGCAATAGAGTTGCTTCATCTTCGTTTAATTGTCACCACTGATAAATTTGGTAGAGTTTCATTTCTCATTACTCATCGCTGGTTGAAAATTTCCACTCTGCTTGAACGATTCTCAAAGACTCATATTTATATGCCCTTGGTTGTGGTTTGAAATTTATCTTCCCGCCAACTAGTTCATCTATCAGATTAATTGTCGGTTGACGTGTGTTGTCCAAGTCAACGGTTGAAGATTTTATTTCAAATTGACCACCTAAATCTCAATTAATAGATTAGTTTGCATTAAATTCAAAAAAATACAAGTGCTGACGTGGGTTCAATTTCTAATTTGTGAGCTATGGTGACACGACCTTCTAATTAGACACATTGACTTCCATGTACCTTAATGCTAGGGTATTCTTCTCTTCTTTGGTGTGCTCAACTTCTTTAGCCCTTCCCAAAATAACACTACAACTTCAAACATGATCTCATGCAAAATGATCCTCTAGTGTGTGAGACTTCATTCAAACCTTTGCATGTTAATATTCTATGTCATTTAATTTACATGCTCAAGTGCATTATAACTTTTAAAATGATTCAAGATTGCTTTGCACCTAGGATGCTCTTGCATCATATACATTGGGCAATTGAAATGTGATCTCCATCTCAAATATTGAAATTGGTGAGATCATAGTTATAACAAACAATATTTACAAAGTCCAACCATCATATATTTTTTGTTGTATGATTCTTCCACCTCACTAAATGTTTCTTACACTCTTTCTTATGCATCTTTTTTACTACTTTGGAGTTTAAAATTGACTCTATCTATTGCCTCTACTTCTCAAATAATTACCCTACAATAAGGAATTTATGCTTCCTCTTCTTCATCTTCTTCTTCACCTTATTCCTGCGTCTTATGAAAATCATATAAATTTGTCATAGTAAATATATGTGATCTATCCATTCCTTCTAGTAGTTCAATCTCATAAGAGTTTGTTGAGAAATGTACAACACTTTACATGGTCCTAGTTTCTTCAGCTTCAACTTAATGTAACTTTCCATGTAGAAATATCTCTTTGCATAAATGAGCCATTGTTAGGTTCCCTACTTCAAATTATTTTCTCCTACACTTTTTGGCTACACATCATTTGTAATTTTTACTTCTTTTATTGAGTTTAAACCTTACTTCCTTGTGTAGTCTTCACATGTATTTAGCATAATCTTCTACTTTTGTGTTCTTTCCATGCATTTTATCTATCATTGTCAACATGATAATTCCCTTGGAACTCACTCCAGTATTAACCTATAATGGTGTTATTCTCAAGCTCTTGTCCACATAATTATTTCATGCAAATTCATCTTGAACTTATACCATGTTCCATCATACTAGCTTATCTCTAATTAGACATCTTAATAAATTTACAGGGATTCTATTACTGACTTCAATTTGTCCATTAGTCTGTGAACGGTATGTAAGACTACCTTTTTGTCTTGATCCCAATTTAATGTGCTATAAAAATTACATATTAACTTAGTGTCTCTATCTAACACTATGTTGCATGATAATCCATGTAATCTTACTACCTCTCTAAAGAATAAATTAATTACATTTTTTGCATCGCTAGTCTTCTTGCAAGCAATGAAATGTTCCATTTTAAAAGAAATGATCTATTGCAACAATGATGGATTCATTTCCCCTCTGCATCCTAAGAAATTCTAGCACAAAGTCCATGCTTATATATTCCATTGGCTTCTTTAGCACTTTTTGGGTTATTCCCTTCACCAATTGAAAAATATAAATTTTTTATTTGTGCCCATCATTGGTCATTAATATCCTTGAACCATTTTTGTGTTGTCTTTTCACTTCTAAAGTTTCCATCTAATCTACCACTATGATTCTCCTTCATTATGTTTTCATGCATCAACCATTTGGGTATGCATAATTGTGCTCATTTGAAAATCATTCCATCTTGAATCACATAATTTATCCACGGTGTTCCATCCATACTTGTTGGCTACATTCAAGATCTCCATGCATCTCTAAAATATTCATCATTAGGGTAGAAAACTTTCATCGAATTTAAACCTAATACTTCAACTCTCATCTCATTCATCACCAATTGTCTCTTAATTAGTGCATCGACAACCTTGTTCAACTTTTTTCTTATGTTCTTTAGAATGAAAGTATAAATTTTCAAATATTTGACCCACTTCATGTGCCTTTGATTTAAATTCTTGTGGGTGTTCCTAAACTTTAGAGCCTAATGGTCGATATATAATTTTTTTTCCTTTAATAATAAGTAATTCCTCCACTTCTTAGGCACTTGCACTATGGCATAAAACTCTTGGTCAAAGAACAAATATCTACACTTTGCATCACTTAATGTTTTACTAAGACAGGCTATGGGTATTCATTATTATATTAATATTGCACCTATCGTTGTGTCACTTGCATGACATTGAACTTGGAATACTTTGTTAAAATTAGGGAATGCCAACACTGGTTCCTCAATCACTTTATTATTCAGTTGTTAAAAAGTAATATCTAATTTTTCCATCTATAAAAATCTTTTATGATACTTTTGAAATGTTATTAAGATTGGTGTGAATATTCCACTTAATTTTATTATGAACTTCTTATAGAAGCTTGCTAAACCATTAAAGTTTCCCACCTTAAAAGTGCTTCTTGGTGATGGCCTCTCTACTATTATTTACACATTTTTAGGTTCCATATTTAATAAATTATTGGAAATTATGAACCCTAGTTATATCAACTATTATTTCATTAATTTTCAGTTCTTCACAATGATTAAACTTCTCTTCGCATAATCATTAATTATATTTATCAAATGGGCCACATGTTCCTCCTTGGTCTTGATAAACAACAAAATATACTCCAAGTACACAATGACATACTTCCTTAGGAATGGATTCAATACTTCATTCATTATCATCATGAATGTACTAACAATGTTACTTATTCCAAATGACATAACTATGCATTCATAAAACCCTTCATTCATCTTGAACAATGTTTTCCATTCTTCTCCCTCATGGATAATGATCTATTGATATCCTCTTTTCAAGTCGATATTACTAAATTACTTTCCACCACCCAAGCAGTCCATCTTATTGTCTATGTGTGATAATGGAAATCAATAATTTATTGTAATTTTGTTTATGGTGTGTGATTATATACACATTCACCATTCTCCATCCTTCTTCGATTTCAATATTACAAGCATTATGTATGGGTTAAAACATCATCTTATTAGTCATTTATTTAATAACATGTGGACATGTCTATAAATCTATTCATTCTCTATGGGATTCATCCTATATACAACCTTGTTTAGAAAACTCACTTCTAAAATCATATCCATATGATCGTTAATGCTTATTATCAATGGTATCATTTCTAGTAAGTCAATAGAGATAATATTGGTGAATTATTCTAAAAACTCTTTCACTTCATGCAAAAGTTTCTCTTACATATTTTATTTGGATTATGTGCCACCCTCTTGTGTCATCTTCGGCATGAGTTCATAAAATTCCTCTTCTCACAATTCCCTAAATAAATATTTTTTTGAAACCATCATCACTATTGTACACACAATGTTACATCCTCTCTCCTCTACACCCTTTAATGGGCCCAAAATATACTTATTTCCATCCTTATTCAAAAAGTAAGAATTTGCTCACACATCATGTATTCCATTACAGCAAAAATACTAAGGTCTTACAAAAAATGCATGACACATATCCATGGGCATCACATCACACCATAATGAATATTGATATGTTCTTATTTATAACTTCACTAAGCATTTCTCATTAACTAGCACTTGTTGAATCTTCTATATCCATGATACTTTATAGGGTTGCAAGTGTTCCACCTTATTTATGTCTAACTTCTCAACTATGTTAATGGAAACTAATTTATTTGTGTTGACACTATCTACTATCATCTTGCCACACTTACCACCCATCTTACACATTTTTCTAAAAATACTCTTCTTTTACACAAGTTCTTTTTCCTCTCACAGTATAATTAATAAAACTCTATTAATTGTGAGTGCTTCCTTGCACCCATGTTATTCCAAATTATCAACACACCTAACAAATTCCTCATCTTTATGCATGATATGCATGCATGTGTATGTCTTATAGATCGTTTCACTTTTTAATTGTGGAAATCGAAGGGTTGATGCCCAAGTTATTTTAAAATATAAGATACTCATAGAAATTCTCTTCCCCTACCTCAACCAAATCTTCATCTTCCTCAAGATTGGTAGATTTTATTTATTTCTTCCACATCCTCTCCCTTGGAGTTACATAACACACTTTGATCCTAAATATCTTTGTCATTTTACATTGTGAATTACATTCCTTGTCTTGATTGGTTTCTTCTAGTATCTGTTCCTCCTTGTGAGGATATTCCTTTTCCTTGTACACTATTTTTTAATCTACATGACAACTTCTCTTTTATTTCATTAACTAACTGATAAGCTTCTTAAATAGTTTATATATAGGATAGGATTAGATCCTCTTAGATCCCATAGCATAATCCATTCAAGTAGCGCATAACCCTTTCCTTGTCCACTTGATTATGTTTACACCTAATGGTAATATTATTGAACTCCTTAGTGTAATATTTCACCAACATCTCATTTTGCCTAAGGTTATGAAGTTTCTTTAAGGACTCCATATGATAGTCTCTAAGTAATAATTTTCCTTTCATGTCAGCGGCTTGCCTATCTCAACTCATTATCTTAAGCTTTCTTCTTTTATACCATTAATTTTAAACTTTCTCACACCAATATATGTGACATAACATCTACACCAATACCACCCACTAAACAAAAATTTGGGAGGTTATACAGAAAATATAGCTATCAAACTCAAGGATGGGTCCCAACCATTAGTATTGAAGATGTATTCATGTATAGTAAATAAAAAATGAATCCTTTCAAAAAATGAGATATGTGACAAGAGTCTTTCCAAATTACATTGAAAATATCAAAAAATTATCGAATGTGTAGTAAATTATCACAAGGATAACCCAAGAAAGCAATGTAAAAAAACTTTAAGAAATAATAAAAAATCCCCTTCACCCCCTTCATTACCCTTTCCCTCACCCCTGCCTGCCTAAGAGGAAACTGTATGAGCCTATATGATAAAATATATAAAATCATAAAAATACTCAATATATTAAAATTGTATTCCTTTTATGCAAGGAATCACTCCAAATCACTTACCACTTCAAGGGGGCTACCTCCTTTGAGCAAGCTCAATTACAATTCTTTTTCTTATGATCTACAACATCATATGCTCCTTTATTTATACTATTTTTTACCCACCCCATTCCTCATTCTAATGCATGTGGGATTATTTATTATTGTACTATTAAACTATTATACTCTTATCTAGGTACATTACATTGCATCGCCCTTAAATAATTTTCATCTTCGAAACATGACAAGAAATAGGAGGATGACCAAATGAAGGTTCAACCATACATATTAAAATAGATTGAAGAATAGATAGAAGCCCATCCATGCATTCTTTTTTCCTTCCACTTCTTCTTTATATGTTGAGAGGTGAACATATACAACAGCATGGTGAACATGAACACTATAATTGCAGATTGAAGTGTAGCTTGAAGCATGATGATCATTAATTAAAAGTGAGAGCAATGGTGCTTAAAGTAGTCTTCTTGATGAATTAATTGAGGATACATTTCATCTCCCTTAGCATTATTACATCTTTTGTTTAGAGTGGCTAACCCCACCAAAGAATGCATCAAATTATTGGAATTATTTAAGGAAATAAGAAAAGAAGTTTCTTCCACAATGGAAGGCTCGATGAATAAAAGACCAAATAAATCACCCTCATCCAGGTGAAGGAGATCTTCATTCCATGCTTTGTAAATTTCCTACAATTCCATCCATGTAGTTATTTTTGCTTCATATTATTCAAGTATATGAAATAAATCCACATACCATTCACTATAGTTATGCTCCCAATCTAGCCATGCATTAATTTTTGCATCATATTATGTGGTTATATGGAAGTGAATCTCAATTCTATAAAAAATAACATGAAATTTTTTTAATGAATGTATTTCTCTAGATAAAATAGAAGGTTCTATAATTTTTTTTGTGTTTAATTTAATTTAATTTTTTTTGTTTACAAATGAGTAGTCACTAAAACTGTGATAACTTTTCAAATACCAAATAAAATTCAAAATTCAAAAATGTTATATAAAGTTGAGACAAAGGTGCAAAAAACCAAGAATTTTTTTGGCATGATTTGTTATAGTCTAAGATCAGTTTGAAACTAATAGTCATGATTTTGAGGGCCAAAAAAAATAATCTACACTTGAAAATGACAATTTTTAGTTTTAAATTCAAATAGGAATAAGAACGATATAAATGTATCTTACTTTTAAAAACCTCCTAGATAAAATAAAGCTCCTAAATATGCGTCATCGAAATATAATATGCCTCTCCAAAATATGTCTGTAACAAGGATTTCAATTTTAAAAATGGCCCTACAAAGTGATCGTGATCATAGAAATGACCCTTGAAAGCACTATGACACTAGATGAAATGAACATCTATGGTAAAATATAAAAAATCATAAAAATAATGAATATATTAAAAATGTATTCCTTTTATGGAACAAATCACTCTAAATCACTTTCCACTTCGAGGGGACTACCTCCTTTGAGCAAGCTCAATTGTTATTCTTCTTTTTTGGTCATCTAAAACATCATATACCCCTTTATTTATAATATTTATTACCTACCCCACTCCTCATTTTAATTTCTGTGGGATTATTCACTATTATACTATTATACTCCTATCTAGGTACATTACACTCATCCATGCAATTTTTTTTCTTCTACTTTCTTTCTATGTTTGGAGGTGAACATATACAATAACATGGTGAAAATGAAAATTATAATTGCAAATTAAAATGTAACTTGAAGCATGATGATC
This sequence comes from Torreya grandis, assembly GCA_037957365.1. Lineage (NCBI taxonomy): Eukaryota > Viridiplantae > Streptophyta > Pinopsida > Cupressales > Taxaceae > Torreya > Torreya grandis. The sequence continues at coordinate 1,226,471 of JARHVA010002570.1, forward strand.
AGCGCTTCAATGTGAGATCAAGGGTCCTCAAAATAGTCTACCTAACGAACTATCTAAAGATACATGCCATTCACCTTAGCATTATTCTTGACACATATTTGGTTTAGAGTGGCTAATCCCACCAAAGAATGTTTAAAATTGTTATAATTATTTGAGGAAAGAAGAAATGAAGTTTATTTCATATGTATGGAAGACTCAATAAACAAAAGATGAAATAAATCACCCTCATCCAAGTGAAAGAGATATTCATTCCATATTCTACAAATGTCCTCTAATTCCATCCATGTAGTTATTTTTGCTTCATATTATTCAACTATTAAAAATGAATCCACATACCATTCAATATAGCTATGCTCCTAATTTAGCCATGCATTAATTTACACATCATATTGTGTGGTTATATATGTTGGCATAATTAGTTAACTATTACATTATTTTTCTTTAGCATATGATGTTAGTTTGTTGTATTTTGGTTGTGTAACCATGCCCAAGTGTCATTTAGTTATAGAGTTGTAACTATATTCTCATTGTATAAATTTCCTATTATGCAAGGAATTGAATATCAAAGTTTCATTTTATTTTACTTTACTATCAGAGCAAAACCCTGATCATCGTAGCCAAGAACCTTGATCAATGATTGGTAGTAAATGTGCAAAGCGTCACCTGGGAGAGAGTACAGATAAGAGTGCCATGATGTAGATGCAAGAAAACTTGAGAAATATTGAATCCTTGAAACAAAGCCAAGTGCAAAAGTATAGGTTAGTTTTGATAATGATCCTACAACGTAGAAGCAAAATCCTACATAGAAATGGCATGAAGTGAAATCTTGAAGAAGAGTTTGATGTAGTAGTTAGAGACATGACCTACATAGAAAGGTGAAAGTGCTTGAAGCCTTGTATATAGACAAAAATTGGATAGAAAGTAGTAAAATCATGGAAGTTTGATCAAAGTTCCTATAGTAGAAGAAAGTGATGATGCCTGGAAAATATGATCTATAATAAAAGTAAGCATGAAATTCTAAAGCAAAGGCCAAAGCATTGAGCAGTGGCAAAAGAAGTGCTCTCATTAGTATAAAAGAACACAAACTATTGATTTTTGGTGGAAAGTATGGATATTATGCAAAGGAGGTGTGTTTGAAGACTGCTACGATCCAAATTTGCCTTCTACTATCCAAACCTGCAACTGCAACCACCAAGAAAACAAGCAAAAATTGTAAGCATATAGCAAAGGGCCATTTCTTCAAGGTAAATTACTTTATACATAATTTTTAAAACTTTGAAGATATACATACTAATTTTCTTATAATTAATTTGGAAAAGTAAAGTTAGAAAATATTTATAAAATGTTTACACCTAATTTGTTACTGTTAGATGCCCACCTCTTGAAAGGGCCAATTTTTGCCACCTAGAAGATGAAGATGTGGATGATTCCTCCATTTGAAGAATTATGGGGTATCATCACTAGAATAGTGACCCATCTTACCAGGCATGATGTGCAAAAGATTTTTGATAAGTCAGATGTGAAAGTGCTAATGCTGATAAATCTTAGTATTACTGATGAAGTTCAACCACATGTTCATGATGCACAAACATTGAAAGAGGCATGGGATGTTTTGTCCACAATTTATGAGGTGAATAACTAGACTAGAATCTTGTATTTATAATCACTTCTTCATATAATTAGTATGAACTCAAGTGAAAAGGTTGCAGATTTTCTACGTCAAGTTATAGAACTACAAGTAAAACTTGTTGTGCTTGGAGAAAAGATAGAGGACAAGATGTTGGTTATGATCATGTTGAGAGATTCCCATCTTAGTTTTGCACATTTTTTATGACACTCAACATTACCAAGTAAGTAGTTTCATTCAAATAATTAGTGAACTTTCTTCAACAAGAGGAAGTAGTTTAGTCTGTGCATGAATAATTTAAGGACAACGCCTTGATCTCCAAGAAATGGGGTCCAAAATTCAAGAAAGGACCTCAAAAGTAACCATAGAAACATCAAAAATAACATAAAACTAAGAATCCACAATGGTGGTGTTATATTTATAAAACCCACATGCATGAAACTGATCATTACTAGTATAATGCCTTGGCTTAAGGCTAATACAATCACGAGGGCTCTTTTAGTAAAGAAGATTCAAATAAATCTATGAGATGTCCTCAACATTGGAAGCATAAAGGGCATGTATCACAATAAAAGGAAGAGGATAATGCATCACATGATGAATATGTAGAAGAAACATCATATGGATCCCATGATGATCTTGTACTAGTCTCCCAAAACATGACAAAAGTGAGCAAAGTTTGGGTAATAGACTCTGGTGTTGGCAAGTACATGACTGGATGTAAGGAACTCTTTGATTCATTGACAACTCATCCAACAGGAGATCAAGTTTGAATTTTTGATGATAAAGAGTACATTGTAGAAGGAATTGGGCATGTCACCATTCCTTTTGAGATAAGATGCTATGTTCTCATAAAGGTACTTTATGTCCCTGGTTTGACAAGAATTCTCTTATCTATTAATCAACTATTAAATCATAAGATAAAAGTAAAGTCTCTCATCCAAGAAGGCATCAAATCATGTTTCATTTCCTAAGAATTTCAAGTTCTTGATTAAGCCTTCTTGAAGGATCAATTATTTGCCTTAGATGTGATTTCAAGTAGTGAATTTGCACTCATTACCTCTACAATAGAATCCATTACACTTTGGCACTACCTCTATGGGCATATATCTATTGTTTCGGTCTTTCATCTCAGTTCTAAGATAATGGTATGTGGAATTCCTCAACTTTCTCATTCTTTGCCAATATGTTCTAGTTGTATTACAAGTAAATAACTTTGGGTTCCACTTCAGCTGGGTTCCTCACATGCCAAAGAATGACTTGATGTGGTGCATACTAATCTATGTGGACCCATGCCAACATCCCATGAAAGATTTAATTACTTTTAATTATTTGTTGATGAATTTTATCACAAGACTTGGGTGTTCTTTCTTAAAAAGAGGAGTGAAGATCTTGCACATTTTAAGACTTTCTATCAGTGTGTTGTTACACAGTCTGGGAAGGAACTTCAACTCATCTACTCATATCAAAAAGGTAATTCACATCAAAAGAGTTCTTGGAATTTCTAAAGAAACATAACATCAAGTAGCACCTAACTTTTCCCTACATGGCTTAGTAGAATGGAATAGAATAATGATGTAATTGTTCGGTCATAGAGATGGCTCATTGTATGCTATTCACTACAAAGTTGATGGCCTAAATCTGGGCAGAAGTAGTATAGATAGTTGTCTATATTCTCAATAGAGAACCAATAAATATCTTTCTAGACAAGACATTGAAAGAGGTATAGAATGGTCATAAACCATCTATTTCTCATCTTTGAGTATTTGGTTGTACTTCTTAAAAGCATGTTCCATATAAGAAGAGGGAGAAGATTAAACCAAAGACCCTCGAGTGTATTTTCATGGGGTATAAAACTAAATCAAAAGCATACCATCTCATGGATCTTGATATGAAGAAGGTTTATGAAAGTCATGATGTGGTCTGTGATGAGTCATCATTTGACTCACTGGCATAGAAGGAGATAGATGAGACCACCTATCATAGACTATTTCCATAGTTAGATGATGAGCATGAAGAAGGTAAGTTGTAAGGAGACTTGTTCATTGATCTTGGTAATCTATAAGGAAATTATTCATCAAATCAATAGCCACATCAATGTCTTAAATAGATAGATTACATAATAAAGGATTCACACATGAGCTCTCCTCCAGACAATTCATCAAGAGTTCAAATAAGAAAATAGGTAAGAGATTAAGTCAATTTTTCACTCATAAGTTTAGTGTTTGACAGCATCAAACCAGAGATAGTTTAGGAGGCCTTAATTCAACCTCAGTAGAAGAAAGCTATGGATGTTGAATATGATTCCCTCATAAAAAAGGGGACATGGGAACCTGTTGATCTACCTATAGGGAAGAAATCTATTAGATACAAATGTATTTTCAAAATAAAGTACAATGTAGATGGATCCATCAAAAACCATAAAGCATGACTTGTTGCAAAGGGTTATAGTCAACAAGAGGACATTGATTATGAGGAGACCTTTACAGCCACTGCAAAGATCAAGACCATCATAATTATTTGCACACTGGCAGCATAGTATGGATGGAAACTTTAGTAGATGGACATCAAGAGTGCTTTCCTAAATGGTGATCTGAAAGAAGAAGTATACATGACCTAAATAGAAGGTTTCATTGATAAAAAATATCCAAAAAAGGTATGTCATATAGTTAAGTCATTTTATGGACTTAAACAAGCACCTCAGGCATGGTACATAAAAATATATGATCACCTATTACAACATGGTTTCATTCTTAGCCCCTTTGATTCTAACTTTTATATGAAGGTTAGTATAGATATTGTCATTCTTGTATTATATGTGGATGATCTTCTGATCATTGTTAGTTTAGATGATCTTGTGATAGTATTAAATAATGACCTAAAGAAATCCTTTGATATGACTGATTTGGGGCTACTACATTACTATCTTGGCTTGGAGATATACCAAAAATAGAATCAAATATTTATCTCCCAAATGAAATATGCTGGACACTCCTAGAAAAGTACAGAATGTCATATTGTAAACCTCTTTCAACATTGATGAAGAAAGGTTTACAACTCTCTCTATTCTAAGATTCCCCTCAAGTGGATGCAACTCTCTACATGCAACTCATTGGGAGTCTCATCTACTTGACCTACACTAGGATAGATATATGTTTTGTTTTGAGCTATATTTCTAGATTTATGTAGGAGCCAAATAAATGTCACTGTGTTGTACCAAAACATGTTTTGATATATGTCCATAGTACACTTGAGTATGGTCTAGAATACAAGAAAAATAATCAATTCTTCTTGCAAAGGTACACTGACTTAGACTAAGTTGGATCTGTTGATGACAGAAAATCTACTTCAAGATACATTTTTCATCTCAGATTTAGACCCATTTCATGGATCAGCAAAATGCAATCAGTATTTTCTCTCTCATCATGGAAGCAGAGTATCACACCTCATGAGGAGCTGTGTGTGAAGATATATGGATACATCATGTTTTGTTTGATATGGAGATTCCTAAAGATCAACCATAAATTTTATTCTATGACAATCAAAGTGTATTGAAGCTTGTGAAGAATCTAGTATCTTATGGATGAACCAAACACATTGAGGTTCAGTGTCATTACATCAGAGAACAAGTTTTGAACCACCATATTTAGCTCTAGTACTTCCTAACGGATTCAAATATAGTAGATCTACTGACGAAGTCTCTTGGCAAGGTGAAATTTGATCTATTTTAGGGGTATATTTTTAAGAACAATATAATAAAGGAGGTAATGTTAGCGTAATTAGTTAATATTACATTACTTTGCTTTATAATAGGAGCTTAGTTCATTATATTTTGATTGTGTAACCATGTATAGGTGTCATTTGGTTACAAATTTGTAAATATATTCTCATTGTATATATTTCCTATTCTATAAGGAATTCAATATCAAAGTTTCATTTTATTTCAATATGGAAGTGAATCTTAATTATATCAAAAATTAAATGAATATTATTTAATGAATGCATTGTTTTATATAAAATAGAACGATCAATGCTTTTTTTATTTTTTATTACAAAAGATCAATCACTAAAACTATACTAACTTTCAACATACTAAACAAAATTTAAAACTTAAAAATATTTTGAAAAGCTCAGATAATGATTCACAAAACCCAAAAACATTATGGCATGATTTGTTATAGTCTAAGAATAGTTTGAAGAAAAATAGTCATGATTTTGAGGGATAAAAAAATAATCTACACTTGCGAATGACAATTTTTAGTTTTAGATTCAAACTGAAATAAGAAAGAAAGATATCTATCTTACTTTTAAAAATATCAAAGATTACATAAATCTCCCAAATATGCCTCTTCAAAATATAATATGCCTATCTAAAATATGTCTGTAACAAGGATCACTATCATAGAAATGGCCCTAGAAAGTGATCCTGATCAAACAAATGGCTTTCAAAAGTGCTCTCATACCAAATGTAATGAACCCAAAAACTATCAAGAAAAAAATTACCAATAGGCCAAGATATTGAAACAATACTCAAAATTAATTCGTATTTATTGCTTGAACATTACAAACCCAAACCATGCTTAAATAAGCCTTAACTCAGAATTTAGTGTTGACATGCAAAAATTTGAAAAATCTAAAATCTAAAAAAAATGTTTATTTTTATTAGTCGCTATTTATAGTACGTTTCATATGCAAGTACCTTAGCTCTAAAAATTTCCCAAAATAACCAAAATACTAAAATTAGCCTATGGAAATAAATTCAACTAAAGTTGACTTCCCGTTCTAAAAATATATAATTTTTAAAAATAGAAAATTAACAAAAAATCATTAAATGTTAATTTTACACCTTCAAATGTTCTAATTTGGCCTCTAAAAATTATTTAAATCAAATATAAGTGGATAGAGTGGCTTAGGAAAGAATTGAACTTTTTAATACGATCATTTTGACGTGTGGATGAGCTTAAATAGAGTTACGAGTCAGAGGTATGGCTTCTGAAAGGTTGGCCTATTTTTTTTGCATCAAGGTGAAAGGAATTAGTATGCTAAAATATATAAAATCATAAAAATATTGAATATATTAAAACTATATTATGTTTATTAAAGGAATCACTTTGAATCACTTCTTAGTTTGAGGGGGCTACCTACTTTGAGTAAGCTCAATTACAATTCTTCTTATTTGATGATCTACGAAATCATATGCCCCTTTATTTAGACTATTTATTACCTACTCCACTCCTTATTATAATTCATATGTTATTATTCATTATTATATTATTATACTATTATAACCTTATTTAGGTGCATTACACCTGTCTATGCATCATTTTTTGCTTCCACTTCTTCTTTCTATGTTAAGAGGTGAACATATACAATAACATGGTGAACATGAGCACTATAATTTTAGATTGAACTATAAATTGAAGAATGATTATCATCACTTGAAAGTGAGAGCAAGGGTGATCAAAATAATATTTTACCAAGATTGATCTAAGGAGTGACTATTAGATTCTAATTCATGAAGGAGATGAGTGGAGAATTGTAGTCAAGACTAGGGATGGCTTATATGAGTGGATGGTGATGCCATTCAGATTATCTAATGCACCTAGCACATTTATGAGGGTGATAAATACAGTGCTATAGGAATATATTGGTAAGTTTGTGGTTGTTTATTTTGATGATATTTTTATATTCAGTAAGACTAAAGAAAAACATTTACATCATTTGAGAATGGTAATGGATTTGTTAAGAAAGGAGAAGTTATATGTAAATTTAAAAAAGTGTAGGTTTATGCAAAACCATTTGGTATTTTTGGGATTTGTAGTTTCAGCAGATGGTGTGAAAATGGGTGAAAAAAAGACAAAGGTGATTGCTAAGTGGCCTGTTCCAAAAATCATTATAGAGGGAAGATGTTTCCATGGTTTCACAACTTTTTATATAAAATTTATTAAAATTTTTACTAATATAGTGGCACCAATAATATATTTCATGAGAGGGAAAGAATTTTCACAGACTAGAGAAGCCACAGAAAGTTTTGAAATTTTAATGAAGAAGATTATAGAAAGACTAATTTTAGCATTATTGGATTTTAGCAAAGTGATTGAGGTTGATTTTGATGCTTCATTTGTGGGAATTGATGCTATGTTGAGTCAAGAAGGAAAGCCAATAACACATTTCAGTGAGAAATTGGATGAGGTAAGAACAAATTATTATACTTACGATGTTGAAATTTATGCAATTGTATAAGCATTAAGACATTGGAGGCATTATTTAGTGCCTAAAGAGTTTATACTATTTACAGATCATGAGGCTTTGAAGTTTGTGAAAACACAAAAGAAGTTGAATAGTAGATATGCAAAGTGGGTTTCTTTCTTGCAAGGGTATACTTTTATGTTGAAACATAAATAAAAAAATAAATCAGGTAGCCGATGCATTGAGCAGGAGGGTAGCGCTATTAACTACTATGGTGAGTGAAGTAGTTACATTTGAATCTTTTAAAAAATTATATGATACTGATACATATTTTATCAAGGTATTTGAGAAACGTAGGAATTCATTAATAGGTGGGATAGATGCTATTCATAGTGAGTTTCTTATACAAGAAGATTATCTCTTGAAAGGGAAATAATTATGCATTCCAGTTGGGTCTCTACAAGATAATATAATAAGAGAATTACATAGCAGTGGTTTGGTTAAACATTTTAGTAAGATGAAGATGATAAATTTGGTGGAGAAAAAGTACTTTTTTGCCAAATATGAAGAGATATGTGACAAGTTATGTTTCAAGATGCAAAATATGTTAGGTGGCTAAAGGACATGCACAAAATACTAGACTATACATGTCACTACTGATTTCAAGAGGACCATGGATAAATTTGAGTATGGATTTTGTGTTGGGATTGCCAAACACACAGAGAGGAAATGATTTAATTTTTTTTGGTTGTAAACATATTTTCCAAAGAGGTTCATTTCATTGTATGTAAGAAAACCAATGATGCCATTAGAGTTGCAGAATTATTTTTTATAGATATTGTGAGATTGCATGGTGTTCGAAAAAACTCTTACATCAAATAGAGACAAAATTTCTAAGTCTTGTTTGGATGACTTTGTGAAAGAATATGGCTACTAAGATAGAATTTAATAGTGCATATCACCAAAAAATATATTTACAGATAGATGTTGTGAATAGGAGCTCGATAAATTTATTGAGATACATAGTGGGAGAGAAGCCAAAGCAATGGGACTTGACTTTACCACAAGCTGAGTTTGCATATAATGGTTCAGTGAATAGATCAACAGGAAAGTCACCTTTGTCAAATTGTTTATGGAAAAAATCCTATGGGTAGTTTAGATTTGGTACAATTTCTAATTTTAGATCAAATTAGTGATGATGAAAAAGTGTTTCTAGAGAATATACAACAGCTGCAAAGAGTAAGAAAAAAATTATAGAAAAGTAATGAGAAATATAAAGTAGTAGCAGATGTCAGAAGAAGATCCAAGTTATTTTAACAAGGATATTTTGTAATGGTTTACTTGAGAAAAGAGAGATTTTTTAAAGGAACATACAATAAGTTGAAGTAGGAAAAAATTGGACAATGCAGAATTATGAAAAAAATCAATGACAATGCTTATGAGGTGAGTTTACCATAGAATTTTGATATATATCTAGTATTTAATGTTTCAAATTTATATGAATTCCATGGAGAATATGGTGAAGATGATGAAGATGAAGAAGTAAATTTGGAGCAACAAGTTCCAAAGATGAAGAAAGAAAAAATAATCTAGGTTTTGGATATGAAGACAATGAGCACAAGGCAAGGTAATTATAATAGGTATTTGGTGTAGTGGGAAGGATTACAACAAAAAGACAACACTTGGATTATAAAATAAGAGCTAAGGAATATTGATAAGGAAAAATGGAAGCAACATAATTAGGGAAACTCGTAGGAGCTGAGTTCTTTTCAACCAGAGGAGAATGATGTAGAAAAAATAGGCGAACCTTCTGGAGGCCATAACTTTTGACTCGTAACTCAGTTTGAGCTCTTTCAAATGCTAAAATGACTATATCAAAAAGTTTATTTTTTTATTAACCCATTCTACCATCTTAACAACATTTTTGATATTTTTTTTAGGCTATACCTAATCATCTAAATGTCTAAAATTATGATTTAATTATTTTTTACATTTTTTCTATTTTTAGAAATTATATATTTTTATAACTAGACATCAACTTCAATTGATTATCATCCCATAGTATAATTAGATTTGTTAGGATATTTTTGGGATATTATGGGAGTTTTGAAAAATAGGCTTTTTTTTTAGATTTTAGTTTTTTTTTTAAATTTTGCATGTAAACTCTAATTTCTGAGTTGAGGATTATTTAAGCATAGTTTGGGTTTGTAATTATTTTAAGAAATCAATAGAAATCAATTCTGAATATTGTTCCAAGATCTTGGCATATTGGTAATTTTCTTGTTCTTGATAATTTTTGGGTTCATTACTTTTTTACAAATAAAAAAACTAGGGAAAAAATCTCTTTGCACATTTACAATCACTACATTCATCTTGATGAGACAATATTAATAATATATTCTATTGTTACACTTTTTGGTACCAAAATTTTTCACCCCAGTGTATAAAAGCAACCATTGGATTCATCTTGGTGAGGCAATCACAACGATAACATCTCCTAGTATACATTTTTTGTAGCAAAAACCATCATAGGGTTTATACATGGTGGGTTCTATTGATTGGGAAAAAATGGGTGAAATAAACTCCTAAGAACTCCTAGGGATGACATGGAATTTGGAGCTTCATATTCATTGGTTTTTCAACTTTAGGTTGACATAAAGGGTTTGGTGTAGTAGGATGACTTTGTTACAGTTCAAACTAATGTTTCAGATATGCATGAAGATATTAATGGGGTGCACACTCAATTACATTAGATCACTCTACAATTGGTTTCCATTTCATCTTAGTTATAGACAAACAACCCTCCACCTCATCACTATAGTCCTACTCCTCTCAAATTTTAATAACTCCAATCATGGTGTGAAATTGATGTTTCCAAAAGTGGACATGCATAAGTTTGAGGATAAAAATATTCTCACTTATATTATCCAAATTGAAAATTTATTTGATCTACACCAAACTCCTAGTTATCAGAAGTTTATAGTGGCATCCTTCTATTTGGAACCTGAGTAGTTCATTTGGTATTATTGGTTGTGTGCTCAAAATAAAAATAATGGTGCTCTTATTACATGGTTTGTTTTCATTGATGATTTTTAGATCATTATATAAATAATGTCTTTGATACCTACTTTATCCAGTTAGCCAAATTGTGTCAAATGAAAATTGTGAAAGATTATATTCATCATTTCTAAAATCTATCTTTACAAGTGGAAGACATCACTAAGGATAATTTGACTAATCTTTTTTTGGGTAGACTCAAAGATATAATCCAATTATAGATTTGGATGTTTAATCCATCATCTGTAGCAAAAGCTATCCCAAAAAAACTCATGGAAAAATAAAAAGAGATGGTCAAATGGAAAACTTTTAGTATTATTCATGATGGCACCTTTCTAGCACCATCATTTTCTTAACCCACCAGATTGACATCTCATCAAATTGAGGAAAAGTGAGATAAGGGGTTGTGTTATAGTTTTGATAGAAAATGGAACAAAGGACATCATTGTACTTAGGAGAAGCTATTCTACATTGAAGAAGCCAATGAATATGAAGATGATGAGGAAGCAACTGGTGAATATGTAGAAGGACTTGAGGAGAAATATAAAGACTTTCAGCCTACTATTTATTTATATTCCCTTTAAGTTATTAATATTCCATAAAATCTTAAGGTGGTGGGTTTCTTTAAGAAATATAAGGTCATTATACTTATTAATTCTAGGAGCACACACAATATTATCAAGAGTAAATTGGTTGCTCATTTAAATTATATCATTTATCCTATTCTAAAATTTTAGGTCATGATTGTAGATGGTGGTACTATCATCTATTCATAAAAATGCCATAATATTAAGATAGCCATGGGAGACTACCTACTATATTCTCTTATGTTTTCTATTCCTATGGGTGGAGCTGACATTGCTATGGGAGTACAGTGGCTCACCACTTTGGGTGCTATTGAGATAAATTTCAAAGAATTATTCATGCATTTTCATTTGAGAGAAGGACATTTGAGCTAAAGGGATTAAGGTATAAATATCCACAATTTGTTATCTCCTATCAAATTACCAAGATTATCTGAAAGGATGCTGAGGGATTTGTAGCTCATTTTTTCTCTATTAAAGTATAGCCAACTCAGCCATCTACACCCCTTGATCTGTAACAAATGATTGATGCCCATTATGTTTTTTTTTGGTAACATGATAAAAGTAATTCCACCAAATAAAATGCATGATCATGCCATCGAAATTATTCTTGGTAGTACACCACCCAACATTAAGCCATATAAGTATCCCTATGCCTAGAAAAATGAAAGTAAAAGGATGGTATAGGAGATGTTGGACACAAGAATCATTTACCATAGCCAAAGTATATATTTATTGCTAATTATCATGGTGATAAAGAAAGATGACACTTGGAGGATGTGCCCCAACTAAAGAGATATCAACAAGTACACTATCAAATATAAGTTTCCTATTCCTGTCATTGATGATTTTATAGATGAATTACATGGTGCTCTGTATTTTACCAAGTTATATTTATGTTCTGGGTATCATCCAATCTGGGTCCATGATGAAGACATACCCAAAATAGCTTTCAAAACTTATGAGGGCCATTAGGAGTTTATGGTTATGGCTTTTGATCTAACAAATACACCATCAACATTTCACAATTTAATGAATACTATTTTTAGGCCATTTTTGAGGAAATTCGTTCTAGTTTTTTTATGATATCCTCATTTACAATAAAAATTAGGAAGACCATTTTCAACGTGTGAAATAGGTAGTATCAATTATGGAATAACATTAGTTGTATGCCAAAACTTTCAAATGTAATTTTAGAGCTCATGAGGTTGAGTATTTGAGTCATATGGTTTCACATAAAGCAGTGAAAATGGATGCTAAAAAAATTCAAGCAATGGTAGACTACCAAGTTCCTAAGACACTTAAGTAACTAAGGGGATTTTTGGGGAAAACATGTTACTATCATAGGTTTGTCAAAAATTATTTTAGAATTGTAGACCCATTGACCTCTTTGTTGAAGAAAGACTCTTACTGGATTGATACAACTACCAAGGCATTTGAATAATTGAAATTGGCTATGTGCACCAGTCTAATGTTGGCCACTCCTAATTTTTCTAAAAATTTTGTGGTTGAATATGATGCATATGGATATTGTATGGGTGATGTGCTCATGCAAGAAAGATGATGAATTACATTTGATAGTCACCAACTGAAATGTCAAAATCATCTTAAGCTAATCTATGAGATGGAAATGATGGCCATTTTACATGCAGTTAAACAATGAAGACCTTATTTGATGTGTCATCATTTTTAGGTAAACACTGATCATGATAGTCTCAAATATTTTTTGGAACAATGGTTATCATTAGAAGAATAAAAAAATGGGTAAATAAGATGTTAGGCTATGCTTTTGAAATAGTCTAGAAGAAAGGTAAGGAAAATGTGGTGGTAGAAGCACTATCTATGAGGGATGAATCATTTGAGGCATTAATATATGCCATAACCATTTTGTAGGTATGTTTTCTAGAGAATGTAAGACAAGAATGGAAAAATGATAGTTCTACCCATAATTTGATTCAAAATATTCATCAAGTGTTGGGTGGATTTGAAAAATTCATATGCAAGGGTAATGCATTATGGTATAAAAACATATTATACCTATGTAAGAATTCTCTTCTCAAATGAAAAATCCTTTAGGAACTTCATGCAACTCCACTTGGGGGTCATTCAAGAATTTTCAAAATCTATCATAGAATCAAGTAGGATTTTTTGGGAAAGGATTCAAGATGGATGCCCAAAAATATGTCACTGAATGTATGATCTATCAACAAAATAAAGGTTGAAGCCATCAAAACCCCGGGTCTTCTACAACCTTTATGCATCCCTAGCTAACATGTACAAGAGGTGTCTATGGATTTCATTACAAGGTTACCAAGATCTGATGGTCAAAATATTATCATGGTTATTATGGATCATCTCAGTAAGTATGCTCATTTTGTTCTTTATCATAGCCATTTGTTGTTAGTATAGTAGCTTTTGATTTTCTCAATACAATTTAGAAATTGCATGGTTCTCCTAAGATCATTATTAGTGATAGAGATCCCATTTTCACTAGTAATTTTTGGACTGAATTATTTACATGTTTGGGAATAAATTTGGCTTATAGATCATCCTATCATCTGCATGTCTAGAAAGATATCTCTATTGTTTTGATTTTTATAAAAAGGATAAATGGTTTCATTGATTTTCACTTGTTAAATGGTGGTATAATACTTCTATTTATAGTTCTTCCAAAATGTCTCCCTTTGTGTCCTTGTATGGATACCACCCTCCATCCATCACTTCCATTTTGAAGGTCCATTCTAAGGTTTGTATAGTTGAGTAACATATTCACCATAAACAAGAGGTCCTTGCAAGTTTTTGTGAAAATTTGGCCATGGCCTAGAATCACATGAAGTAGTAGGCAGATCAACACAAGAGTGAGAGGCATTTTGGCATTGGTGACTGGGTCTTTGTTTGTTTATATCTATATAATAATATGTCCTTGAAGCAAAATAAAAAGGATAACAACATGTCCCCTAAGTATTATTGGCCTTATCATATCTTGAAAAAAATTAGTAGTATGGCCTACAAGTTATATTTTCCTTAATCCACTCACATACATCCACTATCGTATATCATCCCTAAACAAAATCATTGGACACAAAGTTGCTACTCAAACTAAGTTACCAGAATTGGATGAGGAAGGGTGAGTTATTCTTGATCTTGAGGTGATCCTTCAAATGCACACTAAGTAGTTGTGGTCGAGAGTGATTAAGGAGTACCTGATCAAATGGAAGAATCTTCCATGTTAAGATGCCATCTGGGAGGATGAATCCTTTGTGAAAAAACGTCTAGAGTTGATTCAATGTTGAAGAAAACATTGTTTTCAAGGGGAGGGGAATGTTATACCCTTAACCTTCAGAATGTCTAGGAATATGTGTGGCTGACTTGTGGCTTACATACCTCTTTTATAGTTTAGTTATATTTTTCTATGTTCTTAGTTAGGTCAGCCTATGGAATAACCATGGCTAAATAGACTATATATAAGAGGTAGCGGTTAGTCTTTGATCATCATTATTAATTTTATTCTCTTATTGCATATTTCGGAGGTTCCCCCTTGATGTGGCTCTGCTATATTGTCAAGTATTCTACTCTGCTATCAATTATTGTTGTGTGATCTCTTATCTCTATTTATTTTGTGTGATATATAATAATTATGTGTGAATGTCTAAGTAATTTCCTTACATGATGTCATCCTTTTAACATCTAAAACTTAAAATTGATTAGGTGTGTCACACTTTTCAACCCAAGCAATTATATAATTTCATTTGACACCAAATTATTTATGCTACCACTATAAACAATGACTTTGAAACACTTACATTAGTATTTGTATATGGTCTAGAAAATGTTCATTATTTTCACTAGTTCATTCTCATTCTTTGTTGGTTTTAGTGAAACCCTCATCTTAATGAGAGATTATCCATCTTTCAATTCTTATATTTGATTGGGTGATGCAATTAATTATTCATATGGTTGTATAATATCAGTGTTGGCCTCACTTTTTGTTATGTCCCTTGATAATGTATGACTCTTCTCAACCTACAACAAAATCTTTGTAAAAATCATACATTGAGTTAAGTAAAACACAACTTGATTTGATACTGAACTATGCATTCGAGGTGAGGGGGAAAATTAATATCTCGTTTGTTCCTGTAATTTATACCAAGTTACTCTACTATGGACAAGCACATACACAAATGCTTTCATTACTAAAGACTAAAGATCACATAATTATTGAATTATAATGACAATCATAAAATTTAATAAAAAATATCACACTCCTCTTATTTATTGAATTACTAACATGAATAAGGATACATTTAAAAGAAAGATCCTTCGTGTATTAAGTTAAATTATTTACTACTCTCTACTCTTTCTTAGGCACACCCTATCACTCTACCACTTAAATAAATTCAATTTGAATAGTTATTCTCTCTTCTATGCCTTCAAGAGTGCCTCTTTTAATTTACTTATTCTTAAAAATGATAAAAAAAAACCTTACAATTCAAGAATTTACTTTTTCAAATGTCATAAAAAATATTGTCACCTAGTGAAGGTTAGCAATGTCACTTCCATCACAATGGTTACA
>JARHVA010002570.1:1247500-1255000 GCA_037957365.1 Torreya grandis
ACTTAATAATGGAGATTGGACAATAATGTGATACATTTTCATAATCACACTTTTAAAATATTGATTGTATCCTAAGTTATGAGTATTTGTATTGAGATCATTGTTTTATTAATTACTGCTAGGAAAGATAGGTTAGCTATAGTTATGGACTTAATAATGTGAAAACAATATGTATTGTGAAAAACCTTAGTTCCACCTTAAATCTAAAATTAGGAATTGATTTCTCAATCCATATGAAATGAGGTGGGCTTATTGAATATTAATTCTTATTAATATAAGTGTATATGCTAGGTATGTATTAAAAATAATTTATTTAGTACTTTGGTTTACTCTTTGTCTCTCTCTCTCTCTGTGTGTGTGTGTGTGTCTGTGTGTGTGTGTGTGTGTGTGTGTGTCTGTGTCTGTGTGTGTGTGTGTGTGTGTGTGTGTGTGTGTGTGTGTGTGTTATTTTTCAAGATGAAATGATGTATTATGTAATTAATTATTTAGAATTGAAGTATATAGGAAATATAAAGAGTATATTGATGCTTTAAACATTGTAAACTATTAATATGATATGACTGTGAGATTAGTTCTGATTTAGATATCATAATAAAAATTTACATCAACAGATGAAACATCATTTACTATACTTATTACTAATTTAGATGTTGTATGTTATTTTGTTAATAAATGAAAATAAATTTTGAATAAGTTATTGTGACTCTAAAATTAAATTGTCAAAGTTTTTACATGGATGTATTATGAAATATTATAGTGGAATTGTATCATAAAATATAAAAGGAAAGAATTATTAATTGGAGATATGATAATGATGTAGAAAAAATAGGGTCCATAAATTCAGTGTAATAATTTTTTGAGATTTTTCTATTTTTAGAAATTGTATATTTTTAGGACTGGACATGAACTTTAGTTGACATTCATCTGATAGGATGAATTTCTATTTTTATTATTTAGGATATTTTGATAATTTTTTAGAGATGCATGTGCTTTTATGTGTAGCTTAATAAAAATAGCAGCTACTAAAAATAGAAAATTTATTTTAGACGTTAGTTTTTTTAAAAATTTTGCATGTCAACTCTAAATCTAAGTTTCAACTTATTTAAGCAATATTTGGGTTTATAATTATTACAAGTAATCAATATGAATTAATTCTAAGTATTATTTCAAGATCTTGGCCGATTGGTAATTTTCTTGTTCTTGTTAGTTTTTGGGTTCATTATCTAGTATTAGAACAAGTTTGATTCTTGGAGGAGTAAGAGATGGTGAGAGGATGAGGAGGTATTACATATATGAACCAAACTATAAAAGAAGTTTAGAGGTAGATGCAATAATTAATAGAGGTTATAAATAATCAAAGAATAAGACAAGGTGGTGATGAAGCTCAGGATGACATAGATCATGATGAAGAAGTTTAGAAAGAAGAAACACAATAAGAGTATCCACCATCGATGGAAGAGAGGATGGTTTGGGATTTAGAAGAAAGAAATGAAAGAATCAAATTTAATGTTCCAAATTATGGAGTTAGTTTAAAACTAGAGGATTTGATAGATTGGATGAATAGAATGGAGAAGTTCTTCGAGTGGAAGACTATAAGAGAAGACAAGAAGGTAAATTTTTCATGCATGAAATTTAAAGGTCATGCAATGATTTAGTTGGATCACATGCAGAAAGAGAGAGAGATAAAAGGTAAAGAGAATATTAATTCATGGAAAAAGATGGAGGAGATGCTGAGGGAGAAATTTCTTCCTACAGATTATGCACAAACCCTATACAAAAGATTTCAAAATTTGAAGTAAAAAAGATCACAGTATATAAGAGTATATAGATGAATTTTATAATCTTTCCATATGAGTGGAGCATGATGAAACATAAGAGAAGATTATTGCATGGTATGTAAATGGTTTGAAATTTTCTATTCAAGATGAATTAAGCATGCAAAGGATACTTCACATGGAGTACGCTTATCAATTAACTCTGAAGGTAGAAGAAAAATAAAATAGATATAATTTTAGAAGGACATATCTTGGTCCAAGAAGAGGTAGATCCCATCTAATAAGGGGATGAGGTGGGTTTAATACCACCAAAGGTGGGTCTAATGCAAATAAAGGTGAATCATCATGTATTGTAGAAAGGAAAGTAATCAATAAGAATTAGTTTTTGAGTATTTTTTTAATATCGTTGCATGTTGGAATTTTTGGTCTTGTATGTTTTTGGGTTCATTATTTAGAATTTTTTGGCAAGATGGAATATGCTTGGATTTTAGTACCAACAAAGTGGAAGAGGATTATAGAGAGGATGAGGTAATGGAAGTTATATAGGATGGTTCATGAATTAGTGTAGATCTTATGTCTATTATAGATGTGGAAAAGAAGGGCACAGGGCATTTGAGTGTCCACATTATCAAGATCAAGGAATGAGGAAAGAAGATCACCCAAGAGTAAACCTATTTGATGCTGAGATAGAAGATCAAAATACTAAAATTACACGAGTAGATTTAGGAGAGAATCTCATGATGAGAAGAACCATGATCGCTCCAACAAAAGAATAAGTGTAGAATAAAGAAGGTGGTGATGCATGGCTATGATCAAACATTTTTCAAACAAGATATACTTTAGGTGGAAATATATCCAAATTAATTATAGATGGTGGAAGCTATGAAAATATGGTTTCTAAAGAAATGATAGGGAAACTAAATTTGAAATGTGAAAAGCATACTAATCTTTATCAGATTTCATGGTTTAAAAAAGGGAATGATGTTAAAATAGATAAAAGGTTCTGCATCAAGTTTTCTATAGGAAAGACTTGTAAAGATGAAATATGGTGTGATTTTATTTTAATATATGCATGCCATGTGTTATTGGGGAGACCGTGGAAATTTGACAAGAAAGTAATTCATGATGGAAAAAAGAACACATACACTTTTTGGAAAGGTGGTACAAAGTTAATTTTGTTACCTCTTAAAGTGGAAGATAAGAAAAAAAACATGCTCTCTACTAAAGAATTTATGTAAGATATAAAGGTAACAGGTTATTATACACTAGCTGCAAAGAACGAAGAAATAAATATGGTACCAATGCCAATAGAAGCAGTAAGAGTGTTGAAAGAATATGTATATGTTATCACTAATGAGTTAATAGATGGTTTACCACTGAAGAGAGATATTTAGTATCACATTGATTTTATTTTAGGATCAGATCTACCCAATCAAGCAACATATAGGATGAGTCCAAAAAAACATGAGAAACTAAATAAACAAGTTACTAAATTGCTAAGGAAGAAAGTCATAAGGAAGAGTATGATTCCATGTGCAACACCAACATTTCTAACTCTAAATAAAGATGGAGGATGGATATTGTATGTAGATAGTAGAGTAATTAATAAAATTACAATAAATTATAGGTTTTTTGTACCTCATTTAGATGAGATGATGGATGTGCTTGTAGGAGAAATATATTTGACCAAGATTGATCTAAGGAGTGGTTACTATCAGATTCAAATTCATGAAGGAGATGAGTGGAAAACTACATTCTAGACTAGGGATGGCTTATATGAGCGGATGGTGATGCTATTGAAATTATCTAATGCACCTAGCACATTTATGAGGGTGATGAATATAGTGTTATAAGAATATATTGGTAAATTTATGGTTGTTTATTTTGATGATATTATGATTTTCAATATGACTAAATAATAACACATAAAACATTTGAGAATGGTACGAGATTTGTTAAGAAAGGAGAAGTTGTATGCAAATTTGAAGAAGTTTAGGTTTAAATAGAATAGTTTGGTATTTTTGGGATTTTTAATTTCACCAGATGGTGTGAAAATTGATGAAGACAAGATAAAATCAATTATTTAGTGGCCTATTCCAAGAAGCATTACAAAGGTAATAAGTTTCCATGGTTTATCAAATTTTTACAAAAATATTATTAAAAATTTTAATAGTATTGTGGTGCAAATAACATATTTCATGAGAGAGAAGGAATTTGAATGGACTAGAGTAGCCATAAAAAGTTTTGAAATTTTGAAGAAGAAGATTACAAAAACACCAATTTTAACATTACTGGATGTTAACAAAGTGTTTGTAGTTGATTTTTATGCTTCATTTATGGGAATTGGAACTATGTTGAGTCAAGAAGGAAAGCTAATAGCATATTTAGTGAGAAATTAAATGAGGTAAGGATAAAGTATTCTACTTATGATGTTGAAATTTATGTAATTGTACAAGCATTAAAACATTGGAGGCATTACCTAGTTCCTAAGGAGTTTATCCTATTTATAGATCATGAGGATTTGAAGTATGTGAAGACATAAAATAAGCTAAATAGTAGGAATGCAGAGTGGGTTTCTTTCATTTAGGGGTATACTTTTAATTTGAATCATAAATCAGGGAAATATAATTAGGTAGGTTATGCATTGAGTAGGAGGGTAGAATTATTAACTACTATGGTGAGTGAAGTAGTTAGATTTGAAGATATTAAAGAATTATATCATATTAATCCATATTTTGGCAAGATAGTTGAGCAATGCAGGAGTCTATTAACAAGTGAGACAAATACTATTCATGATGAGTATCTTAAAGAGGTGGATTATCTCTTCAAAGGGAAATAATTATGCATTCCAGTTGGATCTCTATGAGATAATATAATAAGATAATTACATAGTGGTGCTTTGGATAGACATTTTGGTAAGATGAAGACGATAGCTTTGGTGGAGGAAACGTATTTTTGGCTAGAGATGAAGATAGATATGACAAGTTATGTTTCAAGGTGTATAATATGTTAGGTGGGTAAAGGACATGTACAAAATATTGGACTATACATGACATTACTAGTTCCAAGAGGACCATGGAAAAATTTGAGTATGGAATTTGTGTTGGGATTACCAAACACACAAAGAGGAATTGATTTAATTTTTATTATTGTAGATAGATTTTATAAAATGGTTCATTTCATTGCATGTAATAAAACCAATGATGCCACTAGAGTTGTAAAATTATTATTTATGGATATTGTGAGATTGCACGGTGTTACAAAAATTATTACTTCAAATAGGGACACAAAATTTCTAAGTCATGTTTGGAGGACATTATGGAAGAAGATGGGTAATAAGCTATAATTCAATATATCATATCACCCACAAACATATGGATAGATAGAAGTTGTGAATAGGATCTTGGGAAATTTATTGAGATGCATAGTAGGAGAGAAGCCAAAGCAATGGGACTTGGCTTTACCATAAGCTGAGTTTGCATATAATAGTTTAGTGAATAGATCAATAGGAAAGTTACCTTTTCAAATTGTTTATGGGAGAAATCATATGGTTATTTTAGATTTTATATAATTTCCAATTGTAGATTGAATTAGTGATGATGTAGAAGCATTTGCAGAGTATATGCATCAGTTGCAAGGAGTAAGAAGAAAGTCATAGGAAAGTAACAATAAATATAAGGTAGTAATAGATGTTAGAATAAGATCCAAGGTATTTGAAGAAAGAGAGTTGCTAATGGTTTACTTGAGGATATAAATATTTCCAAAAGGCACATAAAATAACCTAAAGTACAAGAAGATTGGTCCATGCAGAATTGTGAATAAAATCAATGAGAATGCTTATGAGGTGAATTTACCATAGAATTTTGATATTTCTCTAGTATTTAATGCTTTAGATTCATATGATTTATTTGAAGAATATGGTGAAGGTGATGAAGATGAAAATGTAAACTGGTAGCAATAGGTTCTAAAGAAAATGGACAAGATAGTGTAAGTTTTGGATATGAAGACAATGAGAACAATGGAAGGGAATTATAACAAGTATTTGGTCTAGTGGGAAGGATTGCAATAGGAAGACAACAATTGGATTATAGAATGTGAGCTAAAAAATATTGATAGAGGAAAATGACAATAGTACAATCAAATAAACATGTGCGAGCTGAGTTGTTTTCAAACAGAGGAGAATCATACAAAAAAATAGGGTTCAAAAGTTTAGTTTAATAGTTTTTTAGGAATTTTCTATTTTTTATAAATTGTATAATTTTAGGACCAGATGTGAACATTAGTTAAAATTTGTTTAATAGACTAATTTTGGTATTTGGGATATTTTGGGAAATTTTTATAGCTGCATGTGCTTGAATGCATAACTTATTAAAAATACCAACTGCGAAAAATAGAAGTTTCATTTTTAGACATTAGGTTTTCTTTAGAATTTTTACATTTCAACTCTAAATTTGAGTTGAGAGTTATTTAGGTATGGTTTGGGTTTTTAATTATTTAAATCAATCAATATGAATTGATTCTGAGTATTATTTCAAGATCTTGGCATATTGGTAAAAAAAAAATTCTTGTTAGTTTTCAGGGTCATTAGATTACATGTATGATTGAACATATAAAAATCATTTATGAAATTTTTATTGAATATTCGTTCATTATATTAGTAAATGTGAGTGTCAGGATTAGTTAGGAATCTTTTTGAACTTAGTGTAACTTAAAACTGCAAAAAAATATTTTCCAAGGGTAATTTTTTATATCCAACCAAAGGGGTCCTTAAAACCTTTCCTCTCTCCAAAAATCTTCCTAATTTTAATTAATAATGCTTCAAATAAGGGATTTTTGAATATTTTCTCAACCTAATCATTTTTATAACAATATTTTAGATCAACATCTTTGTCTTATATGATTTTCTTGATTTAATGTATATAGATCTCTATGTGGTTTTGCCATGGTGCTCCATTAGGTTTCAATAAATGTGAATGGAAATTTGATTATCACACCAAATTTGTGTGGTTTAGACATATATAAATTCAAACATTGAATTCATGTGTGAAACCCAAACTAACTCATGACTAGCAACCACATCTCCACCATACTCGACCTACGTAATATACAAAGAAATAATATATTTCTTATTACAAGACCAAGTCACTAAACTTTTCCAAAGATGATAGGTATATCATGTTATCAACTTGTGATCACCTATATCGCATTCCCCATCTACTTCAGTTTAACCAATAATTCATGCTTTACTGCTTAGCAAAAACTCAATCTCATTATCACTAATACTAAAAATATAACTTATAATATTCTTAGATGTCTTCTAATGTCTAGCATGAGTGTCATGGTTATAGATGACACTAAACCAAATCCAAAGGATAGATCATGATGATTATGATTCAAATAAATAAGACTTCCCACCAATTTCTTGTAAAGTATGACATCAATTTAAGTGCAAGAACACTTGGATTTTTTTAATAAAGAGCCCGTTTGGGATTGCAATATTTCATGTTGAAGGTGATATTTATGTAGAATAACTGGTTTGGCTAAAAAAAATTCCATTAATAGAATAATAAATATTAAAACCATAGAAGTAGTTTAATAATTCTAAATCAGTCATCTCAAATTAATTCATCAACCATTGTTTCACATCTTGAATATTATTGGTAAAACTCTTAGTAATGATTAAATCATTAACATAAATAAATTAAAATCAAGAGTTTCCTATCTA
>JARHVA010002570.1:1262500-1352500 GCA_037957365.1 Torreya grandis
CTTACCACCTATGTATTTTAGCTAAAGAGATTACAAGCCCAATGGATTCATCTTGGTAATTAGAGTAAATATTTTGTGGTAATTAACATTTTCAACTTATGAAAAAACCTTTTTAATAGAATCTTAGGTGTGTATCTATAAATGGAATCATCTTATACACACTTAGTGTGGCACACCCACTTTATCCTCACTAGTAAGTAGAGAAAACTCTCCTATAATGTTTTTTTCCATGGTTTACCCCACAACACATGACACACACCCATCATCATAATAGTATATAAAACATTATCTATTCAAGGCATGATCTAAAAATTGACACCATAATATTCATTCACCAATATATGATGTCATATTTCTCTCATCTATACCCAAATAGTTATACCATTTTCTTTGACACCAAATTATTAAATCTACCACTATCAATAATGACATTAAAACACTTACCTCAGGATTTGTAAATAATCTAAAAAATGTTCATTATTTTCACTATTTCATTCTCCTTCTTTGTGGATTTTAGTGAAACCCTCATCTTAATAAGAACTTCTACATATTTTAATTATTCTATTTTATTGAATGTTGTAACAAATTATTCATATGGTTGTATAATATCATTGTTGGCCTAATTTTTTGTTATGTATATTGATCATGTATGATTCTTCTCAACATGTGATAAAATCATTGTAAGACTTACACATTGAGTTAAGTAAGACACAACTTGATTTAGTACCAAACTATACATTCAAGGTGAGGTGAAAAATTAATGTTTAGTTTGTCCCTCCAACTTATACCAAGTTACTCCATTATGGATAAATACATATGCAAATTGATTCATGAATAGAGACTAAAGATCACATATTTATTGAAATCTAATGAAAATTAAAAATATTAAGAAAACAATATCACACTTCTCTTATTTATTGAGTTATTAACATGAATAAGGATAAAATCAAAAGATAGATCCTTAATAGACTAAGTTAAATTATTTACTACTCTCTAATCTTTCCTAAGAACCCCTTCCTACTCTTCCACCTGAAGCTATTCAATTAGAATAGCTATTATCTTTTCTTTGCCTTCAAGAGTGCCTCTTCTAATTTCTCTATTCTTAAAAAATGATTAAAATAACATGTAATTTAGGCATTTAATTTTTTAATAACTGTAAAAAACATTATCACTTAATGTAGGTCAATGGTGTCACATCCATCATGATGGTTGCATAGCCATAGATTCATTAAAACTATCACTTTCAAAACCACTATGTATAATAGCTAATGGTTTCATCACCATTTAGGGAACTAATGAATAAAAACTATTGTTTGATTTTGGGAGTTTTTGGGAGCTTTTAAGTCCTAAAATAACTCTCATAGGACTATTCCACATGCTAAAAATGAAAAAGAAAAATTCACATGCACACATGCATATTTTTGGTTGATTGAAGTTTACAGATCATACTGTAGATGATCTTGCATTAGGGGGAATTACATGTACCTAACGTAAAAAGTTTCTAGAGTACATAATAAGATAAATATAAGATGACAAAGTATAAGATAAAAGAAGAGAGACATAAGAAAGAGATTTTAGTAAGGTAGAAACAAAGAAATGCCAATATTACATAATATAAAACAAATCAATTAACATTAAATTAATATTACATTAATTATAGAATAATTCAATAAAAAATTATGTCCTTAATAAGAATAGTCATTCACATCTTAGTGATATCAGAAATAATAATTTTCATAATTGTCAATTCCCCAAAGTTGCAAATTACATCAAATAGGATGTAATATATATATATATTTTTTGTAAATGTGGTTTTTTAAAGTGAAACAATGTGTTTGTGTGTGCGTGTGTGTGTGTGTGTGTGTGTGTGTGTGTGTGTGTGTGTGTGTGTGTGTGTGTGTGTGTGTGTGTGTGTGTGTGTGTGTGTGTGTGTGTGTGTGTGTGTGTGTGTGTGTGTGTGTGTGTGTGTGTGTGTGTGTGTGTGTGTGTGTGTGTGTGTGTGCATGTGCGCACAGACACACATACATACACATGCACATACGCAAGCACACACACATAATTTAAAAAGATATATTAACTAATTAATTATTTAACATTTACTTATTTATGAAATATTATTGATGAAACTAAAATGTTAATCTGATATGATTATGAGAGCAGTTCTAATTTGGATATCACAATAAAAATTACTATAGTAAATGAAATTTAATTGACTATACTTAGTACCAATTTAGATATTATTTTTTTTGTGCTAGTAAATGAAATAAATTTTGATTTAGTAATTATGATTTAGAAATAAAATGCTAAAATTTTTTGCATGGATTTACTTTGAAAGATTATAATGGATTGTATCATAAAATATAAATGAAATGAATTGTTCAATTTAGATCTAATTACATGTATGATTCAACATGGAAAATATAATTATAATGTTTTTACTAAATGCATGTTAGTTATATGAGTGATCATGAGTGTTGGGATTAGCTAATAATGTTTTCAAAAATATGGTAACTTATAACTTCACAAAAATAATTTCCTAGAGAATATGTTTTTATCCACTTGGAGGGGTCCTTAAAAAAATTATTCACTCCAAAATTTTTCCTAAGCTAAAGGAATCATGCCTCAAACAAGGGATTAGTGAAGATGTTTTTGACCCAATCATGTCTATAACAATATTGAAAATTAACAACCTTGTCATGTCTGAGTTGCTTAATATAATGAATATAGTTCTTAATTTTCTTTATCACTTGGTGCTCCATTAGGTTTCAATAAATGTGTATGTTTCTCTAATTTTCAAACTAAAGTTTTGTGGTTTGGACCTAAATAAATCCAATGTTAGAAACCATGTATGAAATCTAAACTAACTCATGACTACAAGCCATAACTCCAACATACTCAACCTATGTAATAGATAAATAAATAATATATTTCTTATTTAAATACCAAGTCATGAAACTTATCCAAAGATGATATGCATATGATTATATCAACTTGTGATCATCTATATTGCATTCCCAATTTACATTAATGTATCCAACATCCTATTCTTTACCAATATAAAAACACTAATCTCATTATCACTAATACTAAAAATATACCTTATAATATGATTGGATGTATACCAATATCTAGCATGAGGGTCTTGTCTATAACATGACACTAGCCCATATGAAAAAGATAAATCATGATGAGTATGAGTCAAATAGAGAACACTTAACACTAATTTCATTTAAAGTATACCATCAATTTGAGGGGTATAACACTTGGAAAAAATATTGATAAGGAGTTGTTACATGGGCTTCCAATATTCCATGTTGAAGATATTGTTTATGTTGGATAATTAAATTTGTTGACAAATATTGCATTAAAAGATAAAAATATGAAAGACAAAAAAGTAGTGTAATAATAAAAAAATCTTTCATCTCAAACAAATTTGACAATCTTTTGAAATAAAGATATCAAAATAGAGAGTTTCCTATCAACATTCTTTGTGTAGAATCTAGGATTAAAGAAACTCTATGTAAAACCATAGTTGAGGAAAATTTTTAGATCTCTTCATAATAATGTCAAATATATTGTTTCAAATCATACATGGACTTATTTAATCAACACACAAATATAGTTATCACTGCTAGCTGACCTAGGAGAATAATATATGTATATATATTCTTATAAATAATCATATAGAAAAATACTCTTGATGTCTAACTGATGGACTTTCCATATATGTATTTGAGGTAAATAGATTACAAGCCTAATGGAGTTCATATTTTTAATTAGAGTAAATATTTTATGTTAATTAACATTTTCAGCCTATGAAAAAACTTTTTACTATAATCCTATGTCTATAGTTATTAATGGACTCATCTTCTAGACATACTTAGTGTGATACACCCACTTTAACCTCACTAGTAAGGGAGAAACGTTTTCTTAAAAAAATTATTTCTATGGTTTACCCCACAACACATGATGCACATCCATGGGCATAATATTACACAAAACCTTATCTTTCTGAGAACAAATCTAAAACTTGACCAAACAATATTCATTTACCAATATTCGATGTCTTATTTGTAAAAGTTAAACCTTATAAAAAATTAGGTGTGTTAAACATTTTCAACATAACTAGTTCTACCATTTCAATTGACACCAAATTATTCATGTTGCCACTATCAAAACTAAATTTTAACCACTTCCCTCAATATTTGTGAATGTTCTATAAAATGTACATTATTTTCACTAGTTCATTCTTATTGTTTATTGGTTTTAGTTAGCCCCTCATATTCATGAGATCTTTCCCATATTTTAGTTATTCCATTTGATTAGGTGATGCAATGGATTATTCATCTAGTTGTAAAATATTAGTGTTGTCCTCATTTTTTCATATGTAGATTGATAATGTGTGACTCTTCTCAACCTAAAATAAAATCATTATGAAACTCACACATTGAGTTAAGTAAGACACAACCATATTTGATACCAAACTATGAATTCAAGGTGATGGGGGAAACTTAATGGCTAGTTTATACCTATAACTTATTCCAAGTTAATCCAATGTGGATAAACACATGCACAAATGCATTCATGACTAGAGGCTAAAGATCACATCTTTATTAAATTCTAATGAAAATTAGAAAATTTAGGAAATAAATATTTTACTCCTCCTATTTATTAAGATATTAACATGAATAAGGATACATTTAAGATACATATACTTAATGGAATATTTTAAATTCTTTACTACTATGTGCTCTTTCCTAGGCACACCATCTTACTCTTAACCTGAAACTATTCAATTTAAATAGTTATTCTCTCTTCTCTACCTTCAAAAGTGCCTCTTATAATTTCCTTATTCTTAAAAATGATTTAAAAAAAACTTTCAATTCAAACATTTAATTTTTAAACTATCACAGAAAAAAATTCATTTAATATAGGTCAATGGTGTCACATCCATCATGATGGTTATATAAACATAGATTAATGCAAAGTAGTAGTTTCAAAACCATTAGGTATAATAGATAATGGTTTCATGATCATTCAAAGAACTAATTAAAAAATCTTACTCTTTGATTTTAGGAATTTTATGGAGATTATAAAATCTAATGGGATTATTCCATGTGCCAAAAAATAAGACACACAAAAATTCACATGCAGACATGTAGTTTTTTGGTTGATTTAATATTACGCATCATATATTGGATGCTCTTACGTCAAAGTGACTTACATGTATATAACTTAAAAGGTATATATAGTACATAATAATATAAACATAAGATGTCAAAATACAAGATAAAAGAAGAGAGGCATAAGAAAGAGATTTTAGTAAGGTTAAAACAAAGAATTGCCAAATTACCTAATTTAAAAAAATTTAATTAACATAAAAATAATATTGAAATAATTATAGAAAAATTCAAACAAAATTTGCGTACTTAATAAGAGCACTCATTCACATATTAATGATATCAAAATCAATAATTTTCCTAACAATTGCTTTCTCCAAAGTTGCAAGTTACATCAAACAGGATGTAATTTTTTTTTTTTTTGTAAAGTAGTGTTTTTTTAAAGTGAAACAATGTAGATAAACTAAAGGAATAAGCAATTATATTGGTGAATTTTAGCTTAAAGATCCTATCATGGAGGAAAAAGGTCATTCAACCTATGATTGAATCCTGATTGATATTAATAATGATCTTCTAGCCCAAGTGGATCTACTTGTGAGGAATATGTTGGCATAACAAATATGGATATTACATTATTATAGAGTTTGATAGTTTTGTTTAGTGTAGGATGTTAATTAGTCTGATAGCTAGGTGTCATGCAGTTACAGTTTTGTAACTATATTAAGTTATGTATAAATATGCAACACTATGCAATAGAAAAATGGATATTACATTGTTATAGAGTTTAGTAGTTTTATTTAGTGTAGGCTGTTAGTTAGTTTGTTATCCAGTTGTCATGCAATTACATTTTTGTAATTTTATTAATTTATTTATAAATATTCACCTCTATGCAATAGAAAATATTGAATTTTCAACAAACATTCATTCCTAATTAGCACTTTGGTATCAAAGCCTATTTGTTTGGTTTGCATTAGTATAAGAAGCAAAATATTACAAAACAAAGCCTATATATAAATCATGGAGAACCTTAAGGATCGATGCCATTCAAGGATTGACATAGCTCAAAAAAGAATGGAATGATGCCAAGCTTGGAGTGATAGAGGAAACACAAACCTGTAACAAAGTGCAAAGTTAAAAACCCATTAAGATAAAGCATGAAGTGGAAAATAGCCACCACGAGTAGTAGTATAAAATGAAGCTTGAACACCTAGAAAGCCACAAAAAAGCTAGCTTTTCCAAATTAAAAAAGGCAAGGTACATTTCTAGTTATTTTTTGAAATTTCAAAACAAGAAGATTGAATAAATACTATAGGATTTTATTTTGCCTTAAAAGATACCCTTAAAGACATCAGCAATCTTCAACTTGATGAACTAGTATGCCAGGGCCCCCTCATTGATTTCCTATTTGATGTGAAGTGTCAGGTTCAGAAGATTGGTAAAAGGCTTGAAGAAGGCTATGATGCAGATGATGGACATGAAGAAGAATGCCCCAATAAGTGTTTGTGTTTGATTGTATGAGCATTACAAGCCCATCTTTCTATGATATACCATTTTTGATGAAAATAGTGTAAAACCTTTAAAAAGGTACACTTATTTATAAATAAATAAAAATACAAAAAAATTAAACCTTGAAGATATACTTGTTCTTTCTTGTATTTTCTCACAAAAATAAAGTAAGAAAAAACACACAACAAAATGTCTACACCCAAGTTGCTTTTGTTAGATGCCCAAATCTTGAAAGGGCTAAATTTTTCCACTTAGAAGATGAAGATGTGAATGATTCTTCAATTTAAATAATTATGGGACATCATCATAAGAATAGTGACCAATCCTATTGGCCAAGATGAGCAAAATAATTTTGATAAGTTGGATGTGAAAGCACTCATGCTGATAACTCTTAGTATTATTGATGAAGTACAACCTCATATTCATGATACACAAATGTTGAAGGAGGCATGGGATATTTTATCCATAATATATAAGGTGAAGAACCAGACTAAAATTTTGTATTTGAAATCACTTCTTCATACGCTCAGTATGAAATCAGGAAAAAAGGTTGAAGAGTTCTTATGTCAGGTTACAAAACTATGAGTAGAACTTGTTGCACTTGGAGAGAAGATCAAGGACAAGATGCTTGTTATGAACACATTGAGAGGTTTCCCATATAAATTTTACATGTTTGTTATGATAATCAATAAAATAAATAAAGTCATGTCATTCAAATAACTGGTCAATTTGCTTTAATAGGAGGAAGTAATACAGTTTGTGCACGAAGAATTTGATGACAAAGCCTTGATCTCTAAGCAATAGGGTCAATAATTCAAGAAAGGACCTCAGAAGTAGCCACAAAGACATCAGTAACAATAGAATATTAATAAGTTGAAGTGATGGTGTTACATTTACAAAACACACATGCACGACACTGATCATTGTTGGTATAATGCCTTGACTCAAGGCCAATCTAGTCACAAGGGGTCTTCACGTAAAGAAGATTTGAAGAATTATAAGAGACATCCTGGACATTAGAAGCAAAAAGATCATGTAACAACATAAAATCAAGAGGAGAATGCATCAAATGATGAATCAGTAAAAGAAACAACATATGGAACCCATGATGACCTTCTACTAGTCTCCCAAACTTTGACAAAAGTACAAAATGTTTGGTTGATAGACTTTGGTTATAGCAAGCACATGGCTAGATGAAAGGAACTCTTTGATTCACTATCAACTCACCTAGCTGGAGATCAAATTTGAGCTGTTGATGATAAAGAGTGCATTGCAGAAGGAATTGAGTGTGTCACCATTCCTCTTTGGATAAGATGTTGTGTTCTCAAAAAGGTACTCTATGTCCTTAGTTTGAAAACAAATATCTTATCTATCTATCAATTATTGAATCACAAGATAAAAGTAAAGTTTCTAGTCCAAGAAGGCATCAAATCATGTCTCATTTCCTGAGAAGGTTAGGTTCTTGATAAAGCCTTCTTGAAGGATCAGTTATTTGCCTTAGATGCAATTTTAAGGAGTGATGTTGCACTTGCTGCCTCTACAATAGAATCCACTACACTTTCACACTACCAATATGGGAATCTATCTACTGGATCCTTTTTCCAGTTCAGTTCCAAGGTAATGGCATGAGGAATTCCTTATCTTTCTTTTTCTTTACAGATATGTTCTGGTTGTCTTACGAGAAAACAACATCAGGTTCCATTTGAGCCAAGTTCCTCACATGCTAAGGAATGACTTATTGTGGTGCATACTAATCTATGTGGACCCATACCAACATTTTGTCAAGGATTTAGGTACTTTTAGTTATTTATTGATGAATTTTCTTACAAGATTTGGGTGTTTCTTCTCAAAAGGAAGAGTGAAGATCTTGCACATTTCAAGACCTTTTACACAATTAGAGAATAAAATTCAACTCCCCCACTCAAATCGAGGGGGGTAATTTACATCAAAAGAGTTCTCAACATTTCTAAAGAAATATGGCATGAAGTAGCACCTAACTACTCTCTACACATCTCAGCAAAATAGAATAGTAGAATGATGCAATCACTCAGTCATTTAGATGGTTTGTTACATGTTATCCACTACAAAGTTGATGACATAATTTTGGTCAGAAGTAGTACAGATGGTTGTCTATCTTCTCAATAGATAACGAACAAAGATCTTGGTAGAAAAGACATCAAAATAGGTATAGAGTGGTTGTAAACCATCTATTTCTCATCTTTGAGTATTTCGCTGTACTTCTTATCTGCATGTTCCAAATAAGAAGAGAAAAAATATTGAATGAAAGAGACTCTAGTGTATTTTCTTAGGGTATAACACTACCTCTAAAGCATATCATCTCATGTATCCTGAGATGAAGAAGATTTATGAAAGTTGTGATGTGGTTTGTGATGAGTCATCATTTGACCCATTGTCATAGAATGAGATAGACTAGACCACCTCTCATAGAATTTTCCCATAGTTAGATGATGAGCATGAAGAAGGTGAGCTGAAAGAAGTAAAATTGTTTGTTGATCTTGGTAATCTACAAAGCACTTCTTCATCAAATCAGTAGCCACAACAATGTCCTAAATGGCTAGATTCCACAATCAAGGACTCATACCCGAGCTCTCCTCTAGACACATCATCAAGAGTTTAAATAAGAAGATAAGAGAGAGATGAAGTAAATATTGTATTTATGAGTTTAGTAGTTTTTAGCAATGAACTAGAGTTAGTTCGAGAGGCCTTAAGTTAACCCTAGTGGAAGAAAGCTATGGATGCAAAATATGATGCTCTCATCAAGAATGGGACATGGGAACTTGTCGATCTAGTATGGATGAAAACATCAATAGATGGATGTCAAGATTGCTTTCATGAATGGTGATTTTAAATAAGTATACATGACCCAACTAGAAGGTTTCATCGATGACATACATCCACATAAGGTATGTCATCTAGTTAAATCTCTTTATGGACTTAAACAAACACCTCAGGCATGGTACATAAATATAGATGATCACATATTGTAGCATGGTTTCATTCATATCCCATTTGATTCTAATTTCTATATCGAGAAGG
Organism: Torreya grandis; assembly: GCA_037957365.1. NCBI lineage: Eukaryota > Viridiplantae > Streptophyta > Pinopsida > Cupressales > Taxaceae > Torreya > Torreya grandis. Next base: position 1,272,184 of record JARHVA010002570.1, read on the forward strand.
TTGGTATAGATATTTTCATTCTTGTCTTGTATGTGGATGATCTTGTGATCACTGGTAGGTCAGATGATCTTGTAGATGTATTAAAGAATGATCTGAAGAAATCCTTTGATATGACTGATTTGGGGCTACTACATTATTATCTTGGCTTGGAGATATGGCAAAAATAGAATCACAACTTTATCTCCTAGATGAAATATGCCAAGACACTCCTATAAAAGTATAGAATGTCAGACTGTAAACCTTTTTCGACATCGATGGAGAAAGGTTTACAAATCTCTCATTTTTAGGATTTCCTTCAAGTGGATACAACTCTCTATAGATAGCTCATTGGGAGTCTCATCTACTTGACCTACACTAGGCTAGATATATGCTTTATTGTGAGCTATCTTTCTATATTTATGTAGGAGCTAAAGAAATGTCACTAAATTGCAGAAAAACATGTTTTGAGATATATTAGAGGCACACTTGTGTATGTTTTGGATTACAAGAATAATAGTCAATTTTTCTTGTAGGGTTACACTGACTCAGACTATGTTATATCTATTGAGGAAAAAAAATCTACTTTAGGCTACATTTTTCATCTTAGAGCTAGACCCATTTTGTGGATCAACAAAAAGCAGTTATCAGTTCCTCTCTCATCCATAGAAGTAGAATATCAAGTTGTACAAGGATCTATGTGCAAATAAATATGTATATGTCACATTTTGTCTGATATGGAGATTCTTGAAGATCAACCACCAATTTTATTCTATGACAATGAGGGTGTTTTGAAACTTGTGAAAAATCTAGTTTTTCATGAATGAACCAAACACATTAAGGTTCAATGTCATTACATCAGAGAATAAGTTTTAAACCACCATATTTAGCTCCAGTACTACCCAATGGATTCACAGATAGTAGATATTATCATGAAGTCTATTGGCAAGGTAAAATTTGATTTATTCTAGGGGTACATTTATAAAAAAATGTAATAAATGGGGGAATGTTGGCGTAACTAATACCAATATTACATTATTATAGAATTTGGTAATGTTATTTATCATAGGCTATTAATTAGTTTGATAGCTAGTTATCATGTAATTACAATTTTATAACTATATTAATTTATGTATAAATATGCACCTCTATGCAATGGAAAAATATCAAAGTTTCAACAAATATTCATTCTCAATTATTAGAATAAAACTTGGGTTCAATATATCAATTAAAAAGGCTTACCCTTTAGATGTCATAGATGTTTTCTTACAGGTAATTTTGTTAAGGATTTTCTAGGCATCAATAGATAAAAAAATAAAATACTTGGTAGAAGGATGCGGTATTAGCAAATACAATAGTTGAGGTGGTTGTTGAAGTGAAGTGCCAAATCTGGTCCAAAAACTCTAGTGGATATAACTCCTTGTGGGGAGATGGATGAATCTGATCAAGGTTTGTTCAATGTGTTTAAGTCAAATTTATAAGGTGAAGGTTTGATTGCCATAGTTCCATTGATGGATCATAAATAATAAAATGCTCTTGTACCCTCCATTCCTTTCTTGCCTGATTTAGGGGAAGAAGGTAAATGGATGATGGTAAATAATGAATGGAAACTAAAAGGAAAGAAGGAGATTTATCCACTGAATATGACCCTCATATCATAAAAGGAAAATGGTATATAAGGTTCTTAGTTATGTTATATATTTTCAACATCTTTTGGTTGTTCCTATTCTTTTACTATTGTTGTTATGTTGGGTTACATTTTGGAATTTTTTATAGGCATTATTATATTTTTTCATTTTTAATGACCATGGTTGTTTATTTTCTTGTAATAGGTGGGGTCCCTCTTCAAAAACCTCTTTTTACCATTAATAAAAACAATAATACATCACATGAAACCCATGATAACTAATAACATCTCACTTTTGTGCACGAAGTATCAAGCAATAATTATATGTAATAGATATGGTATTTTCATAATCCATGAATTGAAGGATGAATATTTCTAGTGGAGAAGACAATAGAAAATAAGGTGGGGTTTTCCTTCATAAAGTATGACCATGAGTTGTCCAATGGAGGATATGTTTCATTCCATAGTGAGCTTAAGCAATGGTAAATTTGTGGGAAGGCAAAGGCCATAAAAATGAAGAAATTGGTAAAAGATTTCAAGGTGAGCTCGCTAATGAATATGAGGGATAATAATAGGGTATTTAAGTTGGTGGAATCAATTAATCTCAAATAAATACACATGTAAATTTCAATGGCATGTCACATATTTCAACACAATCTATGAAATTTACCAATCTCATGGGGTGTGGTAACTTTGATGAAGAACAACAAGATTTGGAAAATGAGAATTTTCTAAGTATAATGTGATGCCCTATAGACCTTTGGGAACACTAAAATTTAAATCGTTATAAGAGTTGATAATGATGAGTTGTAGGCCATAGTCTCTAAACTAATATTCAACTAATGGGTGGGAAACAACAACATTAATCCATTTTATCGTTCCACCTATATCAAATACATTGATATCAAAAATGATGTTTTCAAAATCCAAGGAGATGCATAGTATGTATCATATCTTGTTCTTTCAATGAGAAACATTTAGAGGACTCTTTAGAATGCCAGTTTGTAGCAAAACATCAAGGTCTCTAAGACACACAACACCATTGTCAAAGACATGTTCTTCCTTTGTCAAAGGGAATATTTAGTGATGAAGTGAAGGACCCGATGAGATTCATAATGGTCTAGGAAAAAGAGGTACATTATACATAAATATTTAAATTCTAATTACCACACCATAAGCACCTATTAGCAAACATTGATAACACCTCTTGGGTTACGTATATTACACATGTTGTGTTCCTTAGATTGATAGGTATTGTAGGGAAGGGGAGGCAAGCCATGCAGAAGAAGATGCCAATAGTCCCAATATACCATCATTATTGTTCTAATGGGAATGATGTCACAATAGAGGTGGTCCTCCTACTTACATAATAGTTGATTGGTTTCGAGATAAGTATGTTTGTGTGGTCAGTATTCTTCTCCCCTCTTTTATGGTTTTTATAATAGAAAATAAATCTTATTCAAATGCATATAAATATATGACTTACTACCTTGAGTTAGGTATGCTTCTTCAGTGCATCTCAGAATCACTTTTATGACTAAAACATTTATTCATTGAAAAACTAATTCTACATAAATTGATAAGCTTGGTCTATCATACTTTATAAACCAAATATAGCATAATCCCTCCTAATAATGCAATAGTTAATTGATTTTCTTTATACATATCTTAATATCCCAAAATCAATATGTCGAGTCTATGCATCTTGTTACAACCTTTACTTTCTTTCAATCCTCTTAAAATGGTGGGTTAAATTTTATAGCCTATATCAAATCTCTTTTACAATCAATAACTTATATGATGTTACAATCAATAACTTATATGATGATATGGATCCTTGTTGATTAACTTTAACATATAATTAAAGTCTGCTCCACAAACGAATCGTTAGCTATTGATTTTCCATGTTAAATGTGCCTCTTAACATTTTTCATCTGCAATATATTGTACAAACAACTTATATGTTGGTAGGGACCCTTGTCGATTGACTTTAGCACGTAATTAAATTCTACTCCACACGCCAATCGTAGAATAATGATTTTCCATCTAAAATGTGCCCCTTAAGTTTTCATCCGCAATGTGTTGTTTTTCGAACTATACGTTTTACGAAAGTCGTCTTTTGGTCATGCCGATTGGCGTATACCATTGACGTGTTTTGCGTAGACTCTAATGTAAAGGCAAAGGACCACCATAACCAAACGGAGGAAAAACGTTTTTAAAATCCGTTCTTGCCATTTGCGCAACTGACAAACGAACGTAGGCTCTTGATGAGGCATACTTGTAAGGCAGAAAAAATCTTTGTCAGAATCAATGGGTTATTACTCCAGCTATGCCACTATACATATCACCATATGTGGATCTGCAAGATTCTATATTGGAGGGACAAGTGTAAGGTGGTGTGGCTGTTTGTTGGCCTCTACTAGTGCAAGTCGCTATTGAAAGAAGCGATTGCTGGAAGGCAGTTTGTTTTTCTGATAGCAGGTGACGATATTGCAGAAACGGGTATTACATAATTAGGTATTGTAGAAACGGACAATGCATAGATGGAGTATTATAGAAATGGGTATATGTGAGAGTTAACTGGAGAGAGAAGAATGGCTCTTTGGGTATCAAGCTTTAATAGTTTTGTACTATAACTATTAAACAGTACAAATCCATGAGATGGTAGCAGCCGTAGTATTGGCGTTAGAACATATTCGTAAAATTTTATCTAACAATGAAAAAAGTCTATAAAATTAAAAATTCGGTCTCGCATACTCTGCAGGCGAGACCGGATCAGGACGAAACCCTGTGCAGACAAAAAGGTAGCGGTGGCAAAAACAATCAGGGCAGACTACAGCATTCCCTCTTATTGGCGCTCAAATACAGAAGTAAATACCTTGGATGAGGCTCTAATAATGGTGGGTGACGTCCATCAAAATGGGCAGCGATTATATGAAGAAATGTATATAAGTGAAAGGTAAAGGAGGCCGCCTGAGAGTCGATCCAGTGGTGTCCGGGTGTCAAGATTCGCAAATGCATCTCTTTTTCTTTTGCCGCCTTTTTGAGACGGTGCAACATGCAAATTTGTAATTGAATCATTCTAAAATTAAATAAAATAGGTAGATATTTAATGTTTTATGGTGGTATTGCTTTGATAAATTGTTATTTTATAGTGGTATTACATTCATAATTTGTAGTTCTTAAATCTTATTAACTTTTTTAAAAAAGTGACATCACACAATGCCGCCATTGACATAAATGAGGTGGTGAAGAGCCTGCCTGTACTCTAAATGGTAAGCAACGTTTGTTTTTCTCTCAATACAAAAGTCTAAACAATTAATGGCGGCGAACAACATTTAGTGCCGACCGGCTCTAGACAATCTTCATGCATTTTATCGGTGGGTTAAAAACTGAATAATAAAAAAGTTGACGACAATAAGTGGATAAAATCAAATCAAAACAACGCACTTAATCGAAGTAATTCTATCTTAATTATGGACACCTTATATTCTGGATCGTTAAGCATGCGGTTGCGTTATTTATTTGATGTGTCGCGCGAATTGCGTTAATTACAGTCGACATGGATAGAAATCTTATTCACAGGGTATTCTATTGGACTGTAGACAATAAATTATTATTGTAGCGGTTAATGGCGGTTTCAAGCTTTCCACGTCATAATGCATATCAGCTTGGACGGAATTCATTAATATTTTACTTTCCGCAGGTCAGGGATTCGTGGCTATTTAAGCTCGATGGACTTCTGTGGATAAACTCGCCCACGACGTAATCAAAAACTAAAACTCTTTAGGGAAGTTTATTTGAGTTGCAGAGGTTGAAATGGCTTTGTTGAAATGCCTTCTAGGTTTGAATTTTTTTTTTAATAAAGAGGGGTGTGGATTCCATGTTGATGTTGAAGCTAATATTTATCTAGAATAGTTGGATTGGTTTACCAATATTCCATTAACAAATTATGAAATATTAAAACCTCGGAAGTGGTGTAATAATATTATAATTGTAACTTAGTCATCTCAGTTTACTTCATAATGATTTCACATCATGAATAGTATTGGTAGAACTCTCTATAATGATTAAAAGATATCAAAATAATGAGTTTCCTGTCTACTTTTTTGTGTAGACTATACCCTAAGATAAACTGTGTAAAGCCATGGTTGGAAGACACAATTTTAAATATTTTCATACTAATTTCAAAGATATTGTTTTAAATCATACTGGGACTTCTCTAATCGACACACATATCTAGAGTTATCACGGCTAGGGGACCTATGAAGTTAGGATATGTATATATATAAATTTAATCACTGCATAGAAAATCACTCTTGAGGTCCATTTAATGGACTTCCCACCTATGTGTTTCAACTAAAGATATTATAAAATTAATGGAGTTGGTATTGGCAACTACAGTAAATATTTTATGCTAAAGAAAAATAATTGCCACAATCCTGAGTTTGTATCTATCAATGGATTTATTTTCTACATAGTTTGTGTGGTACACCCATTTCACCAAACAAATGGATATATAAAAGGGAATGTGATCTCTTAGAATCAAACAATACAATCTTGTACTATCACGCAAAGGATAACTACCTTTCATGGCTTTTTCTAGCTCATCCTATGAAAATGTATCTATGATCTCTCTCTTTATTGTGGAAAAACAGTGTACTTAAAAAGCATTAATAAACAATCTAAGGTAAAAATCTTATTTATTGTGGGGTGAGGGAATGGTACAATTTTATTAGTTAGAGGAAGTGATGTGTCTTATTGGTCTATGAAAAGGCTTCTTTTCATAATGTTAAAATAGGTAAACTATACAAATAATTTTGGGTTATATCAACAAACTTAGAAAAGGAGAAATATATATGTGACATAACATTTACACCAATACTCTCCATTAAGCACAATTTTAGGAGGCTATATTGAAAATATAGGTCTTAAATGTAAGGATGCATCCCAACCATTAAGCTTGATGAAGTACTCATGTATAGTAAATAACGAATGATTTTTTTGAAAAAAGAGATATGTGATAAGGGTCTTTCCAAACTACATTCTAAACATTGTAAATTTCTTGCAGGTGTAATAAAATTGTCACAAGGATAACCCAAGAAGGCAATTTATTGTAACATCCCCACTGGGATCAGCCTATAATTTAATTTTAATCAATGTATTCTTTCATTAGATTTCATCATGAGAATCTGATTAGTGATCCAGATGAAACACTCTAAGTATTTTAACTTTAAAATAAGCATATGACATCTATTTGTCACTAATCACTTTCATCAGATGAAACAACATAATTGAATTGAAAAAGTAAATAAAAAATTCAGCCACAGCTAATATAATGATTTAACCATTACTGTCAATATATAGATAAGTAAATAATTACATATCATCATAAATAATATCTTAAAAATAATAAATCCAATACAAGATATAAAATATAAGAATCTACGGTACATGAGTTTCTTGAATCTCTAGTATCTATGGTAATCTCAAGTGTAGTCTCTAAAGAAGTACTATTGTGTGGAGGGAGAGCATCAACCAAGTAATTTTTCATACCAACCATAGACCATTGATCCTTTTCACAATCCATCATCATGGAATGGCCCTCCCTTCATACATAAGTTGATAGTAATGGTGCAAGTCTAGAGAAATAAGCTAGTACCCTATGTTGTATAATTTTTAAGAACATGAAGTGTACCACAAAGAACTTTATTCTAATATGATATCTCAAAAATATGTAAATTATACATATGAAATGACAATGTCTAACTAACATTACTTTGGCCAATGTTTTTAAAAGTTATTGATCTTTAAGATCAGTAAAATTCATACAGACCACTTTATTGGATTACCTTCATCTAGCATTGATAATCCTAGTAAGCTAGTGAAGTCTATCTCACTACTTAGTAGAAGCAATACGAGATTTGGTTAATATAAATATAATCGATAAATTCTTATAGATTACTTTTTACTAGCGAGCATAAAATATGTTAAACATAAGAACAATCAAAATGCATACATTTAGTTCATCTAATGTATGGATAAATCTTCACTATATTATTTTTCATATAAATATTAAGTATAACAAGTATAATTCATACCAATTAGGTATAATCTATATTTAGACTATATATCTACTTTTTATAGGTAAATACAAGTTTAGTACATTCTAGGATAACAACAATATCAAAATCTTTACAAACAACTAGTCAAATAATTTCTAGATCAAATAACTAATAAACCAAGTTACATCTCATGTGAACATAATATATCATTTATACATCTCATTATGTTTTTAAGAGATTGTATAAAAGCCACATATAATATTACATATAATCAAAGCATAAACCTTTTCATAAGCTTACTATGAATATCAATGTGATACAATGAATTAATCTTACATAACTCCTATACACCATTAGTTATATGCCATAAGTATTCCTAATATTAAAAATTTATCATAATTCATACATATAATCATAATTTTATATATTATATCATGGTACATCACCTACAATTTTTATGTTATGGTATGACTATAAAAATAAAACAAATATAGGTTATACTATAGTCGTACACTTTTCCTAGATTTTTAAAAAGTTAATCATAATATAGGTTCTGCTACAATTGATAAATAAATTTTTATAGTGTCATACCTTACAATAAAAATGCATGATGCTACAATTTTTCTCCATGTAACAATAAAATACATTTTAACATAAATAAGTATAAAGATTATGCTCCCTAATAAAACGTACTATATCATCATCACTACCCAAAAAGGTTATGTTGGTTATTATCACAATTTGTTGGTTATATGATATTATTCATAATTCATGAGTCATACTATCAATGAATATCACCACTTACTAATTATATCTAAATAAGTATATCATGTTTACTATACATTTAAGTATTGACTTTTTTAATTATCCATAGAATATATAATATCTTCATCTTTTCAGGGGATTGTATAAAACAAAGGCATCCCATCTCATTATGAACATAATCCTTTCATATATATCAGTGTATATATAAATCACCATTTTTACATATATTCTTCATTGAATTATATATATATATATATATATATATATATATATATATATATATATATATCCTCAATTCATTTATAATCATTTATGCCATTTTTTAAACAAGATCATACACTGTGACACAAGGAGAATCTCTACATTTCATTATTGTAAAAATGATTGTTTATTCTCAAATATATATCACTAGTTTTATGTGACAAACAAACAAAAAAAATATATATATACATATATGTACTGTTTGAATTAGAGGCTACACACAGTATATATGTATATAAATCCTTAGTTTTAGTTATCAACTCACTCAGTTTATGTATATATATATATATATATATATATATATATATATATATATATATATATATATATATATATATATATATATATATACTCTGAATAGATCACTATACAACTAAATCAAGTTGCTATACACATATATAGTTCACTATATACTCATACACAGTCCTAAATTTCCACGTTTGACTAAATAATATTATTTAAATCATAAATATGAATCATTGTTTTTGAATTGCAAATATATGTATCACTGGTTTTGGATGTATTAACTATACCATTTATTTTTTAAGATCAAAACATATAATATACACTATTCTTTTTCTATATATATATATTACGGTATAAATAAATCACTACTTGACTATTAAACAAACATCCCTCTCTTATTTATCTGAAAGCTTTATAGAACTACTTTATTTAGCATCTATACATCTATGGTATCATGATTTGGAGTAACTATATACTTATCCATTATTAATATGAATACATTCATAATTATAAATAGAACATATATTTATTCACAATTCAAGGTGCCACCTACCTCGTAATAGTGTCCATGCTGAAGCAACATGAACCACAAGATCTCCTATGCCATGCCTCTTGCCTCTTTACTCCAATCTATGTTGCCTCCTCCTCTCTTCTTCACCCTATTTCTTCTTCTCTCCACTTCTCCTCTTATCTTCCCTATGCTACACCCCTTTTATTTCTTTTATGAATAAAATATTCTCTTTAAATCTTGCCTCGATTTCTTTCCTTTAAATCTCTCCTTATTTTTTCCATTTTATGACTTTTTTTTTGTGTTTTTCTATTTTTCTAAAAACTTCTAAGTCACCATATCCATTAATATATATTTTCCCCTTATTTTTATTACTTATGTACATACATACATACTCAGTATGATGTTTTTCCTATTTATATGTTTTGCCTAATCAGTGCTATATTCATTTTATTTCTTAGTTATAAAAATCCATTAAAATTACTAGTACATTATATATTTTTTATTTGTTTTACTAATTTATTATAGGTAAACGATCATCATGACTTAATAATAATACTAATATCAATCGATAATATTATTTTAATCTAAAATGTTCAATTAAATAATGTTATTTTAAAATACAATGGCATAACCACATAGTATCTTTCTACACTAAATCTATGTTTAATATCCATAGTGAAATCACACAAGATTAATTTCATGTAGGCATAAATATGAACTAACACACAAATAACATGCATAAATAATTATTGAAATGTAGATAACATCAAATGTGTACTAACTCTAATAATTTAAACTATGCATTTAATATGTACTATTTGACATAGTGTGTGCATGAGTTCTAGCCATTCCTATGTCATTTTTCAATGCCTCCAACTATGTCAACCTCTCCGATGATGATCTACCTCTACCCTTTGGGCAGTTTTTTACCTTCATATATAATAAATGGCCATCATAACCTGTTTTACATCCTTTGATATAGATACCACTGATGGGAACTAGAGAATACATGACGCTAAACAAGCTTGAAAGTTTATCCTGTGAGGTATTGATTCTTACTCTGATGTTCCTCTACCAGATGTGGTTCTAGATTTACTAGAGTTTAATAAATCTTGTCATTATTTTAAAAAAATTATCCTAGTTACTTACTTGGTGGGTTCATTTCCTCTAGAGAACCTTTTGAAATAGTGGGTTCACAACCACTAGCAAGGCCATGGGTTAAAACTAGGATGATTCAAAAACCTCACTAAGTGTTTCTTCCTATTTCATTTCACAAACCTTGGACATTGTTGAGCCATTATTAACCAAACCCCATGGTCCATTCATAACATCCTAGTTGTTTTTTTCCATTGGACTCGTGACTTCCATGTCTTTGAAAAAACTTAGCTTAAAATCCCAATATGGGTAGAACTTTCAGATTTACCTTTGCCTATGTGGAACTTTGTCTACTAGCTTATCAATCATATGGGCTACTTTATATGCCACGAGAAACCAAATTTATATGCATCCCCACTTTAGATAAGGGTCTGTGTTGAAATAGATGTCACCAAAGATATCAAAGAGTCCATCAATATTCATGTGGATAATAATCAATTTTCTTAGTATGTGCTCTATATTAACCTTAAGAACACTTATTTTAGGTGCTAGGATTTGGACCATATGATTGGAGAATGTCCTTTAATGGTACCCACTCCTTCGATCCCTCAAGACAAAAATGGCCTTAATAATAAACCCCAATTCTTTGATTTCTGGACCATAGTTTCTAATAGGAAAATTATTGTTGCTTGTGCCAATGTTAGACCTCAGATAGTTGTCTATCATTCCACAATGAGTCTAAATTACCCAAAACCTTCTGGTAAATCCTCAACACCATCATAATTTAAACCCTAACCTCCCATCTCCCAGTTCCCATAGGTAGTCACTCAGTTCATGTCCTCTCCAGCTCCCGCTCCTATAACTCCTTTATCATAACCCCTTTCAGGGGTGAATGATCCAAATTCAGACCAAGGACATGTAACCCTCAACTTCAAGGCTATTATGAACCACTCACATAGTCCCTCTTCCTCTATAGAGGAGGAATATGTAAGAAATAAAATATAGCCCTTTCATCTTGGAGATGTTTCTCTTTCAGGCTCAAATTTCAATTGGTTTGCCACCCTCTTAGACCTGTCTGAGGGAAATGATATGAAGTTAGATGTTTCCCATTGATAGTTTATTCTTGGAATGTTTGAAGAATCACATCAATATGAATTTTAAATATATGGTTAGGAATGATTTTCATCATTTTACTCACATGAAATTTTCATACATGCAAGAAGTCAAAATTTTTGGTTTTTTTGCTTCATTTTGTAGCTCACACTATTTGGCCCGGGGCCCTTTATCAATTATCCTATAATAAGTCAGGTCGTGGGTGAGTTATAACCTCTTTGGCACCCGATCTATCTCAAAATATTATTTCTTAAGGTTTTGCCCTCACCCATTGGGTGGTTTAGACTCTTTTTGACTTTCATAATCACATCAATTGGCTTGTCAATTTGTATGCCTCCAATGATGTTGTGGAACACACCTTGCTCTAGATATGGTTGGATACTTTTCCTCCTAAATGTTCATTTGATTATTTTTGGTGACATTAGCATGATTTAATATGAAAAAGAAAAATAAGGTTTCCTTCCTATGAGAAGGTGTTTAATAGAATGGCAAGCTTGGTTTTACATGTGAAATAAGCTTGGGTTGTTCAACCCAAATCATCATAGAAGGGGAGATTCAAAATCCCCATGGTTGACATGGTCAAACTTAATTCAAGGGGAGGATCAAGTCCTCAAATGTCTTGACCATGCCCTAGTAGCTAATCAAGATCATTTCTTCTTTGCTCCTATTCATGGTCATCTAGTGCTGATAATTGTTGACTGTTTTTTTATCTGACCACCATCCCTTCTATTTCTGCATAGAATGGACCTCTCCTCAGTTTAATCCCAAGGGTTACAAGTACTACCTTAACACTTCCCATATCAAGCATGAAGAGACTATGAATCATATCACTAAGATTTGGAACCCAGCTCCCAAACCCACATGGGACACTAGTTGGATTGAGTGGTGGTCTGGTGTTATAGCCCACACCAGTTCCTTCCTTTGGATCTATGGAAAACAAGTAGCTAATTTTAGGCAATGTATTCATAATTTTATAACTTGATTAATAAAAATGTCATAGCTTGGTTGGCACGATGAATACGAAAGAAGATCTGAATATATGACTTTAACCTGCTTAAGATAAAATTGGGAAATAGAGATATAAAGTAGATGCAGAATATGGAAAATAGGTGGTTTAGGCTCATAGATGATTCAGATACCCACATCCTTACAATTATGCAAAATCATGCGACTGTTGCTTGAGAAAAAATGTATAAATACTTTTGGCTCGGAGCAAAATTATGCAAATAATTTTAAATCTTGATAAAACCGTACACCCAATTTCAACCCATGACAGAATAGTACATTACAAAAGGTTGATTTTATTAAAGTTTTTCATTACTTTCAACTGCAATCATCTCAGTTGGGAAGGATGCACTTGACTCTCCCATTGGCTTTTCTTGATCCGTAGTGGAAACTGACATCAAAATGAGAATAAGCCATTGTTAAGGAGAAACAATGGAATGCGATTGGATTGTGGTAGATTTTATAAATTAAGATTATTTTTGGCAAAACCAGGCCAGATTTGTCCCACGAAGGAAAGATGATAATGTCTTTGAAAACTACATTGAATAGTTACGTCTACAAGCTTCTTCCATTTCATGGTAACACTATTTCTTCAACCAACAATAGACTAGGTGGTCCCTAGTTGAGTGTCAGTTGCTATCAATTGTAATTTCAAATCCACCTGGGTGTCATTGATATCATGTATCAACCTGTCTCTTGTGGCTTGCTGATATAATTTTTTTAACGCTACAACGGGCTGCATCAAGTCAGCCATATCAGGTGCGTTCAGTGTGTTAACATGCATAAATAGAGCAAAACAAAACATGAAAATTTTTCAGACATCCTCTTGTCCTCCCAGAATAAGTATTATATAGTAATTCTTTTTAGATGAGGTTAAAACTGGGATTTTGAGAAAGTGATGATAAGTGTATATCATAATCAGTATTATATAATAATATATTTTTTTAAATGAAAGTTAAAACTGGGGCTTTAAAAATCCCCAAAGCCTTGTACAAAGGAAAAAAGATGATAAGCGAACATCACTAATGTCTTTAAAATTTAGGTTGAGTAGTTACGTCTGCAAACTTCTTCGATGTCCCAACAATAGGCCAGGTGGTCCCTTGAGTGCCGGTTCCTATCAATTGTCATTTCAAAACCACTAGGCAACAAGGGTGTCAAGTATCAACCTCTTGTGACTTGTTTATATCATTTTTTTAACGCAACAATGTGTCGTATCAAGTCAGTCATAAATAAACCATGACAAAACATTAAAATATTGTAGATACTCTCATCTTCGGCAGAATCAGTATCATATGGTAATATAGAAACAAAAACTTAAAAGATTTCCCTGATTGGAACTTAGGTGAATGTTATGTAAGGATAATCACTAACACTCTCCTACTTAGAGCATCGATGACCTTGTTCGACTTTATGCTTTTGTTCTTCAGCACGAATGTATAAATTTTGAAATATTCTACCCACTTCATGTGCCTTTTATTAAAATTCCATTGGGTGGTCATTAATTTTATGTCCTAGTGGTTGATATACAATAAAAAAAATCTTTCGTAATAAGTAATGTCTCCACTTCTTGGGCACTGACATTATGTTATAGAAATCTTGGTCATAGACCAAATATCTATGCTTTGCATCACTTAAATTTGTAATAAGATAGGCTATGGGTCTTCCTTATTATATTTAATATTGCAATATCATTGTGCCACTTGTGTCGCATTCAACTTGAATATTTTATTAAAATTAAATAATGTTAATACTAGTTCCTCAATCACTTTATTAGTCAATTGTTAAAAATTACGCTCTACTTTTTCTATATATAAAAAATCTTACAATCCTTTAACAATGTTTATATGATTGGTGTGAATATTCCACTAAAGTTTTGCATGAAATTTATATAAAAGATTTCTAAACCATGAAAACTTTACACCTTGAAAGTGCTTCCCAGTGATGGCCACTCTACTATTGTTCACAGTTTCTTAGGTTCCATATTTAACACATTCATGGAAATCATGAATCCTGTGCATATCAATTATTATTTCATAATTTTTTAGTTCTTTACATTGATCAAAAGCTTCTCTTTGCTTACTTGATTCAACACAATTCTCAAATGTGCCACATGTTTCTCCTTTATCTTTCTAAACACCAAAATATCATCCAACTACAATGACATGTTTCCTTAGGAATGGCTTCAATACTTCATTCATTAGCCTCATGAATATATTGAGCATGTTACATAGCCCAAATTACATAATTATGCATTCATAAAAACCTTAATTCATTTTGAATAAAGTTTTCCATTCATATACCTCATGGATTATGATTTGGTGATATCCTCTTTTGAGGTTGATATTGTTAAAATACTTTGCACCATCAAAGTAGTCCATCTTAATATCCATGTGTGGAAATGGAAATAAATAATTATTTATAAATTTATTTGTATAGTACATGATTCTATAGACATGTACCATTCTCCACCCTTTTTCATTATCAATATTACAAGCATTACACATGGGCTCAAACTTTATCTTATTATCTCTTTCTTAAATAACTCATACACCTATCCATACACCTCCTCATTTTCTATGGGCATCATCCTATTTGCAGCCTTGTTTAGAAAACTCACTTATAGAATAATATCCATATGATGGTTAATGCTTCTTATCAATGGTAACATTTATAGTAAGTCAATAGATAATATTGGTGAATTATTTCAACAACTCTTTTACATCACGTGAAAGTGTCTCCTCCATCTTCTATTTCAATTATGTGCTACCCTCTTATGTCATATTCGGCATGTGTGCATAACATTATTCTTCTCACACTTCCCTCAAGAAATATTTTCCTCAAACCATTGGTACTCTCATGCTCACAATGTTGTGTCCTCTTCCCTCTTTATCCTTTCATGGGATCAAAGTATACTTATTTCCATCCTTCTCCAAGAATTAAGTATTTTATTACACATCATGTACACCCTTGTTATCAAAATACTAATGTCCTTTAAAAATTACATGGTACACATCCATGGGCATCACATCACACCAAACTTCATCTTGATATGCGCATATTTCTAACTTCACTGAACATTTATCATTAACTAGCACTTCTTGAATATTCTACAGCCATGATACTCTATAGGGGTTCAAGTGTGCCACCTTATTTAGGTCCAAATTCTCAGCCATATTTGTGAAAATTAAGTTTTTTGTGTTACCATTATTCACTATCATCTTGAAGCACTTACCATCCATTTTACATATTATTCTAAAAAGAATTTTCTTTTACATCAGTTCCTTTTCCTCTCATAGTATCTTCAATAAAACTCTCTTAATCATGACTGCTTCCTCATGCCCATCTTATTCTAAATTCTCATTAGAACCAATAGAATCCTCATCTCTGCACATTAGATGCATGCATGTGTATGTCCTTTGGATCCCTTCACTTTACAAGTATGGATACTCAAAGGCTTGATGCTCACTTTGTCCACACCTATAAGCTACTACTAGGAGTTTTATTCCCATCCCTCAACCAAATATTCCTCTTCCTCCAAATGAATTGATTCTAATTTATCCTCGCACACCCTCTCTTTAGAACTTGAAAACCCCACTTTAATGCTAAATATCCATGTTGTATCATATTATATATTATGTTCCTTGTATTTATTATTTTATTCTAGTATTTATTCTTACTTCTGAGGATCTTCCTGTTCCTCATACACTATTTTATTGTTTACATGACAACTTCTCCTTTTTTTAGAGCACCAACTAATAAAATTCTTTAATAGTGTATATCTAGGCCATGATTAGATCTTCATGGATACTATAGCATAATCCATTCAAGTATTTCATAACCCTTTCCTTGTCAACCTCATTTTGGCTAGCCCTAATGGTAATATTATAAAACTCCTCGGTGTACTGTTTCCTCAACATCTCATTTATCCTAAGGTTATGAAGTTTTTTGAATAGCTCCATATTTTAGTCTCTATGTAATAATTTTCCTTCCATGTTAGCAACCTCCCTATCTCAACTCATTACTTTATCAACTCCTCTTCTTCATAATTAATTTTGAACTTTGTCATACCATAGGGATGCATGTCCTTTTGAATTTGTTTGAGTCATCTTTACATGATGTGGATCAACAATAGCTTCATACTCAAAGTATTATTCGATGTCACTAATCTAGACTAAAAATTATTTTGTGTCTACACTTCCCAATAAATAGGGTAGTTCCACATTGGTACCCTTACCAATGCTTGTGATTTCTCTCAAGATCCTTTCCCCACCACATTCATTGTGCTCTTTATTATTGTCTTAGAATTTAATTTCATTTTCTCTTTTGAAAGTTTTTACTTCCACCTCAACATCACTCTCATCATCTATTGTGTTGAAGCCTCATTATCGACAATCTTTGATAAAACCTAGGTATATTAGAATAACACATAATAAATCCACTTCTAATGCCTCTCATTGGAAACGTATTCTCCTCTAAATAAATGCAATATTATTTTATGTCTCTCAATTACAATCCTACGTAGGTAATCTAATTCTCACTTTATAGGTTTTTAAACTTCATATAATACTAGTGTATTGTAGATTTGTGGATGGGGTTTCAAATCAAGAGAAGCCTATAAACATAATATAAGGTTCTAACCCTCTCACAAAATTACATTAACCTAAGAATATTTTATCAATTATCAAATAAATTACATATAGTTTATATTAAAATATGAGCTATGTATATATTAAAATGGAGTTACAGTAATAATAATGTAACCCTCAATTCTTGCTTTCATTCTCTCTCTTGATGACATCATCTTCATCCAATTGTCATTGTTGCTAACTTTGGGAAGCTTAATTTTCCTTTAATTAGCTCTAGCTGTAAATTTTAGTAGAGTCTCATTACACTCCTCTCAATTGCTCGAAAGGTTTTCAAAGACTCTTATATATAAACTTCTGATTTTGGTTTAAAATTTAGCTTCTCACCAACTAGTTCAACTACCAAATTGATTACTAGTTATTATGTCTTGGCCAATTTAGTAATTGAATATTTCAATTCAAATTGGCCACCCAAATCTCAACAAATAGTTTATCTTGAATTTTATTCAAAATTCTTGCATTTAATGCTAACATGGGCTTAATTCAAAATTCAGCCTCTTAATTTGACTTCCATGTAACTTTTGCTTTTTTATTTTCATGGTTGAACCTAAACATTTATTTTTGGCATGAGATTGATGTGTGTATGCACATATTTCACATTATAAATTTATGTTGGGGGTATTCCTCTATTCTTAGGCACTCTTGACTTGTTTATCCCTTGACTAAACAACACTAAAACTCCAAAACTGATACCATGCTAAAGGACCCCTTTGTGTTCTAGAGATATGTGTGTGACTCTATTCAAAATCTTAGGCTATATTGTTATGTGTTGTTTAATTTTTACGTTTAGTCACAATAGTACTCCAAAAATTATAGATGATTATTTTACACCTAGGTTTCTCTTGGATCAAGAAAATAGTAATGATCAGAAATTTATATCCTCAAAATTCTAGTAATTAAATTTTATGTTTTGAAATGCAAATTTTTAGTTCTTCACGTAAAAGCTAGAAAGAAGCAATTTATTATTCTTTGGTGTGCAACACAAGGGGGGTGTAGTTTGTGGTTCATTCTCAGTGAAAGTTATAAAATAAATGGATGGATATAAAACAATTTCACTTAGTGATGATTTGATTAGTGAAAAATTGTGTGTTTTTAAATTTAAGTTTAAATATAAATATAAATATACAAATACAAATATAAATATATAAAAATATAAAAATTATATTTATAAAATTTTAAAATTAAATATTCATTATCTTTGAATTTTATTGGAAAATATTTTTTAGATTGAGTATTTATGAATATAGAAAATTATTAAAAGTCTTTTTGTGATAATTAAATTGGGTGTATAAGAATGAGCCCAAACTCTTATACACTATTTTTGATGTGTATTGAATTATTTCTAATTGTTGTGTTCAAATGTTGTTTGTTTTTTGTTTTTGTTGTAGATGGGGTGAGCTGGGGGAAGGGAATGGGATCATTCACTTGGTACGTATTATAGTTTATATTGTGGTAGTGATAAATATCCTAGTGAAAACAAAGGGGCAAACATCACTTGTTATGAATGGGTGATTTCTTATGTCCAAACGAGCATATTAATTTTGGTAATGAGTTGTTGAATTATAGAAAGGATCCATGAAAGTTATTTGCTAAGAATTCATCTACATCGATATTATTTCCTATAATGTGTGTGATATTACTCTTTCTTTCTTTAAATTACTATTTTTTTTTTGGTGAGGAGGAGAACAAAAGACAGAGACGGAGTCGGCATTAATATTATCTTTCAATAGTAATGAACTTTTAACATCATTTGTATTTATAAAATTGAAGTCTCTAATTTTTTCTATAAATTATTTTAAAGTTTAAATGACCCAATATATCACAATACACAAACTCTCACAATGAACAATGTAGTAGAATCATCACTATTCTTTCCCAAGGATTTTTTACACCACTTCCCATAATGAACAATATGGTAGAGATATTACTCTTCTTTCTCTAAGTATTATTTTGCCTTATTTTTTGTGGGCAAAAACTTATACACCGCTCCATGTGGATCATGTTTAATATTGGTGGTCGTGCTTTGGGCATTATCAATATTTGTTCACCTAGTGATGATTTCAAATTGGTAATGTTATGGTGACAACTTGTTGATATTTTTTTATTTACAACTAGTCTATTTGTGATGACCTTAATATGGTTAAGATGCTCGATGATAAAGAAAAGTGTTGGCATAACTAATACATATATTACATTGTTATAAAGTTAGGTAGTTTGGTTTAGCGTAGGCTATTAATTAGTTTGATATCCAGCTGTAATGCAGTTAGAGTTTTATAACTGTATTAATTTATGTATAAATATGCACCTCTATACAATGGATAAACATTGAAGTTTCAACAAATATTCATTCTCGTTTAGCGCTTTGGTATCAGAGCCTATTGGCTTGGTCTACCGCAGTATAGGAAGTGAAATCCTACAAATCAAATTCTATGGACAAAGCATGGAGAATGCTGAGGATTGACACCATTGTAGGATCGACATAGCTCAGAAAAGAATGGAATGACACCAAGCATGGAGTGACAGAGGAAACACAAACCTGCAATTAAGTGCAAAGTTGAAAACTTGTGGAGACAAAGCGTGAAGTAGAAAATAGCCACCACGAGCAGAACATGGTGAATGTCTGCAAAGCATGCTGTAGAATGCAAGCCTGGGACGTAGCAAAAGCAAAGCATTTAGCTGAGTGAAACGTGTCATGTGGAGGAAAACCATCGCAGCAGTATAAAACGAAGCTTGAACGCCTGGAAAGCCACGGCAAAGCCAACTTTGGCCAAGTAAAAAAGGCAAGGTACATTTCAAAATCTTTTTGAATTTTCAAAATAAGAAGATTGAATAAATCCTACAGGATTCTATTTTACCTTAAAAGTTGCCCTCATAGACATCGGAAATCTTTAACTTGACGAACTAGTAGGCCAGGGACTCCTCGGCTATTTCCTATTTGACGTGAAGTGTCAGGCTAAGAAGATTGGTAAAAATCTTGAAAAAGGCTATGATGCAGATGATGAACGTGAAGAAGAATGCCCCAATAAGCATCTAGATTTGACTGCACAAGCATACCGAGCCCATCTTTCTCTGACATATCGTTATTGATGAAAATAGTGTAAAACCTTTAAAAATGTACAATTCTTTGTAAATAAATAAAACTACAGAAATTTTGAAACATTGAAGATATACTTGTTCTTGCTTGTATTTTATTGCAAAAATAAAGTAAGAAAACACACATAACAAAATGTGTGAACCCAAGTTGCTTTTGTCAGATGCCCAACTCTTGAAAGGGCTAAATTTTTCTACTTGGAAGATGAAGATGTGAATGATTTTTCAATTTGAAGAATTATGGGGCATCATCACTGGAACAATGACCCATCTTGCCAATGAAGATGAGCAAAAGAAGTTTGACAAGCTAGATGCGAAAGTGCTTAGGCTATTAACTCTCATTATTGTTGATGAAGTACAACTTCATGTTCATGATGCACAGATGTCGAGGGAGGCATGGGACATTTTGTCCATAATATATGAGGCAAAGAACCAGACCATAATTCTACATTTTTAATCACTTCTTCATACACTCAGTATGAAATCAAGCAAAAAGGTTGAAGAGTTCTTACACTGGGTTGTAGAACTACGAGCAGAATTTATTGCACTTGGAGAGAAGATTGAGGACAAGATGTTGGTTCTGATCATGCTGAGAGGTCTACCATCTCAGTTTAGCATGTTCGTTATGACACTCAACATAAAAAAGCAAGTGGTTTCATTCAAAGAACTGGTCAATTTGCTTCAACAGGAGGAAGTAATACAGTCTGTGCATGAAGAATTTGAGGACAAAGCCCTGGTCTCTAAGAAATGGGGTCAAAAATTCAAGAAAGGACCTTAGAAGTAGCCATACCAACATTAGCAACAACAAAAGAATGAGAAGCCTAAGTGGTGGTGTTACATTTGAAAAACCCACATGGATAGCAATGATCATTATTGGTATAATGCCTTGGCTCATGGCCAATCCAGTCATGAGGGCTCTTCTAGTAAAAAAGATTTGAAGAAGTCTAAGAGACGTCCTCAACATTGGAAGTAGAAAGGGCATGTAGTAGCACAAAAGCAAGAGGAGAACGCATTAGATGATGAAGTAGTATAAGAAATAGCATATAGAGCCCATGATGACCTTGTACTAGTCTCCCAAAATTTGATAGAAGAAAAGAAAGTTTGGTTAATAGACTCTAGTACTAACAAGCACATTACTGGATATAAGGAACTTTTTGATTCACTGTCAACTCACCCAACTGGAGATCAAGTTTGAATAGCTAACGATAAAGAGTACATTATAGAAGGAATTAGATGTGTCACCATTCCTCTTAGGACAAGACGTTGTGTTCTTAAAAAGGTACTCTATGTCCCTTGTTCGACAACAAATATCTTATCTATCAATCAATTATTGAATCACAAGATAGAAGTAGAGTTTCCAATCTAGGAAGGCATCAAGTCATGTCTCATTTCTGGAGGAGGTCAGGTTCTTGCTAAAGCCTTCTTGAAAGATCAGTTATTTACCTTAAATGCAGTTTCAAGTAGTGAAGTTTCACTGCCTACCTCTATAGCAGTATCCAATATACTTTAGCACTACCGATATGGGCATCTACCTACTGGTTCCCTCTTATAGCTTAGTTCCTTGGCAATGGTATGTGGAATTCCTCAACTTTCCCATTTTTTGTCGATATGTTCTAGTTGTCTTGTGAGCAAACAAAATTGGGTTGTATTTGAGCTGAGTTTCTCACATATCAAGGAATGACTTTCTATGGTGCATACTAATTTATGCAGACCCATGCTAGCATATGATCAAGGATTTAGGTAATTTCAATAATTTGTTGATGACTTTTCTCATAAGATTTGGTGTTCTTTCTCAAAAAGAAGAGTGAAGCTCTTACACATTTCAAGATCTTTTATCAGCGTGTTGTTACATAGTCCAGGAAGAAACTTCAACTCCTCCACTTAGATTGAGGGGGGGGGGAATAATTCACATCAAAAGAGTTATTGGTATTCCTAAAGTAGCATGACATGAAGTAGCACCTGACTGCTCCCTACATTCCTCAGTAGAATAGAATAACAAAATGACACAATCAATCAGTCATGGAGATGGCTCATTGCATGTTATCCACTACAAAGTTGATGGCATAATTTTGGGTAGAAGTAGTACATACGGTTGTCTATATTCTTGATATAGTACCAACAAAGATCTTGCTAGAAAAAACATTAGAAGAGCTATGAAGTGGTTGTAAACAATGTATTTCTCATCTTCAATTATTTAGATGTACTTCTTATATGCATGTTCCATATAAGAAGAGAAAGAAGATTGAACCAAAGACCCTCTAGTGTATTCTCTTGGGGTGTAGCACTACCTCTAAATAATACCGTCTCGTGGATCCTGAGATGAAGAAGATTTATGAAAGTTATGATGTGGTATGTGATGAGTCATCATTTGACTCATTGTCATAGAAGGAGATAGACTAGACCACCTCTCATAGACTTTTCCCACAGTTAGATGACAAGCACGAAGAAGGTTAGCTACAAGAAGGAAAATTATTTGTTGATATTGGTAATCTATAGGGCACTTCTTCATCAAATCAATAGCCATAACAACATCTTAAATGGCTAGGTTCCACAATCAAGGACTCACACTTGATATCTCCCCCAGACACATCATCAAGAGTTCAAACAAGAAGATAGGTGAGATATGAAGTCAATCTTGCACTCATGAGTTTAGTGGTTGACAACACCAAACCAGAGATAGTTCAAGAGGCCTTAAGTCAACCCTAGTGGAAAAAATCTATGGATGTAGAATATGATGCTCTCATCAAGAATGGGACATTGGAACTTGTTAATCTACCTATAGGGAAGAAATCCACTGGCTATAAATGAATTTTCAAAATAAAATACAAGTCAAATGGATCCATCGACAAACATGAAGTGCAACTTGGTGCAAAGGGTTATGCTTGGAAAGAGGGCATTGATTATGAGGAAACCTTTGCACCCACTGTGAAGATCAAGACTATCAAAATTGTTTGCATATTAGCAGCACAGTATGGATGGAAGCTTTAATACATGGACATCAAGAGTGCTTTCTTTAATGGTGATTTGAAAGAAAATGTATATGTGACCCAACCAAAAGGTTTCTCGATGACAAACATCCACATAAGGTATGTCATCTAGTTAAGTCTCTTTATGGACTTAAACAAGCACCTCAATCATGGTACACAAAAATAGATGATCACCTACTATAGCATGGTTTAATTTGTAGCCCCTCTAATTCAAATTTGTATATCAAGAAGGTTGGTACAAATATTGTCATTCTAATCTTATATGTGGATGATCTTATGATCACTAGTAGTTCAAATGATATTGTTGATGTAATAAAGAATGAAATGAATAAATACTTCAATATGACTGATTTGGGGATACTACATTATTGTCTTAGCTTGGAGATATGGTAGAAACATAATCATATTTTTATCTCCCAAATGAAATATGCCAAGACACTCTTGGAAAAATATAGAATGTCAGACTATAAACCTCTTTCGACACCGATGGATAAATATTTATAACTCTCTCATTTCCAGGATTCCCCTCAAGTGGATGTAGCTCTCTACAGATAGCTCATTGGGAGTCTCATCTACTTGACCTACATCATGCTAGATATATGTTTTGTTGTGAGCTATCTTTCTATATTTATGCAAGTGCTGAAGAAATGTCACTGGATTGTAGTAAAACATGTTTTGAGATATGTTCACGGCACACTTTAGTATGGTATGGATTCTAATAAGAATAGTCAGTTCTTCTTATAGGCATACACTGGCTCAAGATATGTTATATCTATTGATGACATAAAATCTACTTCAGGATAATTTTTTCATCTCAGATATGGACCTATTTTGTGGATCAACAAAAGGTAGTAAGAAGTTGTTCTGTCATCCATGGAAGTAAAATATCATGTCACATGAGGAATTGCATGCAAAGCAATATGGATACATCACATTTTTTATGATATGGAGATTCTTGGAGATCAACCACCAGTTCTATTATGTGACAATCAGGGTGTTTTGAAACTTTTGAAGAATCTAGTTTTTCATGAATGAACCAAACACATTGATTTTTAGGGTCATTACATTAGAGAACAAGTTTTGAACCACCATATTCAACTTTAGTACTACTTAACAAATTCACAAATAGAAGATATTCTCATGAAGTCTCTTCGCAAGGTGAAATTTGATTTATTCCAAGGGTACATTTATAAAAATAGTGTAATAAAGGGGGAAATGTTGGCATAACTAATATGGATATTACATTGTTATAGAGTTTGGTAATTTTATTTAGCATAGGTTATTAATTAGTTTGATAACTAGCTATCATGCAATTACAATTTTGTAATTGTATTAATTTATGTATAAATATGCACTTCTATGTAATGGATAAACATCAAAGTTTCAACAAATATTCATTATCGATTAGTAGAAAGAGCCTTATTTATTTGGTGAACTATTTCTGAGCATGGCCTGGTATTTTATTAAAAGTTTTCGGTGTTTTTAGACCCTAAAGTGCACTACTTTGACACTACAAACCTATGGTTTACATGTTTCAATTTATTTGTGCACATAACCATGCTATTAAATAGGTGGAGTGCACCCTAAATTTTAATTCACACTTATTTAAATTTCAATTCATCAATGACAAAGGTGTGGTTAGTTGGCTCATCATGCCCATTCAGATCAAATAATTTTTTCATTCCAATTTAATTTTATGATATGTGTGCAAAGTACAAGGACTTGAAAATTGTGGTTTCAATGTGTGTATAAAATTTGTCGTTGAGAAAGATGAATTATTATATAAAAACTTTATAAGAAGTAATTATTTTTGTATGGAATACTAAAAATATGAAATAAATGAAAATAAATTCTAGAATGTGTTCTTTAATAACATAATAGTGTGTCCCACATTTTATAATTTTGATGCCAAAGACACTCAAATCTCTTTCCCAAAAACATGAGTTTAATTTATAAGAGGTCCTTGGAATTTGTCATCAGGACATGGTAATATTATATTTTCTATGTTGTGATGGAACTTGTAATATGTAAAGGTGTTCATATTTAATAATGGAGATTGGAGAATAGTGTAATATATTTTGATAATCACACTAATAAAATAGTGATTGTATCTTAAGTTGTGAGTATTTGTATTGAGATGTATTTGTAAGTTGTGAATATTTTTTCCAACCTAATCACTTCTATAACAGTAATTTAGATCAACATCTTTATCCTATATAATTTGCTTGACACGCGCGCGCGCGCGTGTGTGTGTGTGTGTGTGCGCGCGCGCACGTGCGCGCACGCACCCGTGTGCTTTGTGCCTTGGTGATCCATTAGGTTTTAATAAATCTGAATGGAAATTTGATTATCACATAAAAGTGGTGTTGTTTGGACCTAAGTAAATTCAAACATAGAAATCATGTGTGAAATCCAAAGTAACTCATTACTAGCAGCCACGTCTCCACCATACCTGACCTATGGCAATTCATGACTTTTGAGAAGCATTGAACCATTGAACTCTTGAACTTTGAAAAGGGTTCAAGTTTGAAGGTTCAATTCTTCAGTAATTTCGCACATATAAAGACAAGCGGATAAAATTTTAAAACAAAGAGCTGACTTAAGAAATAAACATATGATCAATAAGGTAAGATGGTGGGTCAACATTCACTTAGGGAAGGTTAAAAAAAAAGAATAAGGATGAATTAAAAGGGAACACCTTGTAATTAATGTTTGCCCTACAAGTCAATCGTAAGCTACCAATTTTCCATCTTAAATGTTCCTCTTAACAATTTCATCTGTAGTTTGTTATTTTTCTAATTATATGTTTTAGGAAAGTCATTTTTAGGGAAGCCAATTAAATTATACCATTTAATGTTTATTAGTCCTTATCAAGACATAGTATTAATGGTTTTACTTGAACAATATTTAGTTTTTCTCCATTCAATCAAATTACTAGGATTATATATCATAATAAAAGTACAATATTTTTCTAAACTTAAAACATCAATAAAAACATATTCCTTGAGGTGTTATTACAACATCTTATATTGATTACCTCATAAACTTTTATTAATATTGACATCACATAAACATGTTAAAATAAATATTATACATGGACCTCCACTAATGCTTGACCATTTCACAATAATGAAACACTATCACATCAACATATCGTTTAATGGTAAGAGATTTAGATGGAATACTTAATAGACATCATAAAAAGCTTATGTTAATTTAATATTGGATTTTCACTTCTCGCTCATCACATTTCCCTCATTTTCTCTAAAATCATCATTTTGTGTACCCGTCCAAACATTCCCACTCTAATTCACCATTATTAATGGATGATATTCATAGAAGCTTCAAACGTGATGAATAAAAAATTATTCTAATGGTTTTATGTTCCCAAAATAATTATATTTAACATGCTTACCCTAAAAAAGTATTAAAACTAAGTCAATCAAACATAATACTCTTTACATTCATTTAGTTTCTTGAGTCCCTAGGTACATCTTCACAAAGGAAACCTCTTTAATCTTCAGTGCTAATATCATTAATCATATGCATTACTTTAAAATTTACATCTAATGTTAGAAATTTATGGTACTTTTAATTTTAGATTTATTTTTATTTTCTATTTCTTGAGTTCTTATGATGTAATGGTTTTTCATCTTCTTTTATTGATTATAGACGTTTTTTTATAAACTTAAATTAGATGTTACATATAATTTATTAAAAATTATTTAAGTTTTGTTATTTGGAACTTGAAATCAATAATCATCTTTTATTTGGACATTCTCTTTAGTATGAGATTCATTAAAATTCTTTTACCGCTTTAGAGACTTGTATAACACTTAAGATACCTCCATGGCTTGTATTGATCAAAATTATTAAGCTCTCTGTTTTTTTTTAATAGATGTTTGATCTTCACAAGCATTTGGTTAGAGACTTCACTTATAGAATGATATGTATCTAAAAGATTGTTTATTTTTCCATACTTTTTCTTCTTCAATATTGGATAGGAAGCATTCACATAACAGGTTTATAGTTGGGGTCACAGTTTCATATTGGGTGACCATACTGTACAATTAAAAATGAATAAGCTATCATTTAATGTATAATAATCATTATATCCAGTTGAATTCACTCTAAACGATAGACGGATTCAACAACTCCTATTCGAAGGAAGACCTTAGTTTAAACTTTCAATGCAAAAAAAAAATAGAGCCCTAATTGTTCTGATTGTTTGAATGGTGAGACCAATAAATACAATAAATGTCTTCTTCTAGTGATAACAATAAATATAATAAAGGTATTCTTATTACCATGTTTAGTCTAATACATGAATAATTTCATCTACTCTATTTGAAGTTAACATTGCCCCATTTTTTCTCTTTTAAACTACTGGTAGGGTACATTCAAATTTAGTTTTTAACAATTTGACAAACTATATTAACTTCTGAACATCTTGTTAGTGATTTCTAAAGAAGAGATAGTACAGCATTCACCCTCGGAAATAATATTTTGGCAATTTGAAGGAGGATGACAACAATGAACAATTTTAATATGCATAATTTTAGGAATGCCTTTTCGCACATGACACACATCACACAACACATCGATTCACATAGAACATGTTAAATTATTAGATTACATTACATGTGAAATATATTGTATCATTTGCTTTAACATCTTCATATTTATATGATATATGCACTAACCATTACTTCTATGATATACATTATAAAAAGACTATATTCCTAAATATAACTATTATAATTTTTCTCTATTTATTATTATTAATTTTTGAAGACTTATTTATGTCCCATGGCATCATTTTTAGATTTTCTAATCTTTAGCCAAAACTCTAAGACATCCATGCCTGGATCTCAAAAAACTGGGAACCATTCTTGTAAGGTAGGCTCAAGATTTATCCCAGTGCTAAGAGTTTTTTAATTGTTGTTTTTTAGTACTGCAAGGATAAGGAATTGATCCAAAATAAATTTTATTCTTTGAATATCCACCCTTTAATCATGAAGCCCTGGTCCCCCTTATTTAACCCCCTTACTGAATCTCTAAATGAAAGACCTATTTGGATTCTTCTACCATATCTCCCTTTCTAGTTTTGATTTGAATCTAGCATTAAAGCCATAGGCAAGTCTGTGGGAAAATTTATTAAAACTCACTCACACACTACTATTTTTTCTCACACTACCTTTGCCATAATACTGGTCTATGTTGACATCTCAAAGGATCTACATGAAAAAGTTGTCTTGCAAGTAGGCAACCGTTCTTGGTCCCAACCCTTTGATTATGAAGTACTATTGTTTTGATGTCGTAGATGTTTCAACATAGGGAATTTGACTAAAGATTATAGATTTCATAGAAAAAAGAAGGAATCTCTCTGGTTGTCAGACTTCTGCCATACCTACCTCATTTTTAATGCCCTTAAATCCGAAAATGATGACTCAGATTCATCTTCAAATTAGCCTGAGTCTTCTATTCCTGACATAAAGGTGGATCCCAAGGCAGATCCACCAAACATGGGTGTAAGCGGGCTAGTTTTGGTATTGGAAACCACTGTTCAACTATTACTAAGGGAATTCATCTTCATACTGAAACATCAAGGGTAAAACCATTGGTTGTGGCTCTAGCAGTAAACAAATCTTAGCCCTTATAATCTTTTAAAATTCTAATACCATTAGCCACAAATTCTACAGAAGATAAGGGGGAGTGGACTACAATGTAGAAGAAGAAAAATGGTAGAAGACTGGAGTCCAGCATGACCCTCCATTCAGGGGGACCCCAGTTCAAGAAATAAAAGGCGTGATCTTGGTTTCGCAGGGAATTCGTGCATGTGTTGAGCACAAGTTTTGTGGAAGTGAAAAATTGGCAGAAGGTTCTTTGTTTCATGTCTGATCTTTGATGGTGGCTGAACCTTTTTCCCTATTTTGCAAAGGTTATGTGGAAGATAGTGGTAGGACATGTACAGAGCTTTCTTGGAGATGTTGATCTTCTTGTATGATGTTTGGATCCACTTGGCCCTTTTGGGAGGGCTAATGCTTTTTCCGATTTTGAATGAAGTTTCACGGAATCTGATAATTGATAGAATTTTCTTTGTTTGTTTGCAATTCGTGGTTGGGACTAGTTTTTGAGTCTTTGTACCCTATTGGTCTTTGTTTTGTTGATCTTTCATATCTATCTGTCAGACTCTTTTATACTAAGCACAAGACTCTGAATCTATTTTATTAACCTCATCTAATAAAAATAATAATTTTTGTATATTATATACTATAGACTGAACTTATATTATAAATTTCTATAAAAATTCAACTTTAAATTATTTATAATACAAAACTGCTACACTGCCGTTATTCAGGTTATCTCTAATATCAAGGCAAAGGACCACCATAACCAAACGGAGGTAAAACGTTTAGAAAATCAATCCTCGCCATTTACTTCGAAGGCAGGAAAAATCCGTGTCAGAAAAGCATTTACGCTGCTACTTTTCAACCGCTACCTACTCCAGCTGTGCCACTATACATATCACCATATCTGGGTCTGCAAGGTTCTATATTTGAGTGACAAGTGTAAGGTGGAGTGGCTCTTTGTTGGGCTTTTCGAGTGAAATGAAGCGATTGCTGTAAGCAAGGTCTGTTTTTCTCTCAATACAAAAGTCTAAACAATTAATGGCGTGGGAACAAAAATTAGTTCCTCTAGACAATCCTCAGGCATTTTATCGGTCGGTTAAAAACTGAATAACAACAAAGGCCACAAAAAAGTTGGCAACAATAAATGGTCGACAATAAAATCAAAACAAAGCACCTAATCAAGGTAATTATATCTTAATTATGGACACCGCATATTATTTGATTGTTAGGCATGCGGTTGCGTTATTTATTTGATGTGTCGGGCGGAATTACGATAATTACAGGTCGACATGGATATAAATCTTAGTTAATGGCGGTTACAATCTTTCCACGTCATAATGCATATCAGCGTGGACGGAATTCTTCAATATTTTACTTTCCTCAAGGCAAATATGAGTGCAAGTTGCAGGGATTCGTGGCTATTTAAGTCGTATGGATTTGTACGGATAAACTCCCCGGCGACGTAATCAAGGACTCAAATTCTTTGGAGAAGAAGTTTTTTTCGGTTGCAGAGCTCGAAATGGCTTTGATGAGATGCTTTCTAGTTTTCACAATGTTGTTTCTTGTTAGCGTCTCATCATTTCAACCTACAATGCCCCGTGGCTGTGGGAGATCAACTAGAAAAAGTATTGGCGTAAGTTTTTTATCCTACTTCCTATAATTTAGAATTTGAAATTTATAATGTGTTTAAGAGTAATTTTTTTCCATATGATATTTTCAGTGCAATTACTAAGTATGGTATTCCTACAATTGAAATAAGTTTGGATATTTAGTATCTTTAATTTTCTATAAATTTGTATTTAATAAAAAAAATAATATATTTTGTGGATTATATTTTTTATATTTTTTTAAATTTTCTGTTTAATTTTTTCTTTTATGATATTTTAACTGTAGTTATCAAGGATGGGCTTCTTACAATTGAAATAAGTTCAGATATTTAGTCTCTTTATGTTTATTTTGTAAATTTATATTTTATAATAAATTTTAATTTTTTTTTTAAGATTATATCCTTTATATTTATTAGAAATGTTTAGTTATTTTATTTTTTATTTTTTTTAAAGATAATGTTTTCAATTTAATTATCACATATGGTTGGAGTTTTTTGAATTTAATATTCAATATTAATATGTGAAATATTAAATTATTAATTTTCATGAATTTTTATATATATTTTTAAATTATTTTGAAATAATTTGAAAAATAATTATTATTTTAATAATTTTTAAAAATATAATTTATTTATAATTTTAATTAATTTTTTAATTTTTTATTATTAACAATTAATGTATCTTAAATAATAAAAAGTTATCTATTATCCTTATTTTAACTTCTATCATAATCTTCTATCACAAAAAGATTCTCTTAAAGAACATTCCCAATATTTAATGGGATTGGAACAACTTAGTAATAAGATTTTTTTTAACTATTGAAACTTTTTAATATCATTAAATATTAAGGCAATTAACTTGAAATATAATTTTCTATTTAAAAATAAATTTTAAATTTTAAATATGAATTTATATTTAAAAACAAAGATTTAAAAGTAAAACTTTACTAATTTTAAATTCAATAAAAATCTATCCAATAAATTTGGTCATGAAAGATGGCATTAACCATTCTTTTATTAAACAATTATTTAAGAAAAAAATAATAATTGTTATTAATTTTATTTTTATTTATTTTATTTTATTTTATTTTACCTACAGGGGTCACAAGAAATATGGAACATCTAAAAGTAAATCACCACAAAGGCATTGCTAAAGTGATTATGGTAAACTCTACCAATGATCAAATTATGTTAATAATTTGTTTTGAATATCAATTTGGTTTATATGTTAATTATTCCAAATCAATTATTGGTAATTGAATTATTGTTTGGTATTTTTTGAATTAGGGTATTGGTAATCAAAGCCATCTAATACAATTTGAATTTGAAGAGAAAACTGTAAGCCTTGAAAATGGACAATCTAAATCTTTAAGACAAAGAAAGATGAAGCTAAAATTTCACTCCAAAAGACAAATTCCTAGAGGCCCAGATCCTCAACACCATTCTGACAATGGAATGTAAATCTATGCAGGTAATTCGAGTCTTATATTAGATGCATGTGGAACAAGTTTTCTCTGATAACACCCATAATTCAATAAGTATTCTCTTGAAAATACATCATTTTCCCTTAGTTCATTGACACTTCCGTGAATATGAACCGATTTAATAGACATTAAAATGTTTTTCACATAAAAACAAATTTTGTTATGTAATTTACATGGGAGTAATAATATGTAATCGCTGATAGTGACCTATATAGAATATTATTTGGTGTCACTGTCTTCGCACTTCAAAAAATACAATAAATTTTATTTCAATGTCTCACGAATTATTGTTTCTTATGTAAAATTTATTTTCTAGTATAAACATTGTCATTATTATTAATGATAATTTTATATCTAATGATAATATTATAGCAGTAGTAAAGGAGAGCAATGGAACAAATTGTTCATAATTATATTTGATTTTAAATAAGATATCTATTTAACAATCACAAGTGAACTAAAATCTAATAAACCGTCATTTAATAATTTTTAATTTTTAATTTGTACCATAACTAGTTTAAAAAGTATAATTGGTACCAAAAGTTTTTATAAGAAGAATTTTATAAAACATTATCTTTGTCATTAATTAGTTTCAGGATGTTTTGTGAACCTTTTCTTATATGTAATTATTATCTTGTGATGTTTTCTTTTCTTTTCTATATTATAATTTATATAAACTTTTAACGTAAATAATAATTTTAAATCTATAATAATTATGAATAATAAATTATTTATAAAATATTATCTATGTTAAATTTTTTAAACATAAGACAAATAGATTAGAAAAATATTTAAACACCAAAATTTAGTTTTTTAATTTTTCTTTTTCATAATTAATATTTTACAATTTTTTTCCCCTAACCTTCTTTCTCTAATGAATATTATCTTATATTAATTTTAAAACTTATTTATATCTAAAAATTTATAAAAAATTTGTCACATAATTAAAAAAATATTAATTTATAAAATAATATCATAATTTCTCACACAATTAAAAAAAAACATAATACCCTGATAAATATTAATTTTGTAGATAATAAAGACACTATATCTATACCCATACCAATATCTTTGAGATAGTATAAGATAATATGATGCTAATTGTTAATAATGTCGATAACGATTTCGTAATTTCCATATTGAATTATTTTAAATGTCTTCCATTACCTTATGATCCACAGAAACAACTATAAATGTTTATGAGCTCCTCAATGTATAGATCATACTATGTAGATGTTGTACCATTTTTCTATGTTTTGCAAGATCTTTATGGGTTTCTACAAGCTTTTTTATATATGTGTGAATCATTATTTTTTAAAATCCATATGAAAATGGCTCACTGAAGTATACACCTGTACTCTACTATTATTCTTGACAACCACGTCAACACTTTTTGATAGACCCTCTCTCTTCAACCCTAAAAAACTATTCACTGCCATTAAAGAATTAGAAGTTTGGCATATGCATTAGAATGTAATTGAAGCATTGTAAGTTTATCATCAAAATTGGAATAAAATTGAAATATTACAAGTTTGTAAAGTATGCATCCATAGAAGTACTGAC
This sequence comes from Torreya grandis, assembly GCA_037957365.1. Lineage (NCBI taxonomy): Eukaryota > Viridiplantae > Streptophyta > Pinopsida > Cupressales > Taxaceae > Torreya > Torreya grandis. Next base: position 1,305,854 of record JARHVA010002570.1, read on the forward strand.
TATACTACTCTTATCACCATCATTTTTCTAGGACATGGCCTCCTCCCCCACAACAAAGATATTTATTCACCTCCTCACCACTGACACATCTCATTAATGGATTATTTTTTCCCTATAATATTTTTTTATTATCTAAACAACACTTCCCTCTATAACCCATAGATGGAATTTCACCACCCTATCTTCACCCATGGACTCTTCACCACAGACCACCACTCACACTGTCACACCAAGATGAAATGTTTATTCTTTGTTTAAAAGTTAAATTAAGGAAAATATTTCAATACACCATGCAATAGGATATGGAGAGATAATAGAGGATGATGAACTTATGTCTGTGGTCTTTTATGGTTTCCTCCACTTTTTTCATACCATTGATCTATCCCTTCTAGGTGGGAGTTATCGATAGTGCATTTACTATGCTAAATTAGGCTTCCTATCTACCCTTGCAGTATTTTTTTACTTTAATAAATAGTAAATTACCACCATAAACCCTTTTACATCATTTTATGTATATACCACCAATGGGAACTAGAGAAGCCATGGCATTTAACAAGCTTGAAAGTTCATCCTAAAGGTTTGTCATGCGAGGTATTGATTCTTACTATGATTTTCCTCTACCAGATGTGGTTTTAGATTTACTAGAGTTTAAAAAACTTGTCATTATTTTAAAAAAATTAACCTAGTTACTTACTTTGTTGGTTGAGATCCTCCAGAGAGCCTTTTGAAATAGTGGGTTCACAACCACTAGCAAGGCCATGGGTTGAAACTAGGATGATTCCAAAACCTCACTAAGTGTTTCTTCTAATTTTGTTTCAAAAACTCTAGACATTGTAGACCCGTTATTAACCAAACCCCATGGTTCATTCATAATGCCCTAGTTATTTTTCCCATTGGACTCAAGACTTTTATGTCTTTGAACAAACTTAGCTAAAAATCCCAATATGGGTAGAACTTTCAGACTTACCTCTGCCTATGTGGAACTTTGTGTAATAGGTTATCAATCCTATAGGCTACTTTATATGACATGAGAAACCAAAGTTTTATGCATTCTCACTTTAGATAAGGGTTTGTGTTGAAATAAATGTCACTAAAGATATCAAAGATTCCATCGATATTCATGTAGGTAATAATAAATTTTCTCAATGTGTGATCTATATTAACCTTATGAATACTTGTTTTAGGTGCCAAGATTTGGACCATAAGATTAAATAATGTCCTTTAATGGTATCTACTCCTTCGGTCCCTTAAGACAAAAATGAGCCTAAGAATAAACCCCAATCCTTTGATGGGTGGACCATAGTTTCTAATAGGAAAATCATTAATTCTTGTGGCAATGTTAGAGCTCAGATAGCTATCTATCATCCTAAAATGGGTCCAAATTAACCAAACCCTTCTATTTAATCCTTAACACCATCATAATTTAAACCCCAACCTCCCATCTCCTACTTCCCATAGGCAGTCACTTAGTGTGTGTCTTCTCCATCTCCCACTCATATATCTCCTTTGTCACAACCCCTTTCTAGGGTGAGTGATCCAGATTATGACCAAGGACATGCAACCCTCAACTTTAAGGATATTATATACCACTCGCATAGTCCCTCTTCCTCTATAGAGGAGGAATATGTAAGAAATAAAATACAACCCTTTCATCTTAGAGATGTTTCTCTTCTAGGCTCAAATTTCAATTATTTTTCCACCCTCTTAGACCTCTCTAAGGGAAATAATATGAATTTTGATGTTTCCCATTGATAGTTTATTCTTGAAATGTTTGAAGACACATAGTTTATTCTTGGAATGTTTGAAGACTCACTTCAATATGAATTGTAAATATATGGTCAGGAATGATTGTCATCATTTTACTCAAATGAAATTTTAATACATGCAAGAAGTCAAAATTTTTAGTTTTTTGTTTCATTTTTTAACTCAAAATATTTAGCATATGACCCTCTATCAATCCACCTATAATAATTCAAGTTGTGGGTGAGGTATAACCTTTTTGGCACCTGACTTATCTTAAAATATTATTTCTTAGGGTTTTGACCTCACACACTGGGTGGTTTAGACTCTTTTTGAGTTCGATAATTGCATCATTAGCATTGTCAAATGTTATGCCTCCAATGGTGTTGTAGAACATACCTTGCTCCAGATATGGTTGGATAATTCCCTCCCAAATTTGCATTTGATTTATTTTGGAAAATTTAGCATGATTGAATATGAAGAAGAAAATTAAGGTTTCCTACTTATGAGAAGGTGTTTAGTAGAATGGAAAGATTGATTTTACATGTTAAATAAGCTTGGGTTATTTGACCCAAATCATCATAGAAGGGGAAATTCAAATTACCTATGGTTCACATGGTCAAACTTACATCAAGGATAATATCAAGTCCTAAAACATCATGACCATACCCTAGTAGCTAATCAAGATCATTTCTTCTTAACTCTTATTTATGGGCATCTAGTGTGGATAATTATTGACTCTTTTTTATCTGACCACCATCCCATCTATTTTTACATAGAATCTTCCTTTCCTTATGTTAAACCTAAGGGTTCAAAGTAATACCTCAAGACTTCCCATATGAATCATGAACAGACTATGGATAATATTATTAAGATTTGGAAGCTAGATCCTAGACACATATGGGACACTAGTTGGATTGAGTGGTGGTTTGATGTTATAGCCCACACCACTTCCTTCCTTTGGATCTATGGAAAACAACCAAATATCTTCAGGTCATGCATTCATAATGTTATAAACTATGAGTACCTTAGGGTTTCAAAAGAATTAAATGTTGGGCATTTAAATTCACATTTGTTGACTCAATATGCCATGTGGAGAAATAAACTCTAGGTTTTAGTGGATTATAAATCTAGAGGATCTCAAATCTGAGTAAAGATGCATTGGTTGAAGGTAGAATAAATGTGACCAAGGAATTGTTTACTCTCCTTTAGTAAAGATAAGTTGATGACAAAATCAAAGCCATTAGAAATTATTTGGATAGGCTTACTATACTTAAATTATATATCACTACCATGGTGTATTTTTGGTACAATCATCATCTCCTACTCATGACTTTCCCTCTCTCAATGACTTATTGTGGTCCCCTATAATCTCTCATAAGCTCATAGAGTTGCTTGTGATATAACTCTCAATATCAATGACCTTAAAGAATCTATTATATAGATGGCCTCTAATAAAGCCCCAAACATTGATGGATTTTCATGGGAATTTAATCAAACCCTATGGGATTTTGTTGGAATTGATCTCCATAGAGTTTATTCAAAAGTAGTCCCAACTAATAAATAGCTAAAAACACCATTTACTATCTATAGATTGTATAAGCAAATAGACATCATTTGAAATAATGAACTCATCTATATAACCAATACAATATCAAGATGAAAAATAAAATAATAAATATTATGAAACTATATGTGCACACATGTTAGTTCTTGAAAGCTCTATGTACCCAAAATTATAATGATCTAGCACCCCATCACCTATGATGTTCTCCTTCAGTATTATTCTTGTGATGTGTAAAACTATCCTCTATCCACCTCATAAAAGGAGAATGTAGGTGGCTTATTTATATCAATATAGTCAAAAATTTTATTAACAGTAATTGATATAAATAGCATTGTAGCATCCATGCAATAATTCATTAAAACTAATAAAAGTCATACATTTTATGTTAAATAGATGCACTAAAAATAGAGATGTAAAATGAAAAATGGAGCAAGCCAAATAAAAACCACCACAAAATATTTATGATTACACAAAAAAATAGTGTAACTAGATAATAGTCTAATTGTCAATTTAAAATAAGTTTTGTTTGTTAAGGATAATTCAAGATGTAACAACATTTACATTACATGCTTTATAAAAAAAATAGGTATCTACAAATATTTCAAAAATATATGATAATTTAATTTTGATTTGGAATCATGTGCATAAGCAACACTCAGATTGAGTAATACATAAGAAGCACATTCATAATTACTTTTGATAAAAGATTGTATGGAACTAGATCCACTTGTATAATCAAGTATAAAAGCACTTAAATTATAAATTATTATTCAAATCCATTTACGAAACATAAGTATGAGTATCATATGATATCATTTTTTTTGTTTTATAGATAAGCACAACATATATTTATTTGTGTGTGCATGGTTAGTTACCATTATTTATATTTTAGTTGCGTAGTGTTAGTGAAGAATTAGGTCATTAGTTAGCCTTAAATTAATTAGGGTTTCTATAGATTAAATATAAATAGATAAAATATTAAAGAATGTATCATTTTACAATATGAACTTAATGTCAGAGATAATGGCCATTATGTGAGATATTTTTTTGTTATAGTTATATTTTTTGGTGCAATCCATCTTTAAATAAGTAGGTGCTCCTATATATTATATTTCTCAATATTTCACTTAATAATTTTAATAATTTTATTTTTTGTTGTGATTTTGAATTTATTAATTTTACATATAATGACCTCCAAAATATATATTTTTTATTATGTTGATGTGCAACTTCCATGACTTACTTTACCACTTTTTATAGAAATAACATGACAAGATATGTGAAGAAGACATTTTGAGTTAATAAAACATTATAAGTAGGTAAATACACATGTATTAAATGCTATAACATAGTAGGTAGAAAATGTAAATTGATTGATTATTTCTATTTATTCATGAAACAAACATAAATAGTCATGATGGTGGATTTGGATGGGTACAAACTCATCAAACAATTTCAAATTAATTTGAGTAATTTTATATGAGCAATGACATATGGTGTGAAAAATTTATAAATTTTAATAGTCACAAAGCTGGTAATTAGTTTTTTTACATTTATCCATATAAATCTATATTATCTTTTAAATATGATCATTATTGTTAAAATAATTTCAATATAATAAATATATAGAGGATTAGTTCTAGTGTGAATGTAGCATGTCTATATAAAATTACGATTTTTTATTAATGTTAACTATGGGTTTTAAAAATGGAATCTACCCTTAAAATAATAAAATAGTGATGGTCATCATAAATAAACAATACAGTAAAGCTTGCTAAAAATATCAAAAAGTATCCCAATGCTTCAACAACAACAAAAAAATTCTAACAACCATTAAATAACCCAAAGCCAAGATACAATTAAAATCTTTTGAAAATTATAGTGGTAAAATTTTGATGGTATCATATATAGTTTATAAATGAAATATATATCTAAATGTTGACTCCCACTCCCAAGGGTGAGAGTGATAGTGATAAGGTTTGGGTTTTGAATTTCTATTAGCTCCATTTCAGTGGTGACTAACTCGACAAAGTAGTCAAGGGAGACACTAATATAATTTCAAATGGTGAATATGATGTTAGGTAAGTATGATCATGTAGTGGATGGGGATAATTCATTATTGATGATAGTTACAACTAAGGATTGATGTGTGTACCACAAAATGGAAGCAACAAGAGCCATAGTTGGTAGGGTCACTAGATCTAGTCTTGGATAAGATCTAACTATTACTACATTTTTATTAGGGTGTGACCCTATACTAGTGAAATTAGGGGTTCAAAAATAATGGATGGTTTTAGACATAAAATAGGGGGAAGGTATGGGAGCCTTAATGAACCTCCTTCACTGAGGCCTTTATAAGAAAAAAATATCTATTTGATTAACTCCTATAAAATTTATTCTTGTCTCTTAGTATGAAGAAGAAGAGTTTGAGATGATATTAGAGAGACAATATAGGCTCTCAACCAAGGGTTTCATCCATAGATTCAATGTATTTTAGCCTAGTCTTCCATCCCTTCATAGATGGATTTTCAAAAAAATGTTGAATCTAGTTGAAGGTAAGATTAAAATCCAAACTTGTACTAAAGGTATTTTCATTCTAATTTTTTATTTTTTTAATAGATAAAGAGGCCATTTTCAATTATTTTTTATGTATATGGGATAATCATATTATTTTGGATAAGCTATGGCATCCATATATCAACCCTTACATAGAAATTTTAAACAAAAAGCCTATTTGGATCTGGTTGCCTAACCTTCCTCTTCAATTTTATGATAATATTATGTTTAATTACATATAAAATACTATTGAGTACTTTTGTATGGTTCATGTTGTAACGAAGTAAAGGGGATATTCTACCTTTTCCCACATATTAATAAATGTAGATATCTCTAAATATCTCCCTTAAAATGTGGAGTTTAAAGTTAGGTAAAGATCTTGGATTGAGACATTATAATTTTAAAGAGTACCTTTTAAATTTTTAATATGTTTTCAAACTAGGTATTTATTTAATGATTATCCATGTATAAATCATACAAAACTAATAATTAGTGGAAGGAAGCTTGGAATGAACATAGAAAATTTCAGTCCATTATTGAAAGTGAAGATGAAAGAGAAGGTCCTAATGTCATCCCAAAAATCCATATACAAGTAGTGGATCATACCCACAAAAATAAAGATCCTTGTGTAGAGCCTTCGACTAAGGAGTTTGAAGATTTTCCAAAGAATTAATCTAGGTGTTAGAAAATAAAAATGAAGTGATTGATTCTAGCAAAGGATCAAGGGATCAAATTATTTTTAATAATTTACATTCAACTAATGTTCAAGGAGAAGGCTTGTTAGTCCCGTTGTTAAATCAAAAACCAAATGATGTACTTGAAGTCTCCAGTCCCATATATCTAGATTTGGGGGAAGGGGGAGAAGGAAATATGGTAAGAAATAAAAGAAGAGGAAAGGGTAAGATGGATCTAGGACCATTTAATATGAATTTCAAGTCTAAAAAAATGAAATATTATGTTTATATTTATTTTTCCTTTTTTTGTGTGTGATATAGCTAGATTGCAACATGTTATCAACATTTTCGTAGTTTAATTCTTTTTCCAATGGTAGAGGAAATTCATTGATATTTTATTATTTTTATCTCTCTCTCTTTTATAGGGTAGGGTTTGTGTCAAAACATTATTTTACAAATAATAGTAAAAGCTAAGTCCCTTTGAAACCATTATTTTGTCAAGATCTAAGAGTCATATTAATTAGCTCTAAATCCTTCTCAACTTTTCCATTCCTTTTGACCATCATCCATTCAACCAATTCCCTAAATTAGGAAAGATATAAATGGAGAGTTCAAGAACATCTCTTGGTGTAGAAATGAGTAAGAGATACATAAGACCCAGTGATTAATCTAGGAGATAGAACCTACAACAAGAAACTTGAAAAATAATTCCAAAGAATAAATAAAATATATTTATTCAAACATACCAAAAATATAGCTAATGTTTTCTATTTTTTCTTCTCTTTATCTATTTTAAATCTATTAAATATAAAATATATATAATACAAATTATTTTTTTGTGTGAAGAAACTATTTGTCATTATTGCACTAATAGAGAAAACTAAAAATATCCAGTTCTCAATTATTACATGAAAGATATTATTGAGATAATCTCAATAGTAAAATAAAAAAAACTAACCTAGGTAAATTAAATAAACCCTAGGTAGTAAATAACTTACCCTAGGTAAAACAAGTTAATCCTAGGTAAGCTTAAGCACACATTATTTCAACACCCTCCCATAAGTGAAACATAGGGAGCATAAAAAGAATATGGGTCCTGACTACTAGGCCTAATAAGCCACACATGTACAAACTAATCAAAACATTAAAAAAATGAAGGCAATACTTAATTTCAAATCCCTCCCAATTATAACTCCCTTCACCCAAAGCATCTCTCACAACTAAAGATAATAAGGAGAATTGAAATTTTTAGTGATGATGTCAACAATCTATTTATTTGAAGGCACAAATTCCAAAGAAAGAACTCCATCCTAAATAAGTTAGCAAATGAAATTCATGTGAATCTCAATGTGTTTGGTGCATTTATTCTCAATATGATTGTGTGAGATATCAATCGCACTTTGGTTATCACACCAAAGAATAGTAGGACCCTATTGGGTGAAGCCAAACTCTCTAAAAAATTATCAAATCATATACCAACTGGATTTGAAGACAACTCAATGAGATATGCAAATTATTAAAAAAGCAAGTAAAAGTATTAAAAAGCATGTATATTAAAAAATTATATCACTTGCTTATATAGGCAAGGCAAAACAATATGAAAGTTAAACTAGCCAATGCAAGACTAAAGCCCATAGAAGATAAACTCAGGCAAACACAAATACCTAGAGCCAACCAAGCATGAGTAAGATACTCTAACAGTTGTAAGGCAAAATTTTGAAGAAAATTCATTAAAAATTACCAAAAAATAATCTTTCAAACAACTTCAAAATAGACTCTAAAGAATATTCCAATAGGGTCATATGACCTACTGCACAACTATGTCATAGTTTGAAATGAAATTTTTGATAGTCTTGTATATCACCCAGCCATCATATTTCCATTTTTCATATAGTAAACCCTCCAGTCAGAATGAAACCTAATGGTTGCGCAAAAAATAAGAATAGGCTATCAATCCCCTTTTAAAATAGACCAAAAAAGTTATACGATAAGATTAAATTTTTTACGGCCTAGTCTAAGGTACAAGCTGGAATAGTTACCTAGCCCCTTGAATTTTTAGATTTCAAAAATGTGATTTGTATGTGCTGTGGAAATAACACATTATAGTGGGGCATGGAATTGTTAAATAGATCAGTCACTAGGTTTACCTCACAAAATAATATATGGTTGGAATAGTATTCTTTTAAAAACCAAAAAGACAACACTTTCAGTCCATGAAAAATTATGAAGAAAAGTATCTTATTTGAAGGCCATTCGAGTAACGGTAGAAGGTAGATTCTTATTTTAAAAATTTATAGGTATTTTAGGGCACCAAAGCCTTTTAAATTGGGAGGTATAATATACAATTGATAAAGGAAAATGTCATAGCTTGGTTGGCACGATGAATACTAAAGAAGAGCTGAAGATATGACTTTAACCTACTTAAGATAAAAATGGGAAATAGAGATATAAAGTAGATGCAGAATAGGGAAAATAGGTGGGTTAGGCTCATAGATGATTCGAATAGCCACATCCTTACAATTATGTAAAATCATGCGACTGTTGCTTGAGAAAAAATATATAAATAGTTTTGGCTCGGATCAAAATTATGCAAATAATTTTGAATCTTGATAAAACGGCACTCCCAAATTAAACCCATGACAGAACAGTAAATTACAAAGGTTGATTTTATTAAAGCCTGTCATTACTTTCAATTGAAATCGTCTCACATGGGAAGGATTCACTAGACTCTTCCATTGGCTTTTCTTGATCAGTAGTGGAAACTGACATCAAAATGAGAATAAGCCGTTGTTAAGGAAAAACAATGGAATGTGATTGGATTGTGGCAGATTTTATAAATTAAGATTATTGTTTGCAAATCCAGGCCAGATTTGTCCCATGAAGAAAAGATGATAAGTTAGCATCACTAATGTCTTTGAAAATTACATTGAATAGTTACGTCTGCAAGCTTCTTCCAAGTCATGGTTACACTATTTATTAAAGCAACAATAGACCATGTGGTCCCTAGTTGAGTGTCGGTTACTATCAATTGTCATTTCAAATCCACCTGGGTATCAAGGATATCATGTATCAACCTGTCTCTGAAGGAAAATATGAATAGAAAATAAACAAGAAAACAAGAACTATTAACTCAGAACTCAGAAAGCTACAGCAATCTTGAGAAACACAATTCTATTCATCTTCTAATTTTTCCTTGATTACAATGTGCGCCCTTAGCGTCTTTTTATAGATTTAAAAACTAAACAATAACTGAAAATAGACTCATCTATTATTAGCTTCAACTACTTAACTAACTGCTTGTTCAAACAAACTCATATCTAACTGATTGTTATCTAACTGAATCCTAACTGTCAGTTTACTAACTGATGCTTAACAGCTTGCATGATAAAGGAGGGAGGTGGGAGAAATTATCTCCAATTAACTTGACTTTCTAACACTCCCCCTTAATTTCTACCACTTACAATTTTAGCATTTACAATGCCTAAATTTTGTCCTAAATAATCAAAGGTCTCTTTTGGTAATGCCTTTGTAAATATATCTGCTAGTTGATCTTCAGATCTGCAAAAATTTAGATGGATTTCTCCATTATTCACTAATTCTCTGATAAAGTGAAATCTTGTATCTATGTGCTTGCTCCTCTTGTGAAACACATGATTTTTTGATAAAGCGATTGCTGATTTGTTATCACAGAAGATTGGTGTTGACTCCTTCTGTGCCTGTAATAAATCTTTCAATATTCTTCTCATCCATGTTGCTTGACATGCTGCTGATGTGGCTGCAACATACTCTGCTTCAGCTGATGAAAGTGTCACTATAGGCTGCTTTTTGGATGCCCATGTGACCACACCTGTGCCTAATATAAAGGCATGTCCAGAAGTACTCTTCCTATCATCAACGCTACCTGCAAAATCACTATCTGTAAAACCAATCAAACTAAAATCGTTAGTTGTGGAATATAAAATTCCATAATCTATAGTTCCTACCACATATCTTAATATCCTTTTTCCAACTTGCCAATGTGAGTCTTTTGGTGACTCCATGAATCTTGAGATTAAGCTAACCCCATAACTGATATCTGGTCTAGTAGCTGTAAGATACATCAAAGTACCAACTAGCCTTTTGAATATTGTAGAATCAACATTGGATCCTTTGTCTTCTTTGCTAAGTTTAGTCCCTGTAGCAACTGGTGTAGGTGCTGGTTTACAATTCAGCATCTTAAATCTTTTTAACACATCCTTTGCATACTTTGTTTGACAGATAAATATTCCTTTCTCTGATTGTTCAACTTCTATTCCCAAAAAATACTTCATTAATCCCAAATCTGTCATTTCAAATTCATTCTTCATTGCTGATTTAAAAGTGTCTATAGACAAATTTCCCATAAAAATCAAATCATCAACATATAAACACACAATTAAAATTTGACCTTCTTTGCTGATTTTTGTGTACAAAGTAGGTTCACTATCGCTTCTGCTGAATCCTTTGCTTATCATATAAGAATCTATCCTGCTATACCATGCTCTTGGTGCTTGCTTAAGACCATAAAGAGCTTTCTTCAATCTGTAAACTTTTTCTTCATGTCCTTGAACTTCATAACCTGTGGGCTGTTTCACATATACTTCTTCATCTAGAAATCCATTCAAAAAAGCTGATTTTACATCCATTTGATATACATACCAATCATTCTGAGCAGCTATGGATAATACCATTCTTACAGTATCCAATCTAGCAACTGGTGCAAATGTTTCATTATAGTCCACTCCATGTTCTTGTGCAAAACCTTTTGCAACTAACATTGCCTTGTGCTTTTCAACATTTCCATCTGCATCAAATTTAGTCTTATAAACCCATTTAACTCTAATACAATCCTTACCTTCAGGTAGAGTAGTTAGATCCCATGTTTGATTTCTTTCAATAGCATTCAACTCTTCATCCATTGCTTTTAGCCAACGTTCCTCATTAACTGCTTCTTCATAAGACATAGGGTCATGAGTGAAAAGAGCAAAATTTAAAACCAAATCTAATTTTTCTTCTTCTTGATTGTAAATCTCATTTAAACTTCTCATCTTCTTACCTTTAAATCTTGCTCTTAAAGTAGCAAGAGTTGGATCTGATTCATTACTTACTTGTGAATTTGGAGTAGGGTGACATGCATGACTAGATTCACCTTGTTCAAACCTCTTGGGGGTTCTTGCTGGAGTGTTTGTACCTGTTTGTGTAGAGGATTGTCCACCTTGCAAATTTTGTTCTTCAGAAACTTCTTCATCCTGTGGAATTGGTGCCCCAACAATGATGGTGCTACCATCCCATGCTTCTGCTTCCTTAAATTCAACATCCCTGCTCATAATCACTTGCTTTGAAACTGGGTTATATAACTTATATGCCTTTGATTCTTCAGAATAGCCAATAAAAATGCATTTCTCACCTCTGTCATCAAGTTTCTTTCTCAATTTAGATGGTATAAGAGAATATGCTACACAACCAAAAAATTCTGAAATGATATACACTATATTTCTTACCATTCCATGCTTCTTGTGGAATTCGATCTTTGACACTCTTTATTGGGCTTCTGTTCAGAATATACACTGCACAAGCTACTGCTTCTGCCCAATATTCATTTGACAAGTGTTTAGCTTTCAACATGCTTCTTGCCATTTCCATGATTGTTCTGTTCTTTCTTTCTGCTACACCATTCTGCTGTGGTGTGTACCTTGTAGTCAACTGTCTTTTGATTCCATGATATCTGCAAAAATCTTGAAATTGATTAGACATATATTCACCACCTCTATCAGATCTGAGTACCTTGATATATCGGCCACTCTGCTTTTCAACCATTGCCTTGAATTCTTTAAACTTTCCAAATGCTTCAGATTTGTTTTTGAGAAAGTAGATCCAAGTCTTTCTGCTAAAGTCATCAATGAATGTTAGAAAATAAGTACTACCTCCAAATGATGGAGTTTGCATTGGTCCACATAAATCACTATGGACTAACTCCAATATTACCTTAGCTCTATATGAGCCTCCTATTGGAAAACTCTCTCTATGCTGTTTTGCCAGAATACAACTGTCACATGAACTTCCTGGCTGTTCTATTGGTGGTAAACCCTTCACCATATTTTTCTTCTGTAACAAATTTAAAGCTCCAAAATGTAAGTGTCCGTACCTTAAGTGCCATAACCATGATTGATCTAGCTGTATGGATTTGTAGTGAGCTTCTTCTTCTCCTTGGATGCACTGAATATGAAGAGGGAACATGCGATTCTTGGTCATCTCCACTTTTCCTATCAACCTGTCACTTGGAACCTTGTCCAATATTGTCAGACATTATCCATAAAAGATACTCTGTAACCTTTCTGCACTAACTGACCAACACTCAAAAGATTATGTTTTAATCTAGGTACAAAATAAACATCAGGTATAAATCTTCTTTCACCATTCTTGGCCAAAACATTTATGACACCTTTACCCATGACATCTACTGTGATATCATTTCCTAGTTTCACTTCTGATCTTACAGAATCATCAAGACTAGCAAAAAATTTTTTATTTCCTGTCATATGATTACTGCATCCACTGTCTAAAAACCAAATATCTTTAGCTTTTTCTTGAGTAACATTACAAGTAAGAAACATGCTTCCGAAATTAGAACTAGATTCATCTGTGTAATTAGCATTCTATTTGTACACATATCCTGGTTTATTTCTACAGTCACTAGCATAATGACCATATTTCTTGCAATAATAACATTGAGCATTAGATTTATCAAACCTTTGAGAACCTTGCTGTGAGTGGTTGTGACAACATCCTCTATTTTTGTAGTTTCCTCTACTACTGTAGTTTTGATTATTGTTCTCATCTTCCTCTGAATTGTTCTTTCCATATCTGCCTCTGCCTCTTCCTCTGAAGCTTGACCTGGCTCTTCCTCTTCCTCTGCCAACTGATACCTGTGACTTGAATGCATTCTCAAGCGAAGAGTTATTTCTATTCATTCTGGATTCATGTGTTAACAAAGAACCCATTAATTCATCTACAGATAATTGTTCCAAATCTTTAGTTTCTTCAATAGCTACTACTATAGCATCGAACTTACTGGGTAAACATCTGAGTACTTTCTCTATAATCTTCTGATCTGTCATCGTTTCTCCATTAGATCTAATCTGATTCACTATATTCAAAACTTGACCCATAAACTGATCTATTGATTCTGATTCACTCATTTGCAAATTTTCAAAAGTTCTTCTTAGAGATTGCAATTTAGCAATTTTTACCTTCGTATTACCTCTATAAGTGGTCTCCAAGATTTTCCATGCCTCTCTGGATCGTGTTGCTGCTGCAACTCTGGAAAATATCGATTCATCCAATCCCTGTTGGATTATAAATAAGGCTTTTGCATCTTTCTTTCTGTTCTCTTTAAGGTGGTCCTTTTGTGCTTGATTTAACACCAGATGGGCTGCCTCGTCCTGCGGTTCTACAAAACCACTTTCTACCAAATCCCATACATCTTGTGAGCAAAATAAAGTTCGCATCTTAATTGCCCAAAAATCGTAATTCTTACCATCGAAAACGGGAATTTGAGGCTGTGAAATACTGTTATATGCTGCCATTTCTTAAGCTTGAATGACTTTCTGGTCACTATTTCTGACACACAGTCACCGATGTCGGTTACACTGCCGAGGTCGGTCGATGATATTGCCGACGTCGGTTCTTTCTGCCGTCGTCGGTCACTTGTTGGTCTGGGGTCGGCCGATGTCGGTCTATAACTGCCGATGTCGGTCTCTGCGCTGCCTGCTGGCAATACCTACGCTTTTCCTTCACCCGACTGCTTCGCTCCCCTTGCTGGCTGCTTTTCTAACCAGGGTTTTCTCTTTCTAACCTGCACTCTTCTGCCACAACCTGTGCTCTGATACCAATTTGAAGGAAAATATGAATAGAAAATAAACAAGAAAACAAGAACTATTAACTCAGAACTCAGAAAGCTACAGCAATCTTGAGAAACACAATTCTATTCATCTTCTAATTTTTCCTTGATTACAATGTGCGCCCTTAGCGTCTTTTTATAGATTTAAAAACTAAACAATAACTGAAAATAAACTCATCTATTATTAGCTTCAACTACTTAACTAACTGCTTGTTCAAACAAACTCGTATCTAACTGATTGTTATCTAACTGAATCCTAACTGTCAGTTTACTAACTGATGCTTAACAGCTTGCATGATAAAGGAGGGAGGTGGGAGAAATTATCTCCAATTAACTTGACTTTCTAACAGTCTCTTGTGGCTTGCTGATATCGTTTTTTTAACGCTACAATGGGCTGCATCAAGTCAGCCATATCAGGTGCGTTTAGTGTGTTAACATGCATAAATAGATCAAGACAAAACATGAAAATATTTCACATATCCTCTTGTCCTCCCAGAATAAGTATTATATATTAATTCTTTTTAGATGAGGTTAAAACTGGGGTTTTGAGAAAGTGATGATAAGTCAATTTCGGAATCAGTATCATATAATAATATATATTTTTTAAATGACAGTTAAAACTGGGGTTTTAAAAAGCCCCAAAGCCTTGTACAAAGGGAAAAAAGATGATAAGTGAACATGACTAATGCCTTTAAAAGCTACGTTGAGTGGTTACGTCTGCAAACTTCTTCCATGTCCCAACAATAGGCCAGGTTCACCCTTGAGTGCCGGTTCCTGTCAATTGTCATTTAAAAACCGCTAGGCAACAAGGGTGTCAAGTACCAACCTTCCTCTTGCGACTTGTTGATATCTTTTTTTTTAACACAACAACGTGTCGTATCAAGTCAGTCATAAATAGACCATTACAAAACATGAAAATATTCCAGCTACTCTCGTCTTCGGCAGAATCAGTATCATATGGTAATATAGAAACAAAAACATAAAAGAGTGCCCTGATTAGAACTTAGGTGAATGCTATGTAAGGATAATAAACGATATAAATTTTCTTTTTATCTTAATGTCAAGGATTGTGGAATATCTAATGTATGAGGATCATTTAAATTCATTTAAGATACGAATTAATTGTTTTTTGAATTATTAAATTGATATTTTAATAAATGATGTAACAAACAAATTTTACCATTATTAAATTTTTTGATTAAATCTTACTTTCAATTTAATTGACATTCTTTTGTTTCAATATTTCATATAATAAAACAATACAATGTAACAATAATAGTTATAGGGTGTAGCAGGTATATTTATCAGCGTTTCTTTTGAATGATGGAAGTGACTTTTGTAACTATAATGAGACAATGATAAATAATAGGGTGTAATAGGTATATTTATCAGCTTTTCTTTTGAATGATGGAAGTGTCTTTTGTAACTATAATGAGACAATGATAAATACGTAATGGATTCTTTATGTATAAAAATCTAAACAAAAAAAAAGGGTGGTGTTATGGATGTGGTACCTAATGAAGAGAAGTCAATCAATACAACTTATGGTTCTCTCAAATTTACACACACAATTATGTGAACTTGAGTATTTTATTTATCAAATGAAGTACATACAGTTTATATTAAAATATGAGTTATGGTTATATTGTAATGATGTTACAATAAAACAACAACAATTTGACCCTTAGGTCCCCCTCGCAAACCCCCCCCCCTCCCGCCCCCCCTCTCTCTCTCTCGTGCTTACTTCATCTTCGTTCAATTGTCACCACTACTAGCTTTGGTAGGCTTTCATTTATCATTACTTAGCTCTGGCTGAAAATAGCAAGAGTCTCCTTATGCTCCATTTAGCTTCTGGAATGATTCTCAAAAATTGATATTTATATGCCCTTGGTTGTGGCTTTAAATTTAGCTTCCTACTAACTAGCTTAGCTGTCAAATTAATTATTGGTTGATGTGTCTTGTCCAAGTTAGTGGTTGAAGATTTGAATTCAAATTCTCCACAAAAATTCAAATTACTAGTTTGGCTCCTATTTAAGTCATAAATCCTCCCTTAGGTGATAATGTGTGATTAATTTAAAAGAAATCAGATATGGTGACATGGCCTTCTAATCAGACCCATTGACTCCCATGTAGCTTAGTTCTATCTACTTATGTGGTTGAGCGTAAATACTTATTATATGCATATGAGAGATGTTTGCACATGCTTTGAGTTGCACATGCATCTTGCATGTTATTTTTTTATGCTATGGTGTTCCTCTATTCTTAGATGTGCTCAACTTCTTTAGCCCTCCCCAAAACAACATTACAACTCTGAACATGATCCCATGCCAAAAGGTCTCTTCACATGCTAGAGATACGTGCATGACTTCATTCAAACCCTTGCATGTTACTATTCTACATCATTTAATTTTCATGCTCATGTACACTAGAACTTCTAAAATTATTTAGTGTTGCTTTGCACCTAAGATGTTCATGCATCAGATATGTTGGGTAACTAAAATGTGAGCTCCATCTCACAAGTTGAAATTGGTGAAATCATATCCATAATGACCAATATTTACAACGTCCCACTGTGATGTATCTTTTATTGCATGATTATTCCACTTCACCAAATATTTCTTATATTCTTTCCTCTGCATATTTTCACTACTTTGGAGTCCAAAATTAACTCTATCTCTTCCCTCTACTTATTAGACAATTGTGGCCTCCAATAAGGAATTTATGTTTCCTCCTCTTCTTCTTCTTCTCCTTATTCTTGTGCCTTATGAAAATCATATAATTTTTTCACAACAATTATATGTTATCTATCCATTCCTTCTGGTAGTCCAATCTTGTAAGAGTTTGGCAAGAGCTTGCACAACAATTTACATGGTCTTGTTTTCTTCATCTTCAACTTACTATAACTTGCCATGCAAAAATATCTCTTTGCATAAATGTGTTATTGTTAGGTCTCCTACTTTAAATTATTTTCTCCTAAATTTTTTGTCTACTCATCATTTGTAATTTTGACTACTTTTATTATGTTTAATTTGTACTTCCTTGTTAGTCTTCTGAGAATTTAACAATTAAACTTACCAATCCCAACCCCTCTTGGACTAGCATGGAAGATAGAGCCTAGGTCAAATTTTAGGACAAGTTGTAACCTTGGATTTAATCTCATAGTAGGTGTAGTCATAGATCCTAGGTTGCATGAGGGCTCACCATGTGATAGTGCAGAATGAGGCTACAAATGTGAAATGCATATAGGATGAAGGAAAACAATGATGAGTGAGTAGATGAATTAGCCACATGGAATCCTAGCTATAAAATAGACTCAGAGTGTCAACACTTGGCACATTAGAGAGTGTGGAGGCATGAAACATGGGTATATAGTTAGCTCATAGTTAAAAGGAAGCTTGAATTCATAGAGAAGTGGAACACAAAGAACTCATCATAGAGAATGAAGCTCAAGCTTGAAGAACAATAAGGTGAGCCAAAAAGCATAAGCGAAGGCCAACAGAGTAAAATTGGGAATCCAAAGCAAGAATCGAGGTAGATAGAAAGCAACTCAATGTGGGGTAAAGATCACAAAGTTTAGAACAGCCCAAAAACTCAAAGATTACTCAAATAAGGAAACTTGCATATTATTCATGTGGAATATGTAGAAGATGGGTTAACCACAATGCTTTCGAATGTTCATGGGAAATGTGTCATCCAAATTTCATGATATATTGCATTTGTGTTTGTTTCACTTTCATCTAAAATTTTGTTGTTATCCTCTTAAAATCAAAGTGTATTTCACTTCACTTTCTTGATAATACTAGTTGGTTATTTGTTAAAATGTTGTAATACCTTGTCAAAATCATGCTATTTAATTTTTAAATATTTTTTTCATCAATGTTTTCTTTTCAATTATGGAGTATATTACCCTTTGAAATTTATGGCATGGACAGCCTCTACTAGTTTAAATTAAAGCTATTTACTCTCCTTGCCACTTGTGAATGATCGCCAATCAACCACCTTTTCTCTCATCTTGTGATTCTTCTACTACGACATTCACATTGTATCATAAATGATGCTCCCTTATGCACCCATGTGGCATGTAATTTTCAAGAGATTTAGTACTCAATTCAACAATAATGAAATCTAAAAGATAAAATCCATAAACTCAATGTGTTGCCCTCACATCAGCGATATTACATTGTTGATTCGATCCACACATCGGCCATGGAGTCATTCTGTAATCAAATAGAAATACACTGAGAGTGCCCCTCATCATTACCACTAAGCATCATGTTGTCAATCATGATTAATAGACTAATAATCAGTCTAATAGATAAATGGTAGGAGCATTTACAAACCTATTCTTTATATTGATTGTATGTACCATGTCCACTTCAAGCTCGATATTAATTTATAACATAGACTAAAGCATTGCATGGAGGTTCATACCCTGATCAATCTTCCCTCATAATTACTTTACACGAACTTATTCTAACATCCAAATACATTCTTACAAAACATAAAAATGATAAAATATTTAAAAATAAACTAATCGATAATAATAAAAAACAATGACAAGTTAATAATTATGAGTTTTGAACAAGTTTTAACTATTAATTATTATACAAATATTATATAATTTATATATGAAAATAATATTAAACATAAATTAAATTATATTTATACCTTAAAAACCCCTGGTAGGCATGGAGACCATGTAACTGTACTGAAAAGGAAGGTGAACGATACACCTCTATACCAGGAATCATCATGGCCATGATGAAATAGGTTAACACCTAAATGCCACATCATTAACTTGTCTAGTTGCTCGAAAATCACCAGCCGAGTGACTAATTCTTGACCACAACACGCAAGCAATCACATTCAGACCATGAGGGTTCTCTGGACTTGGAAAGTAAAACCAAAAATATCAGGCCATATATTGAAACCTATTTATGCTTCCTTTTCAGTCGATGTGGGAAGATTGAGAACAAAAACTTGAATTTTCTTCACCTCGATATGGATGACAATGGAAGACGACGAATCATAGTCACTTCGAATCACCGACCTTGCTCAACATCAACCACTTCTCTCTCCCATTATAGCAATGCGGGGTTTGTCAAATTGGCAACTATTTCAATAGAGGTTTGGGTGCAGTCATAAATTAAAAGAGCTTTGCAGCGTTTCTTGAGGCGTTCAATTCAACAGACCGTGGTAAGCGGAGCCTCGGGAAGGGTTTAAATATAGGAAAGGGGTCCATATGCAAGAGATGACGTCTGCCTATTTGTTCTCTGTTCTGTTATCATCAGAAGAGTACCTTCTTAACAGATAATACCTCCCCATATGTGGAAAAAGCTGACAGAAAAAAAAACTTTTGGTTGTAAGTGGGATGTACGACGAATCTTTCAGAGTTTTGTCATATCAAACACCTTTCTAGCATAATTATTAATGGAGTCATATTTTAAAATGAATTAGAAATAAAAATAATATTTTATAAAAATTAATATTGATAATGAAAATTTAATTTAAAACATCTCAATAAAAAAAAGTAAGATTAATATTTCTATTAAATATTTTTAAAAAATTAAAATTAATTATAAATAAATATAAATTTACATAAGAATTTTAAAGATATTAAATATATAAATTTATTTAAACTCATTTATATTTTATTTATTTATTTAATATTAATTATTATTATTTAATATATTTAAATTTAATAAACTCGACCCAAAAAAAGGTTCTTTATCTTATAAGTATTATAATAAAATAAAATTATTACAATATTAAAGTTTATAAAATGATTTAAATAAAAATATTTCAAAACTTAGCAAATTTGCAGAGTCAAATTTAGGCCCACAGGGTATATATTACTCCTAAGCATTAATTAATATATATTGAGTTTTCCCATTGAAATTTAAAAGAAATCATGAGCATGAAATTATGCTTGAATTTTATGATTTTTAGGTCTGATTAAGTTTGAATTTACGTTAGCATTAAAAGTTATATATTGTGCACTAGATTAACATATGTTAAATTTTAACATATGACTATAATGTTAAAATAGTTATGGATTTGGGTTTACATTGAATTTTACAAATTCAAGAGTATAAATAATTTTAAATTTTAAGATTTTTAATTTTGTGGATTTTAAAGTTTAATGACAATTCATGAGTGTATAATATGTAAATTTTAAGGTTTTAAGGAACTTATTTTAGTATTGAAATTTCAATCAACAGTCACAGTGTGACTTTTAGCTCTAAATTTAGTTCTTTTCTTTAGGTCTGTTAGGATCTATTTTAATACTGAGAGTTCTATGCATTAAATTGAGTAATGCTGAAATTTATGGCAATTTATGAGAATGCCTTTTAGAATAGACAGATGTCCTCTTTAGGCCTAGAATTTAATGTGATGCCTCGATTTAGGTTGTATGTAAAACAAATATTTAATAACAAAATGTAAGTAAATATTTTTAATGATTTTTTTTCATGTGAGATAAAAAAGGTGTTGTTCATGGTGCTTTGTTATAGAGATATATTGTTTTCTATGTTGCTTCTGTTTAGAAATCCATATTTTCTCTTTTGAGTGTAAAGGATCATGAGATTATGATTATTCTAATTTTGTTATAAATAGGATTCAAATACTTTTGATGTGAATTCACTTCCGTTTTCAGTCTTCAGTGTCTAAATATGGGATTGTACTTTATTTTTAATCATTGTTCTAAAATTTTGAAAAGTTTTGAAGATTTATATATATTTTAAAAGTATATCCAAGTCATTATATTGTAGTGATCAATGAAAAAAATGAATTATTTATGATCACCAGTCGAATGAATTGGCAGAGAACATAAATCAGAGTGAACCAACCATAATTTTATAGAAATTTTTCTTTCTGACATTTGAGATTGTTCTCTTTTGTGTTTAGCCAATATGCAAGCCTCAAATTTTTCAATATTTTTGAGCATTGTTAGAAAACCTAATACAATGTTATTTTACATTGTATGAATGCTATCATAGTGAGTATGCCCAAATGTTTCATGCTAGAGAAGAATTTTTGGCATTCCTTATTTAGTGAGAAGAGAAACATTTACTAGAATTGAATGCTCACCCATGACTTTTAACAATTCCTTCCTCAAATCTAGTCAAAAAAATAGCATTATAAAATTATTTTTTGATCTTCAATCCTCCATCTTCTGAAATATTGAAGTGGATTTGTTTTTTTTGTATGTGTAATATAGATTTAAAAAAACTATTTTCAATTGGGGAAGGTAAAGGACATTTTGGAGAATGAAATCTTGAAGCATTTTGTTAATTGAGTAACATTGAACCTTTTTATTGAAGTTGAAGACTGATTTTATCTACCAAATTTATAGGACCGTAACTTTATTCATAAAAATCCTCAAATAATTCATTTGTAAAATTAATATGTTATGTGGTACTAATATCCAAGACCTATGCATTATCCTAGGTTAAACACTCAGACATTATTTACTTCATCTGAGATGGAAAATAAATATTCCCTTGAAAATTTTGTAAAGTCTAGTTCTAAGTTTTTCTTATTTTCCTTTTCCAAAATTTGTTTTTTATAGGTTTCAATCTTGTCCCATAAATTTTACATTCATGGGTTGCATGACACCTTTTTATTTCACATCATTTCTAAAACACGTATTTTTTGTCATTTTTCTTCTCCTATTTTTACCATTATTTTTTGTATATTTTCCACCTCACCATTTATTTTTTATTTTCCTTTATCATTTCCAAACTTAGATTAAAATTTTAGCATATAATTTTTTTCCTATGGCCTCAATCTTTATTTCGAAGGTTTTTTCTCTTTTGGCCATATTCTTAACTTGCTGATATAAAGTGAGAGTCTTCAATAGATTATATGACTGCAAAGACTACAAGTAAGGTGAATATGTAAGGATAATGGATTTTATTAAGGTAGTCATACATACATCAAGATTTAAACCAACAACAATATCATCATGTTTGATAGCTTAAAATTTTGAATCCAAACTCATAAAATCATTGTTTTTTTAATTTAAGGTTAAACAATTTCAACTAAAATTATATGATATACAATTCTTATATTATTAAACACAAACTTAAAACAAATTACAAATTCATTTTAAAAAAACAACATTTTAAACCATACTTCATAATCCATATTCAAAATTGGCTCCTTTCATAATTTATCTGGAATAAAAATCCCCCTTGGAATTTAAATCTAAACCTCCCATACCAAGTAGTAATACACAAACCATCACATTCAATTGTACAAACCCCATCCTTATTAGCTCCACATAATAAATCATATGGAAAATAGTTATCTTAACATATTATAAATTTCAATCATAAATAATAGTATTTGGGCACAATGGGGGCATGCAGGTGTAGGGGGAAGGGGGTTGGCATTGGGGAGTAAAATGCTAATATTTTTTTTAGTCGATCTTCCATAACCATGTGACATTACTAATTGAAATAATGAGATGTTAACAAGAAACCACATTGTTAAAACTTGAGGATATTTAAAAAAATTACATTTCAATCTATACAACTTGTGTATGTGGGTTTAATACACACCCCAAGAACTATTACGAGGCTTTCGTAACATTGTAGGATATATGAATGAAATCCACTCTAAGGTACAAGTTGTGGGGTATTCAGTTTTGTAAACAACATGTTGGTGGAATAGTGGTGAGGGAAGCAATTTGTTTATAATAGATGGGTCATATATGGATGCATTTAAGTCTACTTGATATGTGTGTATGTACGATGGATCTAACATAATGTGGACAAAAATTCAAAAAGATGGAAAGATATGGTAGAAAAGGAGTCTTGTGGACAACACTAGGTAAAACTTTTCTAAGCCAACACTTTAACTAAAGGTTAGACAAGGAATAAAAGACCAATGTTTACTATAGGATACTATAGCATCTCAACAATAAAACATAACTAGGATTCAGAGGGAACAATAATTATAATAATCTTAAGCACATATAATCAAAGGTTGTCATATTTGTAAGACTATCTTAACATATCTACAAGGGGGATTATGAGTAATGTGCAAAAGACATTTAAATCAACAATAGATGAATATGAATAAATATATATTAAAATAGATAAATCGTGCATAAAAATAAGACTACGAAACTAAAATGACATAACTTCTTACATAATCCACAAGTTTAGAGAAGAATCAAGATTTGCACATTGAGATCAATTCCATAACTTTCCTTAGATTATTTTTAATTTTGATAGCAAAAAATTTCCTCCCTTTCAGATCAAGAGGATACAAGTAAATATAATCCTGGTATGGGGAAGGTCTCATCTCTTAAGTGAAGTCTAAAATTACAAGTCCAAAAATAACAATGTATGTAAATTTTCATGCATAGCATGTATATACAATGATGAGTACTCAAAAGCTAGTTATTCAACTAAAATATAATATATAATGCAAAGTAAATTTGGAACTAACATTCCAACCTAGATAAAGATATAAATACATATGTATAATTAGAGGGTGTTGATGTGGCACTGCTAGAAGAATATAACTATAGAATAATAAATATAAAGATTAAAGTGGATGGAACTAAAGTTGTAACTTGAGTTACAATTGAAGTTGATGCTATTGCTTCCTAAATGCCTATAGTTACCACTATTTTAGTGAAGATTGGAAGTGGTACATATGCAGGGCCAGTATGTGATTTCATTAATGTATACTTTTGAGCCTGAGTACCCTAAAGGATGGTTTTTATTTCAATAGTGTTGAATTAAATTACTTGGTTTCTTCAATTTATAAATATAATGAATGGCTAGTTTGAATGTCTACATCTATAGTTTCATAATGAAGAAAAGGTATATTGAACTACTATGGAAGGTTTTCCATTCACTTCTGATGTATAACCAATGCATCCTTGACCTGTACATGAAGTGTCTTAGTTCCAATGATTTGGTCCCTAGTAAAATTTACTAGTTTCATTATTTTATCATTTTTTTTATAGTTGTGTATTCGATCTCATCCCAAAGGTTATCTGTTATTGCTCATAGGAAATTTAAAAAAAGGGGTTTGGGACCAATTACCCCCAGGGAGTGATTATTTGAGTGAATTTCATATCTTTAAGAATAGAGACTAATTCATTCTCTTGATTTTCAAATTGTTGCATGAGAGTTCACATATCTTGATGCCACTCAAGAAATCTATCCATTTTAGTAGCAACAAAACTCTAAGGCCATACAACCTTAGATGATATTATTAAATTCAATTGGATATAAGGCCTTATGTCTAGTTTCTTAGATTATGAAGTAACATTTTCCATCAATATATTTTATTTTATTGAACAAATGAATGATATATCTCCACTTAGGATGAGATATGGCCTTTGCAGACCTTATTAGATGAATAGTTTCATAGTGTTATCTCACTACCTCATGCAACTTATCGATGATTTATTTGGGATCCTAATTGGTGCTTCTCTCTGGTAACCTCTGAATATGATAATCAAACATTTTGAACTCTTTTATAATCCATCAAGAAACATCCATAATATTATAATATTCTTCCCTATATCGATCTACATCTGAGGTATTTAATTTTCTTCTCTACATTAGAGAAAATATGTCTTCTCTTTATTCTAACTCAACATGTTTCCCTTTACAACCATATTTTTTCACCTTTATCAATGTATTTGTCTATCTATCAAAGTGACACTTAATAGTGGGTTGCTCAAAAATCACCAGGTAATGGCTTCCATCTTGTTCTTGTTGTAGCTTCATAATCCATGAGGAGATATTTAGTAAAACTTTTTTTTGTGATTTTTATACTTGAGTAGAGGAAGGGAATTACTCTGGAGGAAGCATGGTCATAAGAGAAGATGTCCCTGCTATAGGGAAAAGAGGTAAAGCTTTTCTCCATCTAATAACCTGCATTTGGACTAGTCTGTCAATTACATATTTAGCCTTCCTTTCTACTATGTGTATTAAAACTTTAGGTGAATAAATTTAAATAGATTGAACAATGTGTATTTCCAACTATGTATATGATCTAGGAAGGGTGGCTTGTATGGCAAAAATGGAAGTAGAAACTAGGTTTTCAAAAGGTACCCTATTTAATGACTTTTATGACTGAGGACTAGTTCCACTAATGATTGAATATGTTGTTAGGGTGCTCAATAGGTTTTGAAAATAATTTTTCACTAATTTATAAGAAACCATAGTAGTATTAATAGTAATAATATAACCCATAGCATCAAAGTAGACTATGGTAGACAAAACTGACATTGCAAATATGTGAGGCTTATTCATTTAGCCCAAATAATGTAAATGATGAATATTATTTGTTGTACTAATAATATTAGTAGGAATTGAGGAAGTTGTCATTGAATGAGAAATGGGTGAACTTAAAACATACATAATGATTAGGGAACAAGATGTTGTGGTTGTTGTCATAGTCATATGAGGTGGAGAGCTTGGAGGTGTAGTTGATGTTGTATCATGTACTAAAGTTTAAAATTTTGAATATGCACCTTATTCTACATCCCTTACATTGTCTCATAACAATTATGTATCCATTAAGTTAGCATATCCTTTTTTAACCTCTTCATATTCTTCTAGCTTTTCAGTTCTCCTAGAATGATTGCTTTCTCTAGTCATCCATTCATCATCTTCTTACATCTCAGTTGTTTCATAAAAATATTTTATTTATTTGGTGTCGTTCCCAGACACCATTCTTCTATATCACTCAATATTTTATCCTCTTCCTCACTATCATAAATCTGAAAATGGTCAAACCCCAGTCTACCCTTTCTTCTTTCTTCCATTTCCTTGGGAAATTTTGCTTTTTCTTCCTCCACTTCCACCTTTTTTAGTGAAATATTAGGGTCCTTGGGATTTCGTGTATATGATATTATTGGTTTGGAAGTAGTAGAGGCTAGTCATGTATGTTTAAAAATGGAAAATGAAGGAGTTGTAGTGGTAGTAGATAGTGAGGGAGTGGGAGGAGTGGTGACTACTATAGGAATTATGGTTGGTAAAGATGGTAATCTAGTGGGTTGAAGCAATACCAATGGTGGTATTGTCAAAATGGGTTGTGATTTAATAGAATAAATAATAGAAACATGTGATAAGAAATCATACAACTGACATGCTACGCTATGGCCAACAAAAGTATAAGAATCATGGAGAAAAGCCTAGTTGATGTGCTAGGACTTATAGGTCTCTACTCTTCAATTATGTGTTGATGGGAAGAAATAACAATTATATATGTAGGGAAACTTAGAGGTGTCCCAAAATTTTATTCAATGTTAGTGTCCCTAGATGAGCCTACTTGTTCCTATATTTATTCTTCATCATGTGGAGGAGGTCCATGAACATGTCTATAAACTCATTGTTTCTTGTCAATTCTCTTGGCCTCCTCTTCAATGATGGTAGGGTCATATTGGATAGTCTATGCTACAATAAGTGACATATTCACCTTATGTATTTTTATGGGCACATCAATGTCTTATTTTTCATTCCTGAAAATATTATCATGGTTAAAGGATTTGTGTCCATAATGTTTTAACCTTCGTATCATATTTTATGATATGTTCCCTAACATTTTTATTTGGGTTTAAATATTTGAAGGGCACCTAGTTCAACTCATAATGTGTCCTCTTTCTTCTAATAGATTGGAAGTATAACCATGTCATATACTGCATTATACCAGTGCTGAGAGGGGTTTGATGAACATATGATTTTTTATCCCCTATTATTTAAACATATACACTATTATCTAGTTGATTATCTATTTCTTATTTAACCAATTTATGTTGCATAATCCTAGGTTTGTAAAAAGTTTGTGCTTTAGTGCTTTCATTATGTTTGATAGTGCTCTCATGATATAAATAGTAGTCAAACATATTTAAAATGGTTTTATTGATGGGAAAATATAATATGGGCATGTTATTTCAATATATTTATTGATATGCCATAGCATAAAATTTATCAGTCAACCTTTTCATATGCTTCCCAAACTTACGCACATGGATAATATTAAATTCATCACAAATTTGATTCTTGGGGTATTCCATAGATGTTTACCAAGGTTATTCATTTAGGGAATGCACAATTTTAATCATGAAATATTATACATAAGACATCATATAAAAAGTATCATCTCATAAGATCCCTAGGTTTATGATTTGTAGAATCATGTTAGCGTTGATAATCTCCCCTAAGGATATGATTTTGATGGAGGTCAGAATAATGTCTAGGAAATGAACCCATATCTCATTTGCATAATTAATAAGTAAGAATCCATAAGTTATTTTCAATAAGGCCATGGAAATTATCACTGTTGGTTTGAGGACAAAAATTGGGATAACAGAGGTAGGGTCTTGAACTACAAAGCTAATTAGGTTGTTAGCCCATTCTTGTAAATTATTATTGATATTGTTGTTAAGAAGCCATGAATTCACCATATCATACTTATAAGTCATTTTAGGAAAAAGGAGTCTATAATATCTTTCAAAATTATTCCCACTTATGTATGCTACAAGGGTTTTGCTGAGTCTGAAATGTAGTATTTTCCCAAAAGTTTTACCACTCAAAAATAATTCAAACAATATGTCAATGCAAGGTATTACCTCTTATTTGGTAGTTATGTTATGGAGACCAAATAATTTTATTGAAATCAATTCATTTCTATCCCTCCATGTGAAAATTAAAATTTGGTTGTCATCATTTTATGGTTCAACTCTATCAACCTCATACTAAATGGATGAGTAATGTTTGAAGTCATTTTTGAGGGTTGTTAAATCAAATTTTGTATATGTGTAGTCAATTGACCCTGAAACTAAATATTCATATAGAAATGGAATGAAATATGAGGAAACCAGTAAAACTTTAGTATAATTTTTTTTTTGCTTTGAATAAACCTATGAACTCTTGGTCATAATGGAGTTATAGAATCACAGTTTACACTTGAGCTCAGAATTCAAAATGTACACTTGATAAATAAAATGCAATGTATTTAGGTTGATTGTGGAAATTCAAATTACATAGTTTTCAATGTGATAGCTATGAGAATTATATGTATTAATTCACCAATTTGTACAAATTAATTTCATCAATGACTTTTTCACCATTCATTAGTTATTATTTTCATTTGAATTTCATAGCACCAATTTCCACAACTTTTTTTCTATGTGGCTTCTTTTGATTTCTACCAGATGCATAGTCATTTATATGTGACATATTTATCCTTTTCACTTCTTTAATATTAACATTGGTGTCTTCATTTTGGACTAAATCTAATCTAAAAGTAATTAGTAAATCCCTGGGTGAGTTCCTATGAATGCACCTAGACATTGATCATTTCTTCCATGCTATTTTTGTTATTATCTTGGTGAATATTGAAAAATATAAGGAGTTACCTTTAAAAAAATTTCAAGTAGGATATTGTTCTTGATCTTAACCTATTGACTATGAATGCTTGTTGTTTCACTAACATAGTTATTTTAATACATGACATTTAACCAATAACTACAACTAACTCAAAAGAAATAAGGATTATTCTTGGTGGAAGGACTCCCTTTGTACCCACCTTACTATGATGGACGGTAATATCTATTGAGTGCAAGGGTAAAACCTTGGCTCCTTTATTTTTCTCAAATAAGCATATGATTTACAAAGATAATAATTTAGCAAAAGATTGTATGTTTCTAGTTGGAATTTTTTTTTTAAGGTAGGGATGTCTTATTTGGTGGGGTAAGGTTTAGTTTTTTTATGGTCGTATGGTTCCACATGGGATGCTTATTATGGCATCTCATTCGATCTTAAATATTTTATATTTTGTAAATGGTTACAGGAACTTCCAAAACAATTTTTTTATCTTATCAAATAAAAAATATTTTCAAGAATAAGGAAAATAGAAAAGGCACTCCTGAAAGCAAAGAAGAGAGAGATGAACTATTCAAATTTAGTAGTTTCATGTAGAATAGTAAGATGGTATGCCTCAGAGAGAGAAGAGAGTATTAAAGAATTAAACATAATCTATTAAGTAAAATTATTTGAAATGTATGATTCTTCATGTTGATTTTTAAATAAATAAGATGAGTATGAAATGTGTTTCTTAACTTGTGTAACTATCATCAAAATTTAATAAATTTATGATACTTAGTCTTTAGTCCTTAATGCATTTGTGTATGTATGTGTCTATAGTGGACTAACTTAGTACAAATTGTAAGGACAAAATATTCACTCAATTAATCCCGTTTCCTTGAATGGATTATTTTGTATCATATCACATTTTTTTCTATTTAACTAAGTGTGTGAGTCTTATAATGATTCTCTTGTAGGTTGATAAGAGTCCTACATTATCAAGCTAAGTAATAATTTTTTTTGGGATAACACTAATATTGTACAAATAGATGAAGAAAATGTTGCATATATAAGAATCATAACATGCATAATCTCTCATTATTAAGAGAGTGTGACTAAAATCCATAAAGAACTAAAATTAACTAGTGAAAATAAATAACATTTTCTAAACTATTTTCAAATCCTGAGGTTTGTGTGAAAAATTCAATGTTAATAGTTCTTGACAAAATAATTTGGTGTCAAATTAAATAGTGATAAATATTGGTTTGAAAAGATTAACACACCTGAAATTGTATAAGGTATCATGGTTTTATAAATTACATTAGATATTGGTAAGTGAAAAATGTGTGTCAATTTTTAGATTGGGCCTTATACGGATAAATTTTTATGTAATATTATGCGCATGGATGTGTGTAATCTATTCTTGGGTAAATAATGTAAATTATAATGGAAGGATAGGCATGATGAAAGAGACAATACCATCACATTTGT
Source organism: Torreya grandis (assembly GCA_037957365.1). Taxonomy (NCBI): domain Eukaryota; kingdom Viridiplantae; phylum Streptophyta; class Pinopsida; order Cupressales; family Taxaceae; genus Torreya; species Torreya grandis. Next base: position 1,336,142 of record JARHVA010002570.1, read on the forward strand.
GAAGGATGAAAACAAGTATACATTTATCAAATTAAAGGCAAAATAGGAAGAAGTGGACATCAATACTAATGTTTTAATTATATATGGAAAATAATTTCTAAATAAATAAGGAAAGATAAGTTATATATTATTTTCATTCGTAAACCAAATCAATTTGGAAAAAAAAATTAATAGAGTGAAATTCAAAGTGAAGTGAAGGATTTGGTGGAAGAATATGTAAACATTATTTCAATGAAAATATGTAGGCAATTAAAGAACTTTATAAACTAAATAATTGAATATATAGAAGGGATTGTGATCTCTTAAAAATTGAACAACACTATCTCATATTCTCACAAGAAGGATAACAAACTCTTATGGATTCTACTAAATCCTCTCATGAAAATATATCTATACACTCTTCTCTCATGGAAAATTAATGTACATGATAAGTATTATTATAACATACAACATAACAATCCCATTTATTATCGGCTTATGGAGTGATGCAATTCTATTGTTTAGAGGAAGTGATGTGTTCCTATTGGTCCATCAAAATGAGCCTTTTCCTAATTTTAAATAAGGTAAAGAAAGAAAATAATAACTTTGGATTATTTTTAAAAATAAAAAAATGCTGAAACTTATATTTGATAGAACATCTACATCAACAACATTAATTAAGAACAACTTTGAGACATTATTAAAAAAAATAAGTCTCAAAGTCTAAGATGGATCCTAACAAATATGCTTGATATGTCCTAAGGATTTCTCTATATAACATTCAAAAGATCATAAATTTCATGAAGGTGGAGTATAATTGTCGTAACGATAACATAAGAAATTGCCCTATATAGAGATTTATTATATGTAATATTAGGATTGTGGATATTAAGTATTTTAATAATATATTTTTTTATTTCATAAATCTTTGCATCTGGCCTATGAAACATTTTAATACTATTAATGGGATTGAGTTTTTAAATTAGAGGGTAAGTAAATTTATTTATACGGATAGTTTTTTTAATTATAAAATAATGAAAGACATGCAAAGCATTATAAGATGCCAATTACATGTAAGAAATCATTTTTCCAAAAATTAATATTTAACATGATGTTTTCTTATAAATTACATTTTTGTTTACCTTGTGACAAACATCTTCATATAGATAGTGACTTCACTATCTACAAAATTACTATTTATCATGATACTATGCTATAAATTACCCATTGTCTTTTATTGTATGATAAACTTATAAATTATTTAAAAAGTATTATAATATAGTTAATAATTTATTTAAATTATGATATTATTAAAAAATAAAAATACATTACAAGATAACAATTAAGTCAATTAAGTGTAAGAAAAGGTCTTAAAAATCAACATCTCAAAACTAATTTATGACATAGATTATCTTTTATAAACTTTCATTAAGAAAAGTTTTGGTACTAAATATACCTTATAAATTTATTTTTGTCTAAAACTAATAAAAATATCTTAATTATGTGTATTTTATCAATAAATTTTTTGAATTAATTATACTTTATAATCTATCTCTTATTTACAGTAGTAGATTTATCTTAAATGCAAACGATAGTAATTAGTTGAGATTATACAAAAAAAGTTATTATTTAAAGTTTTTTTAATATTATATTGATTAATAATTCAATTATCTTCTCTTTAATTTTCTTAAACATTGGGACAAATGACGTCTATCTAATTACACCATTGTATTATGTTCATAAATTTTTTTTTGGAAATAAAAATTTGGGCTTAAAACTTCGTTATATGGCCAAGCCGCTTCAATTTCTAAACTAAAAATAAAATCAATTCAAAATTTACCAAACAATAAATCAAATACTATGAATTTACTTTGAATAATAATTATTAAGAAAACTAATTGATGTTCAAATAACACTTTTCAGGTAATTTGATTATTAGTGAAGTTTACCGCAATGTCTTCATAATGCCATATTTACTCTGGCCCTTATAAATAAAATAAAGAATAATAATAATAACATTTAGTTTTTTTATTTTATTTTATTGGGAATTTTACTTTATGATTCAAAGATGTGATACAAATTAAAAATTTCCTTTTAATTTCAAACCTTTGATTTTACATACAAACTCATATTTAAAGTTAATTGTCTTAAAAGTTAACAATATAAAAAAACAACAAAATGAAATTAATTTTTAACATTGGAGAAGGTCATTACAAATTATTCCAATCCCATTGAATATTAGGGACATTATTTATGTAGAATTTGATATTGAGACAATGCATAACCTTTAAGTTTGATGATTGAATTGAGACATGTTAATTATTAATAATGTTTGTGTTAAATTAGACTCTGTATTAAGATTATTAAAAGAATATTAAAAAGTCATTAAAGAAATAAATTTTAATGGATTAATTAAAAATGAGTTAGAAATAAAAATAATATTCTATAAGAAATAATATTGATAGTGAAAATTTATTTTAAAACATTTTTATAGAATAATCTTAAAGATATTAAATATCTAAACATATTTAAACTCATCTTTACTTTATTTATTTTGTATTGATAATTATTATATAATATATTTAAATTTAATATATTTGATATAAAAAAGGTTATTTATATTATAAGTTTTATAATAAAATAAATTAAATTAAATTATTAAAATATGAAAATTTATAAAAAGATTTAAATAAACACAAACGCAAATCTAAATGTAAATAAATATTTTTAATGGACTTTTTTCATGTGAGATAAAAAAGTTTTATTGATGGTATTAGGTTAGATATATTGTTCTCTATCTTTTTGAGTGTAAAAGACCATGAAATTATGATGAATCTCATTTTTATATAAATAGGATTCAAAAACTTTTGATGTGAATTCATTGTTATTGTCAATTTTTAGTGTCCTAATATAGTATTGTACTTCATTTTTAATTATTGTTTGAAAATTTTGAAATGTTGTGAAGTCTTAATTTTTTTTTTTCAAAAAGTATATATAAATCATTATATTGTAGTGATAAATGAACAAAATGAATTATTTGTGACCATGAGTGGAATGAATTCATATAGAACACAAATCAAACTGAACCAATTGTAATTTTATGGAATCTTTTCATTCTGACATTTTATATTGTTTTCTTTTGTGTTTAGCCAATATGCAAGCTTCAAAACTTTAAATATTTGTGTGCATTGTTATAAAAAATACAACACCATTCTATAGCATTGTGTGAATGCTATCATAATGAGTATTCCAAAATTTTGCATGCTAGAGAATACTTTTTGGAATTACTTATTTAATGAGGTGAGAAACATTTATTATAATTGAATGCTCACCCGTGAGTTTTAACAATTTTAATTCCTCAAATCCAGTCATATGAAGATCATCATCAAATTTTATTGTGATCTTAAATCCTGCATCATCTATTATAATGAAGTGGCCTTATTTTTTGCATGGACAATATAGATTTAAAAAGATTTTCAATTGAAGAAGGTATAGGACATTGTAGAGAATGAAATCTTGAAGCTCTTGTTAATTGATTAAAATTGAACCTTTTCCTTGAGGTTATAGATTTTTTTATCTACCAAATTTATTCGACCAAAAAACTATTCACAAAAATCCTCAAATAATTCACTTTGAAAATTCATATGTTGTGTGGCACCAATGTTTAGGACTTATGAATTATATTAGGTGGAATGCACTAAGGAATTATATTTTTTGTCTAATAGGGAAAGCAAAAATTCACTTAAAATTTGATTTGAGTCTTGTTCCAAGATTTTCTTTTTAAACTAATTATTTTCCTTAAGGATTCTAGGTCTCCTAGATATTTCAAAAGTAACCACTTATCCTTTACTTTTCCCATCCTTATTGGCCTTAGTCGTATGCTCTCACCATTTTATGAATTGATGTTGTGATATTTGTGCATTTAAACTTGATGCACTAATGCCCACTTAGATCTTTATTACATGCTCACTATTTTGTAAGCAATCTCAACCAATGCTATCATCATTTTGCAAGCTCATTCTTATTCCAAAGCTTAGATGTAGTGCCCACTATGAATTAAACATTTAGTTTATTAGTAAACACTCATATTTTAACTTTAAGTGTGGTTTTCACCTAAGCCAATAGTTTTATAGCTCCATAAGTTTCATGTGCCTGAGGATTTCATGATTATGAGGGGCCCCCTCTTTACTATCTGCACTCACCATCTCATGCAACCATTCCTAATTTATTATATGAGCAATCTCTTTTTATTATCATCAATTTTATTCTATGCCAAATCTTGGGAGAAATACATTTAGCTTGAAGTTCATGTTAGACCTAGTGTCCATGGACATATGTAGGCAATATCCACTTTTTTAGTGAATTTAGAGTCAACGTAGCCACCCTTTTCATTATTCTTCTATTCCCCATTTCCATTTTGATACCATCGTACCTATGTCATTGCTCCCTATAGTCTAGGGTCAACTTTTTGCCATGCATACCACTTTTCTTACCCAAGCACAAATAGTTTCATTAAGTAATTTCTTTTATGTTTTGTTGTGTGTTTATTTATTGATTATTTATGTTCCTTTCTAATTTTATTTGATCAGTTGATTTTGGTTTCCACACAATATATTTTTCATTTAAGTCTTGATTCTTTATATCTTACACTTAAGTTGTTGGTATTTGTGTTTAATCCTCATCTTGTTATATTAAATTTTTTAACTTGGGATTTGATCATTCATATCTTGATACTATGTTGTTCACACTTGCATCAAAGACCTTAATGCTTAAATCAAATCATAATCACCAACATGTAAATGTCTAAGAGTAAGAGAAGGAAGGAAAGAAACAATCCTTTTTTTAAGTATAAGGTATCACACAATGCATGCAAGTCTATTTAAATGTAAGGCACTATTAAAAATAGTTATAAATATATTGCCTAATAACATACAAATACACACCACAAATAGTTATTTTGTATCTTACCACATTAGGAATCACACCTTTATCTAGTAACTCTCTCAGCATTAACCCAAGGAGTTGGTGACTCTAGATTAAACTCAAGCCATCCTCCTTGTTGATTGATTACTTAATTGGCATCAACATCATTCTTCCTTAGGCACATTCATCTTGCATGACCTATTTCCCTGTATCTTATACACATAATGGTAGGATGTGTTCCTTGATCCACATTTCTCATGCCATCGATGGCTATTATTAGATGTATTATAATCATAGCCTATATATGCATCACCTAAGGGAAAATGTCATAGTCCATTATTTTTATTACACCATGCTCAATTGACATAGCAACTGCATCCGTCTACTCATTTTTATGAGCATGCACAAGTAATGCTTGTTGTCACCTCATTGTACATCCCCTTGGATAGTGGGGAATCCCTCTATGAAAAATTGGTAACCACTCATTTTCTACTGGTCTTGGGTTATGCTCCCCTGATTAACATCTTGTGTAGTGAAAATCAATTCTTCTTCATTATAACTGAGTTTGAGGCTTAGGCTGAGGTTACATATGAATATCCATTAGCTACTATTATCTTAGCAATTCTTCTATAAGGTCCATTACTCTATGAAATGTCTTGAAAATTCACATGCTCACCTCTTAGATAATTTTAGTCTATGGTGGATGTTGATCATCCCCACCTACATTGTCATTATTTTCATTCTATGCCATTATCAACCTTCACACTTCCCTACTCTATCGAGGCCCTATAAAATAAACAAGTTCACATTCCAAGTTTATTCTCAAGTAGATATGGTATGTACCCTGCATGAACATTTTTCATCAATTACATATTATCCACTTCCCTGACTGAATGGGTCTTATTATATCATCAATTCCTCAGAACAATTATGCCACTTATAAATCTTAGTTCCACTCACCTTTTGGTGTGGACATGTAAGCCACTAGTAAATAAATCATCCTAAAAAATTGATTATATGTGGTCACACTTCTCTTTATTTATTTTACCATGTCATGGTGTATTTTAGATGACCATGTTTTGCAATCCACATCTAATGTTTTATTTTGTTTTCATATCTTGAGGTCCTCTTGGGGTTGGTGGTTTTATAAATGGATCTCAAATATACCCCACATTCTTCAAATGTATATGCAATATCTTGGGTCACTGAGATTCATGATGGCAAGGTCCCATTTAGTAAACCCCACAAATCACTAGTATAAAGGTACTAGGGTAAAGGATGCAGACGTAACAACCTTTTTCCAAGACTAGATATATAAATCTTGAATTAGGTGCATTCCATCCCCTATCGTTCACCACACTAATGATTATTAACCAAATAGAATCTATAAAACCTTCAAACAAAATATTTGTAGGTCTCCACTAATCTATAATCCATAAAACATAGCTCATAGATATGATGGCCTTTTTTCTAAAAAATCTCTGTAGATCCTAATAGACATTGATATTATAGAACTCAGTCCATAGAGATTGATTATACATTTTTAAATTAATCCCTCGCATAATTTAAGAATCCCTAACCTTCTCATGAAGGAACCTTTCCTTTGGCCCAAATCCACCAAAGGTAATTTGTGGGTTTTTGCATTTTTTTAGGCTCTTATTTATCCTACATTCTCTGTCAATAGTCTCTAATCATGATGAATGTGTGATTATTGTGTCAAATTATTACTATTTACTAATATTCTAAAACCATGATATCACCATCTTACAAACAACCTCAATTCATGCTCTCTCCATTTTTCATGCAGTATCTTGTCAATCTCTAATAAGTTAAGATACCCCAAAAATTCAAAAAATATTTAGAAACACTCCAAAAATACAAAAAATAGAAAATTTGGCTTATAATTTCCTAGAGAGATATGAATCCCTAAAAAATCAAAAAATATTTTTCTTGTCTAAACCTAGTTTACCATCTTCGATCAGCCCTACTGGGGTAAAATCCATTATTGTTTCCAATCGATTCCACATCCATTAGGGGTGTAACCTTCCCTTTGTATGTATCTATGGTTAGGGGCAATTTCCAATTCCCACTTTTAGGCTAATATCATAGCATTCACCCTATCTAGACAACATCAAAGAAGGCAGGGTATACTATGATATCTTATCCTTGCATGCCATTTCCTTACATACAGTTTTTTTTGGGGTTACCATTCATTTATTATTCTATTGATCCTTCATAAATAGGTATTGACTTGGTTAATTATAGGATGTTTTATGTTCCTTTTACTTTCAGGCTTTCTACACATTTATTTTCTTAGTTGTTTATTTATTTGTTTCATGTTTATTTTCTTTCATTGTTGTGCCTTGACTCAGCCTATATGTGTTCATTGGGTGATTCCTTGTGCATTATTATTTAGTACATCCATATTCATATGTCAACATTCGCATCATGGTTTTTATCATTGGTTCATTTATTTATTTATTTATTTATTAGATAAGAAGTCAATCCTTATGTAGATTATAACTAGCTCATAATGGTGTTTTATATCTTGATTCATACCATCATGTGATATAATAAAAATCATTTTGATAGATATTATAAGAAATAGTGATATATAAACTTCTCTGTGTTCACTTTGTCAAATATTCCCACCCTCCTTGATCAAATTAGCCCATTGACCATTCTAGTTGTATCAATGCTAATAAGGAAGAACATCTTCGAATTGGCAATTATAACCAAATTATTCACATTGATCAATTATTATTATTCTATTCTTTTTCTCATTCCATGTTCTCCCATGTCTTATTTAATTGCATTGGCATGATGTCCATTTATACTAGATATGCAATGCTTGGATACATATATCTCAGGTTACCTTAGCCACCATTATTCTTCCAATATTTTCTTTCATCATTTTGTACATCCTCATATGCCTATTTTTTTTGTGGCTTCTTCAGTATTTTAAAAAACATAAGACCATCGCATCTATATTTGTTCCCACTCATATTTAATATTTTTAATAGGATATCTCATTGAGCTATGCTTTCCATCCACCCTATTAGGGCAAAAGCATTTTATCACAATCAAATCTACCCTAGTGGGACATAACCAAGAACCACTATTCAGTCCAAGTCATCAACATGATTATAACTACCTTTGGTAAAATCATTATTTTGACCCATCTATTGTGTTGGGCCACATACCTATGCAACTTATTATAACTACCTTTAGGTAAATCATTGTCTGAATATCTATTCTTAATTATAACCCCCTTTGGGAAAATAAATATTTCCCCCTTTGGGAAAGAATTAAATAAATTAGACTAATCTCATCTATGGGTTAATTTCTTTCTTCTTGATTCTTTTCAAGAGATCGCCCATACATTGTATGAGTCAACCACTCCCTTGAGGAGGAATCATGGGCTTCCAAATTTTGTTTGGAGCATAATTTTTAAATCATTATCTTCATTTTTATACTTTATGTCTTTTTCATTATTTGAAAAAATGTTACTATTCTTGTATCTTGGAAGGTCTTCTCAAATAGGGCTAAAATGTAGAAACTATTTTTTGGCCACTTTCATGTCCAAATGGACATCAGACTGATTTGTTTCAAATAACACAAATTAAACATAAAAATCACTGTTCATCTTAAATTCATTCACACATTAGATTTAAGTGCCATAAATCATGTTAATTCATTTCTTATTAGGGCATTAACCTATACACAAAAATAAGCTCTCTCTAATTCATTTCTAGTTAAATTGTGACCTACAAAATTGATGTTTTAGACCAAGTGTGAAGGACATCCATGCTAAAATTTAGAAATAATAATAATAATAATAATAATAATAATAATAATAATAATAATAATAATAATAATAATAATAATAATAATTACTCAATTGATTAAATCTAATTAAATTATTAGTTAAAATATCCATGGGTAAACTAATGAATTTCTATTTTTCAAAATTCATAAATTCAATCGAAATGTATAAAATGGTGACATCATGCCAAGTTGTCAATCCACTTGAAAATATGAATAAATATCAGGAATTGGGATGGAGACATAATCATTATTCACCCATGTGTCTCACATGGCCCTCTAATTTTCATCCATTGATCTCGATCTTAAAATAGATGGTCATAATTGAATTGATTTGTGACCACACATCATGATCTTGAGATGGAGGGTCACAAATCATTCTCCTCATTTATAAAAACCATAAATAAAAGTGACATGACCATTCATAAATAATATTCTTAAGCCAAACTTATTATATAGGATTATTAGGAGGAGTTTCACACCACCATACATGCCAAGATAATTGCCAAAGTGAACAAGAAGAGAAGATGCATGCAGAACATTGACAAAGACTCTGTTGTTCATAAGTTGAGCAAGTCAACTACCTCAACAAGAAAATTTGGAGCTACAAGGTATTTCAAATGGAGTTTTTATTTTATACATTTTCTATTTATACTCACCCAAGTACTTAGGTAAGAGTTGTTAGTTTGTATTGAAGTTGTTTGTTATAAATTTTATCCACTAACAAGAAACTAAAGACATTTTTCGTAATCCTAAGTAAAAATAAGTATTATAGTAAAATAAATAGAATATAATTATTAAAATATTAAAATTCATGAATAGATTTAAATAAACATAAATAAAAATAGTACAAAACTTAGTAATTTAATTATTGATGATTTTAATTTTTAACAATCTATAATATTAAAACACAAACTTGCACCATCAAATTTAGGCCCATGGTTTGTATATTAACCGTAAGCATTAGTTAATATATGTTAAAATTTAAAATAAACCGTGATAAAAAAACTATGCTTGAATTTTATGATTTTAAGGTTTTATTAATTTTGATTCTGTGTCCACATTAAAAGTCATATATAATGTGTCAGGTTAACATATGTTAAATTATAACATATGCTTATGATGTTACAATATTTATGTTTTTAGGTTTATGTTAAATTTTATGAATTCAAGAGTAAAAATTATTTAATATTTTAAATTTTATGGATTTTATGGTTTAATGACAATTTGTGAGTGTATAAAGCTTCAATTTTAAGGTTTAAATGACCCTATCTTAGTATTAAAAGTTTAAATAAGAATCACGAGTGTGAGTTTTAGATCCTAAATTTATGATTTTATTTAGATATAATGGGATCTATTTTAGTTCTAAGAGTTCTATGCACTAAATTAAGTAATGCTAAAAATTAGGGCAATTCATGAGCATACATTTTCAAATAGACTGATGTCCTCTTTATGCCTATAATTGAATTAGATGCCTTGATTCAAGTTATATGTAACACAACTATTCACTAAAAAAATGTGAGTAAATATTTTTAATGAAACTTTTTTATGTGAGGAAAAAAAATGTGTTGTTAATAGGGTTTTGTTAGAGATAAATATTATTGTATGAGTGGCTTTTATCTAGAAATATAGATTTGATCCTTTGAGTGTAAAGGATCATGATTTTATTATTATTTTCATTTTGTTGAAAATAAGATTCAAACACATTTTTTGAGAGTTTACTTCCATTGTTGATCCTCAGTGTCCCAATACATGATTGTACTTCATTTTCATTCATTGCTCAAAATTTGTGAAAGGTTTTAGAGGCTTATATTTTTTGATTTAGAAAGTATATCCAAGTCATTATATTGTGGTGATTAACGAAAAAAATTAATTACTTATGACCATTAATGGAATGAATTGGTAGAAACCACAAATTAGAGTGAACCAACCATAATTTTATGATAGCTTTTCATTCTGACATTTAAAATTGTTCACTTTTGTGTTTAGCCAATATGGAAGCTTCAAAATTTTCAATATTTTTGGGAACTTTTAGAAAACATAAAACACCATTATTTTACATTATGTGAATACTATCATAGTGATTATGCCCAAAATTTTCATGCTAGATAAGACTTTTTGGCATTCCTTATTTAGTGATAAGAGAAACATTTATTGGAATTGAAGGTCAGGATAACAAGAGATAATATTAAAAAATTACATGAAGAAATTATTTTACACCCAAAAATAGATGCTATATTATTTTATAATAATATTTACAAAGTATGTGAAAGATTATAAAAATTTCACTAGAGGTTACATTATAAAACCAACTTTCTTGTGAACCAACCAACTAACAAAACAAGTAAAAAAACTAAAAATTAATACTAATAAAGTAAAATACTAACTGAGTAACTTTGGATCAATATAAACTAATCTAACAAACTCCCCCTTGATCTAAAGGGGTATGAAAAGCTAAAGCAAAGAACTGTGAGTCATCCAAGTAGACTCTATCACAACTACATTATGCATCTTGATTTGATCACATCCTGATCCTCCCCACACTATAGTAGAACATGATCACACACTGTCTGACTACATCAATCCTCACATAAAATCTATCCAATAAGTGGCTACCCTTTGTACTATGTTTAGAACATCTCAAATTGATGCCCAACAATTTCTAACATCTCCTATGAGCCTTTGCTCAACACTAACAATGCTATGAACACAATGTTGACTTGTACCACATATCACTGATGACTGATAAAAAAACCCAGTATGCAATATTTTCTCCCCCTATCAGGTGAGAGGTGTGAGTCCATACAATAAATAAAGCAAGTATAAATCATTGAAATGATCCACATCAAATATCATATCATCACTACATGTATGAAACCAAAGTACATAAGCTAAAACTTGTTACTACATAAAATCCCAATCTTGAGGCAAGCCACTCACACAACATGGGTGAGTCACTATCTCAGAATATATAGTCATTAATTATGGAGCATGTAACTTCACAGTCATCCCATCCATTAGAAGAAGATGTAGATGAATAGTCAGAAGAGTGACTGAAGTGATCAACAATGTTTGCTTCTGACTTTTATTGATGTCAAGAGGAACTCCTTTTGGAGGGGCTCTCTATAGAAATATGTCCTATACCAGCATAATTGTAGCATATTATCTCACATGTACTAGAAATCGAAGAAGAATAACCATAGGAAGAATAATTCATGTAATTATGCTTGTGTCCATGTGAATGTTTGTGGTGATGCTTATGCTTTAGATAACTATAATGATGTCTATGCTTAGAAGAACTTGAATGATCTCTACATCTAGAATGATGCTTATGCCTAGAAGTATTCCTCTAAGAGTGTTTCTATTTCTCTTTATATCATTTATTGGGTTTTTTAAATGGATTGCTTGTTTTCAAATAGTGTGCCTCCTCGATAGGGTGTTCTTTCTTCTTTGCAATTTGTCACTCATGTTGAGTGAGCAACTCACAAATGGAATCAAAAGTAGTTTGTTAAGCTTATCATTAAGCTGTAACATTTCTAGAAAATTATTGTAGCTAGGGCTAAGACCATTTAAAATAATAGAAATGAGTATTTCATCATCAATTTTCCCACTAGTGGTGCCATATTCTTGTTTCAAATTGTTAATGTGAGACACATATTCTAAAACATCTTCATCATCAGTGAGTTTAGTGTTAAGCAACTACATAAGGAGATCAATTTTATTTTATTTAGGTTGTTTATAATACAAGTCTTTTAGATTTTTTCCTTTTTTAGATTTGATGGCTTTAATGTGAATTATGAATTTTACACTGCAAGTTGATTTCAACAACATAAGAGCACGCTATTCATGTTTTTGGAATTCAACAAGCTTTGTAGCTTTAGTGGGCAATGTGGGTTGTTTTTCAACTATGTCTCATAATTCATTGTAAATTAATGTGTTTTCCATGTTTATTTACCATTCCTTATAGTGTTTAGGAGTTAAATGTCTATTTTTGAAAATTAAACTCATAATTTTCACCATAGTGCTAAAGAATCAAGTCAAAATAACACAAGGGAATACTAGTTTGCGGTTTTTCCTTTACCTTCAAAAATAGTTTTTGATTACACAAAATTATTGGGACTTGTAAAAATGCACCTTATAACTCTTGTTACACCCTTATATCACCAAATTTACCCTTATTACTCCATTACAAAATAATGTCAAGAAATGTTTTTGACAAAATAAATTAATTTCAATGGATTTTAAACCTATGATTTCTTGATTAGTGGATGTAATTACCAAAATATATTTGCCAACCATTCCATATACTTATTTAAAGTACAATGAAATAAAATTATAAATAGACCTAACATTTTCTAATTTTCACAATATAGCAGAGGTAAAATCTATTTACCAACTTTCTCACTTGTTATAAAAAATAATCTATACATTTCTTTCTTATGGCACCCAGTAGAGGAAAAAGCAAAACAAATGAAAACAAATATTTCTCAAAACTTTATTATCATGCCATTATTTGTGCTATCATACTATATTATGCCATTTTATTACTATGTCATCGTATGTTTGAAATTTTATGGAGCACGGATTGTCCTCTTACTGAGATCACTTGTTAGATAGGTGGTAAAATAATGATTAATAGTTTGAACATTGAGATTTTTGGTAACTTATCTCTCCAAGACAATTATCTGCAAATAAAATATCAAGCATTATTCTAGATCTATGAAGTAAAGTGATTCAATGCCATTAATAATATGAATAACAAAGTGAATATATATAAAAATAATATACTATCTATTCCAAGCTATATTTAGGTATTTGATAATGTGACTGCCAATGCTCTATGAAGTCAATAAATCACCAGATAATAATTTTTTTGTTTGTGGTATCTTATTCTAGTAGCATGCCATATAGATCTCTTTTGTTGTATTTTAAATTTTTTGAATTACTTTGATAAAAAAATTAGTTGTCATACAAATTCACCACATATGTGTAAATATTTTGATAGATAATAAAAAATGGCAATCAATATTACCAGACTATTATCAGGCTGCTACAAGTATGTTGCATTACTTCCTCCCACATAGTTTTATCCTTCAACTGGCTCTAATAGCACTGAAGGCTGGGACAATGAGAGATAACATTAACATATTACATGAATAAATTATTTTACACCCAAAAGTAGATACTATATTTTTTCTAAATAAGATTTACAAAGTGTGTGAAAGATTATAGAACTTTCACAGGAGGTTACAGGACAAAATCAACTTTCCCGTGTAACCAACCAACTAAAAAAATAAGTAAATAAACTAAAAAAAATACTAACAAAGTAAAATACTAAATAAGTAACTTTGTATCAATAGAAATTAATCTAATAGGAACTGAATGTTCACCCATGAGTTTTAACAATTTTCCTTCCTTAAATCTAGTCAGAACAAGAGCATTATCAAATTATCTTGTGATCTTAAATCCTCCATAATCCAAAACAATTAAGTGGCATAATTTTAATGTATTTAAAATATGGATTAAAAAAATTTCTGTTGAGGAAGGTATAGGACATTATGGAGAATGAAATCTTAAATCTCTTGTTAATTGAGTAAAATTGAACATTTTCCTTGAGGTTGTAGACTTGTTTTCTTTGCCAAAATTATTGGACCACAACTTAATTCATAGAAATACTCAAATAATTCACTTCAAAAAGTCATATGTTGTGTGGCATTAGAGTTTAGGACCTATGCATTATCCTATATTGAACGAACTGACACATTATTTACTTCATTTAAGATGGAAAGCAAATACTCACTTAAAAGTTGTGTAGAGACTAATTTTAAAATTTTATTATTTTCCTTTTCTTCTTTTTGTTTTATATAGGCATCAATATTATCCCGTGATTTTTGAAATCATGGGTTTTATGACACACTTTTATCTCACATTATTTGTAAAATGTGTTTTTGGTTATTTTGCTTCTCCTAAATTTTACCATTGTTTTTCTTTGATTTTCCACCTTGCCCTTTTATTTTTTCATTTTCCTTTATCATTTCCAACGTTTGAGTAAAATGTTACCTTTTTATTATCACAAAATTTGTTTTTTCCTATGGCCTTGACAATTCTGCCAAAGGTTTTTTCTCTTTCATAGATATTCTTAACTTGTTGATATAAAATGATAGTCTTCTATAGATTATGTGCTTTCAAAGACTATAGGTAGCGTGAATATGTAAGGATAAATGATTTATTAAGGTAGTCATGCATACATCAATACTTAAACCAAAAATAATATCATCATGTTTGATAGCTTAAATTTTTTAATCCAAACTCATAACAACATTTTTATTTAATTAAAGGTTGAACAATTTCAACCAAAATTCTATGATTTCCATTTCTTATAATATTAAATACAAACATAAAACAAATTAAAAAATAATATAAAAAATTAATATTTTAAACCATACTTCATAATACATTTTCAAAATTGACTCCTTTTTGTGATTTCTCTAAAATAAAAATCCCCCATAGAATTTAATTCTAAACCTTCCATATAAAATATTCAACCCTTAACCACCACATTCAATTTTTCAAATCCCATTCTTATTAACCCAAATTAATAAATCATCTAAAAAATAATTATCTTAACATATTATAAATTTTAAATTTTAAATAATATAAATTATGTGAGTAAAAAAATGCTAATATTTTTTCTTGTTGATCTCCCACAGCCACATGATATTGTTGGCTAAAATAATGAGATGTTAACAAGAAACCATATTGTCAAAACTATAATGCATCTCAACAAATCCATTTCAACCTATGAAATTTGTTGAAGTTTGTTTTATGTGCATCCCAAGAACCTTAATATGTATCCTTTAACAATTCAATATCTATTAATGAAATTCATCCCAAGGCAAAAATTGTGGGGTATTTAATTTTGTAAATAACCTGTTGGTGCAATAGTAGAGAACAAAGCAATTTATTTCCCATGAATGGGCCAACTATGGATGGACTTGAGTCTAATTTATATGGTAATATCATTGATGCTTATAACATAAGTTTGATAGGACTTAAAAATAAAACTCAAAAATAACAAAAGATAAGGTAGAAAAGGAGGCTTGTAGACCAGTAGATGAGACATTTCTAGGACAAAACTTTAGCTAAAGGTTGCATAAGGAATCAAGGACCATTTTATACTATAATATATTATATCATGCCAACAATAAAAGCCAATTATGTATCAAAGGGAACCATGGTATCAAAAACATGAACATATATAATCAATGGTTATCCTGACAGTTTTCTATCAGTCCAAAAATCTAAAGGGTGGCCAATTCAACCCATAATGTGTCCTTTGTCTTCCAATAAATTGGAATTGATCCCACCTCATATAATTTATTATATGAATATTGAGAGGGTTTATATGAGCATATGCTTGTTTATCCCTTTTTTTTTTCAACATCTACACTACCAACTCATGAGTTACTATTTCTTATTCAGCGAATTTATTTGGCACAATCCTAGGTGGGTAAAAAATGTTGTGCATTAGTGCCTTCAATCCTAATGATAGTGTACTTAGGATGTAACCAATAGTAACCCATATTTTGAATGGTCTTATTTATAGGAAAAGATAACCTAGGCATATTATTT